>CAIGQQ010030182.1:655770-676704 GCA_903798035.1 Danio albolineatus | reverse complement strand
TATATATATATATATATATATATACATATACACACAACTAATTTAGTGAAAGATGGCAAGTGGAAAACTTTTGTAAACTACAAAATAAATGTATAATATGATGCACACATTTACACACAAGAATAACAAGTAACACACAAACACAAATACTTTTTATTTTATTTTATCTCTGATCATTTGACTAAAAATGTATAGACTAAACAGAGAAGCCATTTTCTCCCATTTCTTAGACTGTATTTGCTGGTGAAGTTGTTTGGTGGTGTGGAAGTGGCAGAGTTTTCCTCTAAACTGAGTCCAGGCGAACGTCAGAAAACATTGAAGGACTTTGAGAAAGGGAAGATCCCACTGTATGTATACCTTCTGTGTGTGTGTGTGTGTGTGTGTGTGTGCGTGCGTGCGTGCGTGCGTGCGTGCGTGCGTGCGTGCGTGCGTGTGTTTGTGTGTGTGTGTGCACTGTAAAACATGCTGGGTTGCACACAATTCCTTTACATTGTCCCAACACAATTTACCCAAATAATTTTTTACTAATGGGCGTCACGGTGGCACAGTGAGTAGCACGTTCGCCTCACAGCAAGAAGGTCGCTGGTTCGAGCCTCGACTGGGTCAGTTGGCATTTCTGTGTGGAGTTTGAAAGTTCTCCCCGTGTTGGCGTGGGTTTCCCCCATGAGTCCAAAGACGTGGTATAGGTGAATTGGGTGGACTAAATTGTCCGTAGTGAATGTGTGTGAATGAGTGAATGTTTCCCACTGATGAGTTGCAGCTGGAAGAACATCCGCTGCGCAAAACATATGCAGGAAAAGTTGGCGGTTCATTCTGCTGTGGTGACCCTAGATTAATAAAGGGACTAAGCCGACAAGAAAATGAATAAATGATAATTTTTTACACATTTATAATGACTAATGTATGACCTAGTTTTTAAACCACTCTATTAAGGTGGTTTATAGGGACATGCATCTTATCCCTGTAATTCAATGTAATACCATACTTAACTGGGCTTTTTAACATTGAAAATTTGCCAAGGGTTCCTTTGAGGGTTTGGTTTAGGGGTAGGAGTGGGATTTGGGGCATATAATATGCATTGTTTACAGTGTAAAGTACATTACACCCATGTAGAGTACCTGTAAATCAAATTTGTGTGTGTGGGGAGGGAGTGTATATTAATGTCCGTGTTTAACTGGAGGTTGCTGAAACTTATTTCAGTATGTTGATGTACTTTCAAGTGAAACAGAATATTGAGTAGCGGGTGTGGCTTTCTTTTTGGGCATCATTCCCTCATAGCAAACTAACGGTAAGAGGGGTGGGGTTTGCAGAACCAAATGGTCCGACTTTGATTGAAGATTACCAAAACAGACCAGTGTTTTTCAGTGGATTTACTTTACTTGAATGCAAAATAAAAATTGTACATGTTTGATTCCACACAGACATTAATATTAATATTGTTATTAATTTGTTTTGTTTGGTTTTTTCACATCAGGTTGATAAGCACAGATGCTGCCGCCAGAGGCATTGACATCAGTGGTGTAAAATGTGTCATTAATTATGATGCTCCTCAGTACATCCGCACATACATTCACAGGCAAGTCAAAACAAACCCAGAACGATTGATTGACTTCATCTGAATATTTTTCCATCCCTCAGTGTATCTTTACTGCTGTTTTTAAATTGCAGGGTGGGCAGGACAGCAAGAGCAGGCAAAGCTGGCTTGGCCTTCACCTTCCTTTTAAAAGTGCAGGTCAGTTTTAGTCATTATTTATAATTAGTTATTATCATTTAGCATGTAGTACACTTTGAGACACCTACCTTACTGACTGGAATTAGTCAAGTTGAGTTTTATTGTCATTCCGCTACATCTAAGGACATATAGTGAAATGAAATGTTGTGACTCGCAGGACAACGTAAATAAACAATCATAAATATAAACACAACACTGGAGATAACGGAGATTTGTAAAGGTGCTGGTTATACAGTATACTGCATTGGATTAATAAGTTAAAATGTTTTTTTGATATTTACATAGTAGGTTTATGGATTCGGTAAGTTCATAAAATCTCTAGAAACGGTTTTATAAGCTCATTTATTTCTCCATAAAATACCCCTAGAATCAGAAAGTACGTAATTGACCATATATGGATCGCCAACCTGATTTGTACTTCTACATGATTGTTATCCAACTATTATTCCCTGCTGATTTTGGGAATAATTTACATTTATTGTTGGGTTTAGGGGTAGGGAAATAGGTATGGATTACATTTTCCAACAAAAAAATGATGTTCCAGGATCAACATAGATGTTAATCCAGGATCGCATCGTACTTGACAAAATCATGACCAGCATATATGTATCATGAATATTCATGAGCTAATGTGCAGCTCTCTCTCTCTCACACACATACACACGCTGCATGATGCATGCTGGACACGGACAAATATAAACCCAATCAGAGTAATGTCAACCTATTTTGCTCACGAGATGTGAGTAAAGGCTAAATCATAATTAAATTAGAGATGGATCGCGTTGTATTTTTAAGCTATAATGTCAAACACAGCCAGGATTTAATATCATCTGCATGAACAGATGACAGTTGAGCCGAGGGATTTGACATGATTCAGCAGTCTACACGTATTTGTTGAAACATACGCTTCAAATTTTCACAATAAACACAATAAATTAAGAACAAATACAATAAATACGACCTTATGCCTCTTCGGAGTGGAGCTGAATAAATGCTTAATCTGTGAATCTGGCATTTTGCATGCTGACCTGAGTTTGAACATGACTTGTGCAGTTGTTGGCCAGTAATGCACAGTAAACAGTCTGTGGTTGCGTTTTCAAAATAGAAGTCCCACATACTTGGTTAAATAAAAGTTTTAAAATAACTATTGAAGGGAAACTATCATTGTTTTCTCAGTAGCAAATGTTGTTGCTTATCAAGCGCAGCCTGAGGCGTGCATATTAATGATCTCAGAGCTACATATGAGACTGTGTTCTCTTGATGACGTCAGCTCTGGATGAACAACCTAAAGTAGTCATACATGCAAATGCAGAGGGCGTTGCCCATGAGTCTTGTCACAGTTTGTTTTGTCCTCTGATTGGACCTATGTCCACCGGGGCTTCAGACTCGTGGAATTTACATGATAACGAGTAAACAATGGTGTCTGAGGCTCACAGTATGTCCATTTCTATATACTGATCTCTTATTCTACTATGCTTCTATACAAAACTAACGTGCTGGAGTGGTAATCTAACTATATATACACAATAAATTGTTAACTATACACCTAAAACAGACTATACAAGTACTTCACGTAAAACCGTAACAATATTGTGCAATATGTAGTGCAAAATAAGTTGAAAGTAGGCAGTGCAACATGATTTTGGGTACTTTCACATGTAAGCATCATTTACCCTATTGAGTCCTTCTTAGATGGAGTTTAAGTAAAGTGTCTGGTGCATATAGAGAGCAGACTGTTTCTACAGATGAAAGAGTGTGTTTTCTACGGGTGGTTTGTCAAGCCCACTCACCAGTTGCACACTCAGAATTGAATTAAAGGCCTGTTGATCTTTCAGGAGAATAGGTTTTTGAAGATGGTGTCAGACGCTGGTAGTCCTGGCATACAGAAGCAGCTCGTGCATCCAGAAGCCCTGAAAAGCATGGAAAGTCGATACGAGCAAGCACTGGCTGAGCTGGGGACAATTGTGAAGGTAAAAAACACAGCCGCCTGAGACCATTCTGGCAGCTTTACTGAGCAAGGATTAAGCCTGTTCCTGGATTACACAAGTGGTTTTACCGCAGGATGAGGCGTAATGTTTGTCTGGGGTACCTAAATGTTGACTTCAGGAATTGTCCTGGGAGCACTGTACAAATGTGGTGGCTGTATTGACGCATGCTCAGGGCACGTATGCCATATGTAATGTATATATCTATGGCCATCATCAAACTACGCCTTTGTTTATTGTGAAAACACGCCCTCTAGTGGACAACATTACAAACTGTGCCTTTAAGAATCAGTTAACGATTATAACACGTCTGAATTTTGAATTAGAATGACAGAAATTTGAATTTAATGAAAGCACAAAGTAAATCATGGAGTATTTTGTTTTATTTTGGTTGAACTAACCCTGGGCGCCACGGTGGCGCGTGAGTAGCACGTTCGCCTCACAGCAAGAAGGTCGCTGGTTCGATCCCCGGTTGGGGCAGGTCCCGGTTGGGCCAGTTGGCATTTCTGTGTGGAGTTTGCATGTTCTCCCCGTGGTTGCGTGGGTTTCCTCCGGGTGCTCCGGTTTCCCCCACAGTCCAAAGACATGCGGTACAGGTGAATTGGGTAAGCTAAATTGTCCATAGTGTATGTGTGTGAATGAGAATGTATGAATGTGTTTCCCAGAGATGGGTTGTGGCTGGAAGGGCATCCGCTGCGTAAAAACAAATGCTGGATAAGTTGGCGGTTCATTCCGCTGTGGCGACCCCGGATTAATAAAGGGACTAAGCCGAAAAGAAAATGAATGAATGAACTAACCCTTTATAGTTCACCCCAAAAAGAACATTCTGTCATCATTAATTCATCCTTTGCTTGCTTCAGACATGTTTTCTTTTCTGTTGAACACTAAAGACTATATTTGTTTTTCCTACTATGGAAGTCAGTGGTTACAATATTTCAGCTTTCTTCAAAATATGTTCTTTTGTGTTCAACAACAGAAAGAAACAAATAAAGAAGTGTAAAGTACATTTTCACTTTTTGGTGAACTATCCCTTTAATTGCAGTTCAAAGAAATTGCCGTACAAGACCATCTGGAGTATCTAATCTCAAGAGGTTTACAAAAACACTAACTCTTTTTTTTATTATTATTATTAATTTATTTACAGTTTTGATATTTCACTCCTAATATGTAGTTTTGTTAATTTAGCTAATTCTCTGTTTTAAAATTTGGGGTAACACTTTATTTTGATGGTCCATTTGAGTATTAGTAGACTGTCTGCTTAAGACATTCAATGCAGACATTCAACAGGCATTTAACTGACTATAAGAAACTTTGCAAGTACATGTCAATTTACACTAGTGCTGAGTTCAGACTGCATGATTTTCAAAGTAGTCGTGTCACAGATGTTTTCACACTGCATGACTATCTGGGCTAGTGTTTTGTCGCTGCTTTGTTTACACTGCAAGATGGATCGGCGACAGGGAGTTTCACACTCCATGACTTCAAAATAAGAAGAATCGCCGACAACTTTGTCCAAACTACGTCTCACACCCAAAAACACGGAGTATATCTTTTGTTATTAACCACAAAACGAGAAAGAAGCCGTTAATGGGGTAGAAAATGTACATATTTGCTCACTTGGCTTTGAAGGGAATTAGCAATTTCTCCTCAACTCTTTTATTTTTTGACCAGGTTGGGTTGTGATATTGCTCACATGACACGTCAAACAGACACTGGTGCTCCTGCCAAATCTCCACAAATTTTTCCTCCATTTCTTGTGTCCGAATAAACTGTAAATGAGCGCTTTTAACTTCTCCCTTAACCTCGCGCTGGCCTGCAGGTACCCACACCAGTGAATGCTGCTCTCTCATTGACTGTAGGCGATCGCCGATGTTATTTTCAGTCAGAACACATTTCACACGGCATGATTTGAATCGCCGACAGCTCCAGATATTCAGCACGCCAAATATCTCCCGGACATCGGCACCTCATCGGCGATTCTCTCAGATCACGTCTTTGATAGTTCATACTGTGTGATTGTCACTCGCGTGAACGAGCACCGATTTGCCTGTGATTTCAGGCATTTGTCGGCGATTTCTCAAAACCTGTCGGCGAGTCAAAATCGGGGCTAAAATCATGCAGTCTGAACTCTAACCCCAACCCAACAGTCTACTTTTAATCTAATGAGGATTAGTTGCAATGTAACTTAAATTCAACAAACGGACCATCAAAATAAAGTGTGACCAAATTTGGATATATTCATAATCAAAATAATAGGTAACTCACTACTGACAAACTATTTAACAGCCAAACAAATATTTAACTGTCAAAACAAATCAAATCAAAATATTCATCTTAAAATTGCATTATTAAATTAATTAAAAAAAAATTACCTTGTTTTATGATTTGGTTAATAAAATAAATAAAAATACTCTGTTACATTAATTTAATTGTGCATCCTTAAAGGTATAGTTCACCTAAATATTCAAATGTCCTCATCATTTGCCTATCCTCAGGTGGTTCCAAACCTTTATGAGTTTATTTATTTCATGTTGAATACAAAAAGATATTTTGAATAATGTTGGAACAATTTAGTAGCCACTGACATTCGTGATAGGAAAAACATACTATGGAAGTCATAAGTAGGGCCAGACGGAATCTGCAGGCATTTTCTGCTATTTCTGCTGAGTATTGTTAAAAATCTGCGGATTTATGTGGAATGATTTTGGAAGTATCATAACGAAAACCTTTTTATATTAAATAAAAAGTAATACCTTTTTAACTTTTATTTAATGTTTACAATGCAAATCCAATTAGATCTACTTTATTTGGTTAAGAAAGCAAGTCTCTCATATAAAATCTCTACTAAAAGACAGAAAATATTACTTTACAAACTGTATTGTAAATAAATCACATGAATATCTTCATATTAGTCAATATTACTACTGAAATTAATTTGAAAGAGAATAAATATTAATGTACACACATTTACACAAGTAAATAAACAGAATCAATAATGGGCTCAAAATCTGCGGAATTCTGTGCGCGCAAATTTCCCTGTGGCCCTTGTCATAAGTTACAGCCAGTGCTTAATTTGTGAATTGCGAGGTCCCGATCATGGTAAAGGATCCAGCATGTTACCAAAGGATGAGGAGCAGTGGTGTAGTCCGGGCCATACGCACGTATACTCCGTTTGCCTTCTTTTTTTACAAGCTGTTTGGGTATTACTGGGATCTGGGATTATTCTGAGGACCAATAATTGTGTATACCCTGGGTACACTCACTTGTTTTGCTGATTCGACTTCCCTAATTTATGTGTATTCGTGTTCCCTTTAACTGTATGCTGACTGTTTTTTTTAACTGCCATCTTAATTTAGTGCAATTGGTGCATTTTTGTTTAAATTGTGCTATTCCCGCCCCCTGACGACCTTTCGTCAGTTTTTCGAAAACGACAACAAGTCAACTGAATGATGTCTCACTAAAACAATCAGGTACAATTATAAAGCAGCATAAGTATCACTTTAGCCCCTTTAAAATTTGGGTTGGGTGGGTAATAGTACACCACCCTTATTTTTTAGGACTACACCACTGATGGAGAGGCGTCGCGGATGAAAGTGAAGAGCGGGGAGGGTGGGTGTGGGTGTCGCGGAGGAAAGTGACGAGGGTTGGGGAGTCGCGGAAGAAAGTGAAAGTGAACAGCGGCCGGGAGGATGGCGGCTGAGGAGGGGAATCGAGGTAAAATGAGGTGCCGGATCAGATTTCAGAGAGATTCAATTCAATTCAATTCAATTCACCTTTATTTGTATAGCGCTTTTACAATGTAGATTGTGTCAAAGCAGCTTCACATAGAAGGTTATAGTAAATTGAAAATGTCAGTTAAGTTATTAATGTTTGAGTTCAGTTCAGAGTTGTTTAATATTCACTACTTAGAGTCCAACACAGAAGAGTAATCCATCGATGCGCAGCTCTTGCTGCAGTCTAGTCACCGGAGGTTGGAGAACTCGAGGCTCGTCTGTCTTTGGAGGGTCACAGGAATCAGTCTCATGCTTGCTACTCCGCCAAGCAGCTGCTCGGGATACAGTGAGGTCCAGGATTATGGAGCCTTGGAATCGTCTCGTCGCGGGTCTTGGATCGCATCCGTGGCCCTGCATAGTCTCTGGGGGCCTTGGAATGAGTATCCCCAGTTGGAATAGAGAACAGAGAATAATTAGCGTAGCTGCTGTTCATAGTGTATATAAACGAGATGCGTGGAGCACATTCATGCATCATACCGCTAAGTGTTGTATTGAGTGTATGCTTTACTAAAAAGATAGGTCTTTAATCTAGTTTTGAACTGTGAGAGTGAGTCTGAGCCTCAGACATTATCAGGAAGGCTATTCCAGAGTTTAGGAGCCATAAATGAGAAGGCTCGACCCCCTTTACTTGACTTTGTTATTCTGGGTACTACCAGAAGCCCTGAGTTTTGAGATCTTAAAGAGTGGGTTGGATTGTAGCGATCCGGCGTGTTCCGTCACAAATTAAGCCCTGGTTACAGGTTTCCAACATTCTTCAAAATATCTTCTTTTGCATTCATCAGAAGAAACATGACAGATTGTTCATTTTTGGGTGAACAATCCCTTTAAATGAAATTTAAAATTACAGTTATGCTGTTAAACTCTATATTATGCGAATAAAATGTCCCCAGATAAATAGTAGTTAGGGGAGGGGTGTCCAAACTCAGTCCTGGAGGGCCGGTGTCCTGCAAAGTTTAATTCCAACCCCAATCAGACACACCTGTGCTAGCTAATCAAGCTCTTTCTAGGCTTTCTAGAAACATCCTTGCAGGTGTGTTGAGTCAAGTTGGAGCTAAACAGTCTGAACATGCCTGAGTTAGGGTTACAGTTACAGTTTGTGCCAGACAAACATCATTATATGGATGAAAGGTGCCCATAAAACATGAAAACTTGCAGTGTGTTTGTCTCTGTGTATTGTCTATATACGAGTACTAGCTCTGTTTATAGACGTGCAGCTTATGATTAACTTTAATTCACCTTGTGACTTTCATAATGTTGAAACCACCTGCACTATTATAGAGGATATCAGTCAGTTTTTAGTTTAAAAGCAGACACAGGCAATTAAAAATAAAACATTCGTAAGTGTGAAATATTTATTTATGCGCCAACATGCCTAATATAAAAAAATACTCATCATGTTTTTATGATTTTATTTATGCTGAGATTTTACTGTAAATTTAAACTGTTATTTATTTATTTATTTGTTTACGATGTGCCTAACCCTGTTACAACACTTTTATGAGACTTTATCTACATTCTCTACACTTTACGCTTTAATACTAATGTTGGTGTTTCTTTGTTTTTAAGGAGGAAAATGAAAAGAAGCGTTTCTGAGCAGGAAGTGAGCAGACCGGTTTGCCTTTGAATTACAACTTCATACCATGTTTGCGAAGGAAAGCAATGTCTGATCTATAATGTAATAAGCAAACATGTATGTTTTTAATAAAATATGGCAAAAAAACTAAAAAAAAGTCTCAGAAAGTTTCTTTAGCAAAGCATGTCGAAGGTAATAATATGAGATGTCCGTGTGTGTGAGTGAGTGACAAAAAATTATATTTTACTGGTTTACTAGGTCACAAGATTTTGAGTCAAAAGTCCATGTAAACAGATTGTTGTTTTCTAACAATGGTTCTCTATGTTGGCCTTTACCAAGATTAGAAGCTGCTATCTCTAATTTCCTCCACATCATCATCATCATCATTATTATTATTATTAGTAGTAGTAATATTTACAAATGAAATAATTGTGATATTTTCACTTAAGTAGCAAGCAAACACACACACACACACACACACATACATACAAAACCTCTGGCAGAAGAAAAAGTTTAACGGATGAACTTTTGTCTCTTAAATATTAATATATTTTAAAAATGAATATATTATTATGGGCGACGCAGTGGCGAAGTAGGTAGTGCTGTCGCCTCACAGCAAGAAGGTCGCTGGTTCGAGCCTTGGCTAGGTCAGTTGACATTTCTGTGTGGAGTTTGTATGTTCTCCCTGTGTTCACGTGGGTTTCCTCCGGGTGCTCCGGTTTCCCCCACAAGTCCAAAGATATGTGGTACAGGTGAATTGGGTAGGCTAAATTGTCCATAGTGCATGTATTTGTGTGAATGAGAATGTATGGATGTTTCCCAGAGATTTGCGGCTGGAAGGGCATCCGCTGTGTAAAACAAATGCTGGATAAGATGACGGTTCATTCCACTGTGGCGACCCCAGATTAATAAAGGGACTAAGCCGACAAGAAAATGAATGAATGAATGAATATTATTATTATATTTTACAAGAGCAACCTGGCCAAGATAGGCAGTATACTTGTCACATGGGCCTAACAGACAACAAACAAAAAACAATCCCTCGTTTTTTAAGGGATTTATAAAGCATAAATAGTCCTCACTTTAGATTAGGTCACAAATCTGGATGAAGTTATTATATCATTTATTAACATACTAATTAACTATTCATATATGCCTGAATATATAAATGTTATCTGAATAGTTTATTAATCATTTACTTATGCATTTGGAATAATCTTTAAAAAGCACCAACTATTCTTAAATAACTGGTTTGTAAATAATGCAATACTGAGTTTAGTAATGAACAATTAATAAGTAATAAAGTATAAAAATACAGTTATTAAGCACGTTATACAGTATGTGCTTATAAGTCAAGAATAAAGCATTTGTAGCTGTATTTATAAACTGCTTACTAACATACATTAATGATGCTTAACAGATAATGAATTAACTATTTGCAAATGCTAAACAAATGATTAGTGTCTAATTATAATGTGTTACTGAAAATATTATCATTTTGCATTGTTGGATTGCTTTTGAACGTGATGGAAGTGAAATTTAAAAGATTTAAATGCATTTTAATTTTAATTTTTGCAAAAATAAAGGACAAAATATGTTTGCAGTTGACATTAACAAAGTCATAGTCAGATATATTTAAAACAGACAAGATTAAGCCTCACAGCAAGAAGGTCGCTGGTTCGAGCCCCGGCTGGGTCTGTGTGGAGTTTGCATGTTCTCCCCGTGTTCGCGTGGGTTTCCTCTGGGTGCTCCGGTTTCCCCCACAGTCCAAAGACATGGTACAGGTGAATTGGGTAGGTTAAATTGTCCGTAGTGTATGAGTGTGTATGGATGTTTCCCAGAGATGGGTTGCGGCTGGAAGGGCATCCGCTGCACAAAACAAATGCTGGATAAGTTGGCGGTTCATTCCGCTGTGGCGACCCCGGATTAATAAAGGGACTAATCCGACAAGAAAACGAATGAATGAATGAAGATTAAGCCAGTAAATCCAGCAAATTGTGTTAATTTTGACCCACCTTTGTCGTCCTTGCTGACGGGGTCAAAAACATTTATATTGTGTATATTCATATATCGTTTAATAGAAAAGCTAATAATTTTTTTTAGCACTTTCGTCACAAAAGAGCTGTATAGTGACGTGTGCTATACTATTTTGTTGGTGTATTCAGAACTGCAGTGACTACAATGAAAAAACTGAATGTAATATTTTTACTAGTTTGCATATTTAAACATTTGATATTGACATTTTCAGTTTAGACTAAAGGAAAGAAGCAATACACACTCGACTCTACTTCAGTACCTCAGGCAATGTAGCGACTGTTTCCTGAAAGCCAGTATGTAGTGCGCATGCGCGTTGCTTTCAAGACAAAAACGCTGCAGTTTGTTACGTTTTCATCCCGGAAAGAGTGTCGAGATGTCCATGTTTCATCCATTCTCCTGACGACAGCTTTTACAGTGAACGCAGGTGAGGGTAATTTGAGACTTACTTAATATAAACATTTATCTAAAACGAAGGGGAAAGTGTGACCGTAATAAATCCAATAGCTGTATTAGCAAGTATGCTAACGTTGCCACGAATTTCATTATAAATGTGTGAATTTACTTTTTAAAAGTCCACATTTCATATTAGAACATGTTTGGATTGTTTTACACGTTATATGTATACTTTGTTTTATTATTCGGACAGCGAAATGTTTGTTGTTGTTTTGTCGTTAAAGAGCACAGTGGCAGTACAGTAGGAACTTGTTGCCTTGTGTAAAATTCTCTGGCGATGATTATTAATAGCACGGACACTATAACTAAACCACTCCTATGAGATCTGCTTTTGATCCTGTGTAACATCCTGTAAATGTTACTGAAGCGCCGTCAGCGATTGTGGTTTTACTATTTGTTCAGTGATGATGTAAATGAAGATGTACAGTTGGTGTTTACTGGCTTGGTAAGTCAGGATTTTACCGTCTCACCTAGAACATACACTTATTTTAAGTAGTATTGATTGTTTCTATTATGAATTTAATCTGAAATAGTTAAATCCTGTCAACACTGATATGAGAAATAAGATGGATGGAACAGCATATAAGCAGGTCAACTTTTTATATATAGATATGCTTCAGTCTGTTCATCATTTTCAGTATTACTAATGTTCAAAAATAACCTTAAGTTTACTTCATAGATGCCAGTAAATATTTGACAACACAGGCTTTTTTACTTTCTAAAAATACAAGAAAGTCCTATGTAACCGATAGCAGGAATGGAAAAACAGGTTTTACGAATGTGTTTCATAATAAGACACTGTAGATTTGTATAGGTTTAACCCTTGTGTGCTGTATTGGGGTGGTTTCATCCACTCGGGGGTGACTTTGAGGCCACAACTTTGTGTTTCAACAAATGGAATGTTTTTTTTTTAATGACAAATCTTATTTGGATGCGTATTTTGGGAAAGTGCTTTGAGAGACTTCATACACTGTTGGCAAATTAACTACCCTTTTGTTATGTTGGGGGCTGTTTTTGCCCCATTGACTTTGATTACAATGACATTTGTTGATTGCAAAGCCATGGCACTATGTAATCATGTTTTCTTGATTGTTAGTGGTTTCCCTGTTGGGAAGAAATTTTACTGTTGATTAGGCATGGGACGATAACCATTTTCAAGGTATACCGTGGTATGGAATAGTCAAGGTTATCATACCGCCAAAATTTATATACCGTTCCTAAGGTATGTGTACGATTTTTTATTTACATGTTTTTTAAGGTGTAAATTGTAAGGACATCTGTGTTTTTGAAACAAATGAAGAAAGCAGAAGTCAATGATTCACTTGAATTATTTAGCTTGACATATTGCTCCAAAATATTTAAAATGTTTCTCAAAATAAAATATAGTGTGTTCAAAGGGGAAAAAGTTTTGTTTTTTAGCCAGGAATTTATAAAGAATACATTTTAGAGTAGTAAACACAATACCGTGAAACCGTGATATTTTTATCCAAGGTTATCATACCGTCAGAATCTTATACCGGGCCATGCCTACTGTTGATCATGTTGTTGGCAAAAACAGCCACCAACATACCGAAAAGGTAAGTACATTTGAACAAGGGTTGACAAATTCAGCATTTTTGTTACGAATGCATAGAAACTACCATTATTTATTTGTTTATTTATTTTTGACAGCATGCTTTTGTGTTCAGACACAGATTCAAATTGGGTTGTTACTGTTAGTTCCGACATCCTTTTTCTATGCCTTTTACTGATACCTGGGTTAATAGTGTCGACCGATACCGAGTGCTAATCCGATACCTGGATGTGTGTTTGTATATCTACTAGTCTTATCTGAATTGATTGTATTTTTTTATGGTATGCTTTAGACTTAATCCTTAATAAAACACGAACAAATACATTCAGTGAATTAAAGGATTTTTACTATCAGACATATATTTAACAGTAACATTATTTACTCTTCTATACTGGAAATGCTGCCACAAATCACTGCAAACTTAATGAAAGGGCATTTTAGTATAATATAAGAACACAATCTCTTTAAAACTAAAACTATTTTGTTAAATAAATGATGTTTCAGTTCTTCAATACAAAACTATAAAGTCTCAGATAGTTTAGGGAGTGCTTTTCAGAGATGTAATTTGTGACTAGTGAAACTGTACAAACTAAAACTCTGATTCATGGTTAAAAAGGTGAAACTTATCCATTATAACTCAAATGATTTATAATTTACCTTCATAATCTTAATTACCTAATAAAGGACAAAATAAATGGTGTTTATCTCTCAGAAAAAAAAACTAACATGTTTTGTTTGTTTAATTTAATAGTTGTTGCATTTTGTTATATTGTTTTGTTCGTATTTGAGGTACGAATGCAGTGTTCGTAATTCATTCTCAACTCATTAATGAATGGAAACTAGGCTATCATTGATTATTATTAATGTTGCAAAAATATGAATGGGATAAATGTGGTGAATCTGTTTAGGAATATATTGTGACAGTTGTTATTGTACAAATATTAAATGAATAAAAGTAAAACTACAATTTTGACTTTAGTGCTTTTTTGTTGATGTTTTTAGGTCTTCAAAGTAAATAAAAAGTTATGTATTTAGTAATCTGAATTGGTAATAAAATAAAAAAGTAGTAATTTATAATTAAGCCTGTAACAATATCTATTTTTTTTCTTTTATGCTATAACAAAATATATTGTGATAAACATTATAATTGTCTTTATATGCCACTCCTTATATGATGCCACAATGACAATAAAATCATCACAATTCATCCAAAGAACACATCATATTTTATTCTTAGGAATATTTGTATTTAATTATAGTCATTTTAACAATTTGGGCGTTGAAATCAGAATGTGAAAATGTATATCCTAAATAAATAATAATAAATGTTAACAAAAAAAGTAGCTGCGATATCTGCTGCTGTATAATTTCTCCTATAGACAACTGAATCAGAAGTTCTAAAACAGTCATAAAAACAAGCGCATAAATGCTTGGCGCATAGAAGTAATTCATTGTACTTCCCTGTGATATGGATATATTATGCTGTCTATGCTATATGAAGTGTACTTTTCTCTTTCAGAAAGCCCTTTTGTAAGGAGTTTGTGATTAAGCATGATGGGTGCTCTCGGGAACGGTCGACGTGGCGGACGCTCTCCGTCTCTGCTGATGGCAGCTCTCATCTCCTGCATTCTCCTGCTCGCCTTCAACTACTGGGTCTCCAACTCCAGAAACGTGGAGCTGCAGGTTTGACATAAAGCAATTCCAGCATTATGGATGTGACATTTGCAGTAAAAACACAAAACATAAACTCACAGAGAAGTTATATGTATAAGTTACATTATATTGAAACATCTGTTTATATTTTCCAAAACAACTAACCACAGAGGTTAGGAATCAGAAAAATATCAATCTGTAAACATTGTTTTATATTTTAAATAGAAGAAAATAAACATGCGATTTGGATGTGACCAAAAAAGTTAGCGAGTTTACAGTCAGTGTTGGGGAGGGTACTTTGGAAATGTAATAGGTTACAGATTACAAGTGACCCTATTTAAAATGTAGTGTAACTTTTCAATTGCTTTATTAAAGTAAAGTAACTGATTACATCTGATTACTTCTAGATTACTTTTAAGTATCTAATGGATATTTTCAACTACATAATTTTCAAGCATTTATACCAAGCAGAATTGAGCTTACAGCAGCTCTCTGTTTACTGTTAGAGTTTCAACATCTTTCATTACTTGAATTTAGATTATATTAATTTAATTTTAAAGTACAGCCACCACAAAACCAGACCCTATAACAATTTTTTTTTTTTACTGTTGTTACAAATTCAAAATTTTAGTTAGTTTTGCGGGTGATTTTTGTGGCATTTTTGTTTTTTTACCCAGACATTTAAAAATATTATATTTTAGAACAGTAATTACAATACCGTGAAACCGTGATATTTTTATCCAAGGTTATCATACCGTCAGAATCTTATACCGGCCCATACCTAATCAAATATTTATAATATTTTTGCTCTCAGCCAAACACATTACCTGATAGATTCAAAAGACTGAAGAGTCATTAGATAGAGACAAGGTGAATTCAATATCACGTTTAACAACTATAGTGAGATGAGATCCAGTGGTAAATTCTTGATAAAATGTCCGATATACACTGCTCTCACCTGGGGAGGTGTGCTTAAAACATCTGCTAACCACCTGGAGCTCAGACGTGCACATATGCTGCAGCGCATGCCAAAGTGTGTGTGTGGTCACGTGATGTGCGTTTTCAGTGGTGTAGTGTGGATGGAAATCTTTTCGGAAACGCTAGATAAAACCAGTGTGGATGTGGACGCTTTAAAACTGAAACGTATTAGTGTAACTGGGGCCTTTAACTACACAAGCCGAAAGAAACTATGCTCATCGAAAGAAGAAGAGTTGGCTCACTATTGAACAAAAATAACTGCTTTTATTTTATTTGGCATTTTCGCACTTATGAGAGAAATGCACGTGGTTTGGTGAAATTGTTAACATTTGCTCCACTCTGGATGTGGTTTTCAGTGGCTGTAATGGGTCAGTCTAAAAGAAGTTTTGTGTTTTTCTAAAGAGCAAGATATTGGAGCTGGAGGACCGCATTCGCCTGCTGTCTGCGGACCGGGAGAGAGAAGAACAGAGCAAGCTGAAGGCCGAGGACGAGATGCACAGACAGAACGAACAGCTGGAGTTAATGGAGAAAACACACCACAGACAGCAGGAGAACTCTATCAACAGCTGGAAACAAGAAAAAGTAGGAAAACACTCATTCAAGGCTTAGTCTGTAATCCGGTGGTTCCATTTATTCATTCTTTTATCGAATGTGACTTACAAATGAGGATGAAAGAAGCACTTCAAATCATCAAAATCATTGCTTTTTAATGATTAAAGATTTTTTTAACACAATTCTAATAGTAGTTCGACATTATAGTTTTAATAACTCATTTCTAATAAATGATCGTTTGTATCTTTGTCATGATGACAGTACATAATATTTTACTAGAAATGTTTCAAGATGCTAGTATTCAGCTTAAAGTGACATTTAAAGGCTTAACTAGGTGAATTAGGCAAGTTAGGGTAATTATGGTATGGTACGGTACAGTTTGGTACACTTATGTCAGTTTCCACTGTCTAAAGCAGGGATGGCCAAACTTTGTCTTATGAAGGGCCAAAAAACAAACTTTACTGAGGCTAGTGGGCCAAAGGTAAATATAGTTGCCACGGGTAATTTCCTTATTTATTTAATAATGTTTAAAAATGACTAGAAAACATTGCTTTATATTAACTAATATAATATTTTATACATTTTATAATGAACTTATTACAGTCAAAACCAAAACAATCTCATTTCTAACATTATAGAGTTACATTAGTTTTTGCCCTGATTTACTTGCTGATGTCTTCTGCATCGTCCTCTATTTGACAGTATTTATGTTTTACAAACTCAGATTCATTTACATTTAATTAGAACATTTTATTTCAATTAGCTTTTTTTGTATCTCAGCAATAAAACAAACAAACAAACAAAAAAAGGTTACTTCAAATTAACAATGACGAACTATGTTAAAGGCATTCGCCCTAACTCTCTTCATCATTCTAAGATGAGATGGTGGGCCAAATCAAAGGTTCCAGTGGGCCAACTTTGGCCCGTGGGCCCTACTTTGGGCATCTCTGGTCTAAAGGTACCAAAAAGTGAACTGTACTGTAACACTTTTTTGGCCCATTTCCACTGAGTGGTACAGAGTGGTACGGGTCGGTACGGGTCACCTTTATTAGGCTTGCGTTTCCACTGCTAAAAGCATACCAATGGTTCCAGACAACGTCATTCTCACTCAAGGAAATGTCTGGACGGGTCGTTGACATAGTGTCAAGTTTCTTTGTGGGTGTTTTGTTTTTTCTGAATGCTACCTTAATATACAAGTAGCTCAAACTCGCTCATTCAGAGGCGAGAACTGGCGGATGTGCAACACCTTTAATCATAAGGTAAACAGAAAACAAACGTTTCCATCTGGAGCTCCTTCACGCACTCGACACTTGTGAACACACTATTCGGCTTGTGGCTCTCAGCATCGCCCCACATTCATCACCGCTACCATACCAACCAATCACAGAACTTGCGCTATGCATCGTTGTCATGTTGAATAATTTTTTTTCAGGGATGCGTGTTGGTTAGCCATAGCGGGGGTTATGCGACCGCACGAAGGTTGTGCCGGACCATACGCATGCGCTTGACCCAGAAGTATAAATCAGCTTTAAGGCCGTACCGTACTGTTCCACTCAGTGGAAACGAGGCATTAGACAAGTCATTGTATGACAGTGGTTAGTTCTGTTGACAATCAGAAAAACATTTTGCTTAATGGGGCTAATAATATTGACCTTAAAATAGTTTTAATAACTGCTTTTATTCTAGCCGAAATAAAACAAATAAGACTTTCTCCAGAAGAAAAAATATTATAGGAAATACTGTGGAAAAATTCCTGAATCTGTTCAACATCGTTTAAGAAATATTTGAAATAAAAATAAATAAATTAAAAAAATCACAGGAGCGAATCATCAGGACTTCAGCTGTAAGATGTGTCTGAAAGTCTTCTCTTTTTCTTAGGAGAATTTGCAGCTCAACATTTCCTCCAGTGCAAAAGCAGTACAAGACATGAAGAGTGAGTGTCTGCCTTGTACGCATCCGGCTATGTGAAGCATATCAGCTGTTTTACATCACTGTTGGTTTTTCTTCATCAGACCGTATGAAGTCATTACTGGAGAATGTGAATAAGATGCAGAGTGAACTGAAGACCTGTCATAGCAGCATGGACACGCTCACTAAGAAAGCCAACAGTGACAAGTAGGTCCACTTCTGTATGCTCTCACCGAAATGCAAAATACATTATTGTGCTTGATGAGTATGCTGGTGTGTGTGTGATTGCATTCAGGACTCAGTGCAACAAAGAAATTGAGGCCACAAAAGAGGAGTGCAGTGTGAAACTAGCATCTGCCAAACAGGGGAAACTAAAGATGTCTGAAAAGGTAGATCCACAGGTAAATGATGATAATAATTATAACAATACTACTACTACTACTAATAACAATAATAATAATTATTATTATTATCATTAAAGGGATAGTTCACCCAAAAATGAATATTCTATTATCATTTACTTTCCTTCCAATTGCTCATAATATGTATTAGGAGTTTTGCTGAAGCTGCAGCTGACGTACAGTGAGGGGTTTGCGTCTTTAATAAACTCTGACAGTTCGTGTTCATTGAAGAGTAAGAATGATTAATAAATCCATATGAAACAGTCCCTTAAAAGTTATGTTGGATCTTCAGTTTTGCGCTCAGGCGTGCTTTGTACTCACACTACAAGTGTACCACGCCAAAGCCCAATCGAACTGCGCTCTGGCACATCTCTTCCAACCGCGCCAACTGAACCATGCCTGGGCCCAATTTGAAGTACTCACGATTGTCAAACGAACTGGGAAATGGGGGTCAAATGAGCCTAGGTATGGTTTGGATTAGTGATGCGCTGATGGCGGTTTTATACGATGGCTCTGTGAATAATCCATGGGTCGGGTAATAAAGAAAATACATTATGATTAATTGAAGACTGGGTAGTTGGTTTAATTAATCATTTAATTATTAAATTATTATTAGTTTAATTATTAATGATTTTTGCTTTGTATTTTTTTTAAACACATTTTGTAAAATAAGAATGTTTTTAATAAATTTTTCATCAGGCAAATGGGCCCTAATTTGCAGGCTAATTTAAAAAAGGAAATACGCACATAACGGAGGTCCGTTTGTTAAAACAGAAATGGAGGCAAAACCGATCCAAGAGAAACTTTAAAAGGGAGAATTAAAAACAAAACAAAAAGAAGGAAAGAAAAGTACCGTGAGGGAGCGTTTACTGAAGTGGTTAACGAGGATGGATCAAGTGCTGGGTATGTAATATGCAACAGCTGTGAAGCGCATTACGCATATGAAAGCCACAAGACCGGTACCTCTAATATGAAACATCATGTGTGTGCTAAATCGAAAGGCCGGTCAAGTCAAAGTCAGACAAACATTTTGAGTTCTTACATTCGTCAGGAAGTTAAGTCTACTCCTGAATACGTGTGGACCGGTGCTGCCTTGATATAGGCTAAGATACGCCCCTTCCATGTTGTCTCTGGCAAGGGATGCGCAGATTAGCTCACTGAAACTGCTGTTAATAACGAATGATCCATGCTGACCGATCATCATGCTTAAAACAAAGTATTAGAATTATTAAAGTGACAATCAGGTGTGGATATACTATATATATCAGATAAAATTCTATGTGTGGGCTGGTGGCGGGTGTATTTCAGCCGATCCGCGCATCTCTAGTTCGGATAGCGTAATGCAAGTACACCTGTAACGATTTAATAAGTTGTCTAGGGAGATTAAACGTAACATTTAGAATATTATATCATCACTGAAGGAAATGGATGGAAGAAAACAAGGACACAATTTTAACAATGAATTCGCTTATTATATATGTGGAAAAATAGTGATAAAGCCAACAAAGAGGCATGTGTGCACTTTGTACAATGGATTTAGAAATAAGCAAACAGATCAAATAAAAAATTACAGGGGAAAAGGAACTAGAATGGCGCCAAAGCAAAGAACTAAACAAAACCAAAAACCACCTAAACTAGAACACAAGATCCCCTCTAAACTTACTAATAAAAATGTGAAAAAGAAACCAAAATCTTCAGCGTATGCGACACCATTAAAAAACACCCTGAAATAATAAACCAAAAATAAAAGAAGCAGCGCTCACCCACTTACCTAGTGTTTTCGGAACAATTCAACTCTCTAGATTTAAAGTCCGCGGAACGAAGCCTGATTGGTCCACGAGGAAACGACCTGAGAAAATAGCGGAACAAAAGGTGATAGGGCGAGACGAAGAGCGAATGACAGACAAGGAGAGAGAGAGAGAGCGAGAGTGAGGGGAGATACGGAGAAACAAAGAGGGAAAAAGCACAAAAATCCAAACTCCCACGATCCGTAACACTTCCACCCTCAAAAACAAACTATATGAAATTGCATATATTTGTTTAGGTCATTACACTCTAGACAAAGCGTCAGCTATAATGTTATCCACACCTTTCTTGTGTTTAATCTCTAAGTTATGCACTATGGCCAATTAAGGCGATCCAGTTCACTTATAGTGCATGTCTTTGGACTGTGGGGGAAACTGGAGCACCCAGAGGAAACCTATGCGAACATGGGGAGAACATGCAAACTCCACACAGAAACGCCAACTGGCCCAGCCGGGACATCGCTACCCACTGTACCACTGTTCCGCCTAATGTTGACTAATGGACCATTGT
>CAIGQQ010030182.1:632945-645770 GCA_903798035.1 Danio albolineatus | reverse complement strand
AATAAATAAATAAATAAATAAATAAATAAATAAATAAATAAATAAATGAAGCGCACGTGACGTGACGTAACGCTACTGTACGTGAGCGGGAAAATCGATTTCTGTTGATGAACTTTGAGCGGCAACAGGTAACGGATGTCTGTCTAAACTTTTACATCAACTTATTTCAAAAGAATATCAAGTTTTCAGGTGAAACCGCTGATAAAGCTGGGAAATGTCCAGGTGTTTTTAATTAGCTAGTCTTACGTAAGTTACACAGGATGGTGTCTCTTTAACTATCGAGCTCTCTTATTTAGCCAACATTCCTGGACATCAAAAGCGAGTTTCTAAACCCGTATAAAGAATATTGGCCATGAAAACAGTATTTCAGAGCTTAATTCAAACACTGAACTGTACCAAAGAAGGTTTTCTGGCAACGTTACTCCAAACTGTTTTGATAACCAAAACAAACGAACCAAACGCTAACGTAACATTACTGCCTTAAGACATGAGAGAACCCGCAAAATTAATGTTAACGTTTCACCATTTCTTATGGTACTGTCAAAAGGCATAAGTGGTACAGAAATGTAAATAACGCAGTTCAATCAGTTAATCATATTCACTTAACCAAACGGTGTCCTATGATGTGTGTTTTCTCAGACATAACTCAACACACACATCAAGATGTTTTATGCCCAACTCTTCACCTCTAAACGAGGGACACTGGCCAAAATCTGGCTCGCAGCCCACTGGGAGAAGAAAATAACCAAGGCCCACGTGTTTGAATGTGACCTGGAGACCACCATCAAGGAAATCCTGTCCCCCCAGGTAAGGTTCACCAGGTCAAGAAAATGGTTTTATATGGATACATCATTATATATCCTCACTGAAAACCTTGTCCTCTGGTGTGACATTAAATGCTCATGGTAAATCGGGTAACTAAACTGAAAACTTAAATTACTTGAAGGATCCCATTTATGATCATGTGACTGAAACTTCTTGTGAAGCTCATGAAGTGCACCTGTTAAGTTTTTGTCTCAGAATATTTAACATATTTTTCTTTTTTAGGAACATCATAAAATGAAGTGTATATTTATTAAAAACTGTCAATCAAGTCAGAAAAAATGTGTATAAAATAATTTGCACTACTTGAAGATAAGTGGGCATCACTGTGATGCAGTGAGTAGCACGATCGCCTCACAGCAAGAAGGTCACTTGTTCCAGCCTCGGCTGGGTCAGTTGGCATTTCTGTGTGGAGTGTGCATGTTCTCCCCATGGATGCGTGGATTTCCTCCACAAGTCCAAAGACATGTGTAAGCCCATACGGAACCTGCGTGCGCAGAATCCCCCAGATTTCCGCATATTTTTAGCCCATCGTTGATTCTGTTTATTTATTGGTGTAAATGTATGGTTATTCAGTTTTTAAATTAATTTCAGTATAATTATTGACTAATGTGAAGATATTCTTGTGATTTATTTACAATACAATTTGTAAAGTAATATTTTCTGTCTTTTAGTAGATATATAGAAGACTTGATTTGTTTACCAAACAAAGTGGATCTAATTGGATTTGCATTGTAAACATTAAATAAATGTTAAAAAGGTATTACTTTTTATTTCATATATTAAGGGTTTAGTTATGATACTCCAAAAATCATTCCGCATAAATCAATTCAATTAACCTTTATTTGTATAGCGCTTTTACAATGTAGATTGTGTCAAAGCAGCTTCACATAGAAGGTTATAGTAAATTAAAAGTGTCAGTCCAGTTATTGGTGTTGGAGTTCAGTTCAGTTCAGTTGAGTGTTGTTTAAAATCCGCAGATTTTTAACAATATACTCCGCAGAAATAGCAAAAAATGTCTGCAGATTCCGTACGGCCCTAGACATGTGGTATAGGTGAATTAAATAAGCCATAGTTTATGTGTGTGAATTAGTGTTTCCCAGTGATGGGTTGCAGCTGGAAGGGCATCCGCTGCGTAAAACATATGCTGGAAAAGTTGGCGGTTCATTATGCTGTGGTGACCCCAGATTAATGAAGGGACTAAGCCGGAAAGAAAATGAATGAATGAAGATAAATCAACTTCACACTATTTGTACATTATTAATTTTTATTAATTAATTTATTTATTTTTCAATTTATTGCTACGTCACACCATAGGACGTTTTTAATGGTACAATTCAGTAAGAAGTTAAAGAAAACTGAAAGAATTGATTAGTAGTTAGTGTTAGAATTTTCATCAGATTATAAACTCATTCATTCATTCATTTTTTTTGTCGGCTCAGTCCCTTTATTAATCTGGTGTCACCCCAGCGGAATGAACCGCCGACTTATCCAGCATGTGTTTAAAACAGCAGATGCCCTTCCAGCTGAAAACATCAGTACACACTCATTCACACACATACCCTAGGGCCAATTTAGCTTACCCAATTCACCTATAGCGCATGTCTTTGGACTGTGGGGGAAACCGGAGCACCCGGAGGAAACTCACGCCAACACGGGGAGAACATGCAAACTCCACACAGAAATGCCAACTGACCCAGCCGAGACCCGAACTAGCGACCTTCCTGCTGGGAGGCGATTGTGCTACCCACTGCGCCACCATGAGGCCACAGATTTTAAACTACATAAACATAACAGTTTTCTTTAAAAAAGGTGTTTTATGTTTATGTTTGTAAACTACCCATATATAATTTTACAAATTGTTATGGATCACAAGATGTTGCAGGCCATGTTTTGTTCATAAAATTGTGTCTTACATAGATAAAAATGATGATTTATTGTCAGAAATAGTGTATTTCCCCCCTCATGTATCATTGTGTGTCAATAATATTTAATTTAACATTTCTTTGGGTTATATTTTAATTATTTTATGTATGTAATTGTAATTTCTCTGGAAAATAAAGTAGTTTAAAAATATCTGTTATATAAAAAAAAAACTGTCCATAACTCTGGTATCATCTCTGTTACCATACCATAGTTTACCTTCAAATGGGTACAATAAGGGGTGACACGGTGACTCAGTGGTTAGCCACTGAGATCAGAAGGTCACTGGTTCGAGTCCCGGCTGGGTCAGTTTGCATTTCTGTATGGAGTTTGCATGTTTTCCCCATGTTGACGTGGGTTTCCTATGTGTGCTCCGGTTTCCCCCACAGTCCAAACACATGCACTATAGGGGAATTGAAAGAACTAAATTGGCCGTAGTGTATGTGTGTGAATGAGTGAGTATGGGTGTTCCCCAGTACCGGGTTACCTGCCCTCTCTCTGATTTTGATCTAAAACTTTCTTACACTTACAGCAAATAACAATAATAGTAATAATATAATTAACATTAAATAATTATAGCAAATAACAAAATTGACCTACATTTCCATAAAGTCGTTTTTTGTTTGTTAAAGGAATAGTTCATTCGTTCATTTTCTTTTCGGCTTAATCCCTTTATTAATCTGGGGTCGCCACAGCGGAATGAACCGCCAACTTATTCATCATATGTTTTACGCAGCAGATGCCCATCCATACACTCTCATTCACACACAAGCAAACTCCTCACAGAAATGCCAACTGACCCAGCCGAGGCTCGAACCAGCGACCTTCTTGCTGTGAGGCGATTGTGCTACCCACTGCACTGCCATGACGCCTCCAAGGGATAGTTCACCCTAAAACTTGAAGTTCTACCATAATTTACCACAAAAGAAGATCATTTGAAAAATGCTGGACCCATTGACTTCCATAGTAAATTTTCCTATTATGGAAATCAGTGGGTTTCAGCATTCTTCAAGTTATCTTCTTTTGTGTTCAACAGAAGAAATAAATTCATAAAGGTTTCAATCCACAGGAAAGAGAATAACGGGTGAACTGTCCCTTTAACAAAAAAGAAAGTGACTTGTATTCGGCAAGCACTGAATGATTCAAATTCAGTAATAATATGAGACTTTATAACTGGTTAAGTTATTTTTATATGCAAAATGTGTCTCTCATACTGTATATTTACACTAAACCAGACTATTAATGTGGTTAGAGCTGCAGCTCACTTTTAGAGTTAAACGTATAACGATTAACTAGAGGGTGCTCCGCTTTCCCTCACAAGTCCAAAGACATGTGGTACAGGTGAATTGGGTGAGCTAAATTGTCTGTAGTGTATGTGTACGAATGAGTGATCATGGATGTTTTCCAGAGATGGGTTGCAGCCGGAAGGGCATCTGCTTTGTAAAACATGCTGGATAAGTTGGCGGTTCATTCTGCTGTGGCGACCCCAGATTAATATAGGGACTAAGCCGACAAGAAAATGAGAAGAAATGAACGATTAACTAGAAACATGGTGTGTGTGTGTGATCTACCTCTGAAATTTGTTTACCAGATCAAAATTGGTCTGCGGACATCAGGTCACCTGCTTTTAGGAGTTGTGAGGATTTACTCGAGGAAGACCAGATACCTTCTGGCCGACTGCAGTGATGCGCTGGTCAAAATCAAAGTGGCTTTTCGTCCAGGTGAGTGCAGCTTCATATGTGCTCTTTCCAGTGACTGCAGAGTAGACGCTGCAATAGAACTACATAATCTTTGATTTTTGACCACAGGACAGACCGACCTACCTGACGATGCGATGGAGGCCACCTTAAAAACTATTACTTTACCAGAGGACTTCACAGACTTTGAGTCTCAGCTGCCTGATCTGAAGTATTGTGTTTACCAACAGCACCGAACATCTAAAGTATTGATTTTGGTCAGATGTACAGTCTTTATGACCTGTGTGGAATGTTATGTCTCGTCCAAGCACCATTGATGTGGTCGACCACTTCTCTTTGAATCAGTGCCGCACTGAGGATATCACTCTCAAAGAGAACTTCGGGAACCTCTTTCTCAGCTTGGAGAGGATAGGTAACATCTCTGAATAATGATAATAATAAAATAGTTTTTATATAAATTGTGAAATTATGCATATCTTTGTGTGTGTTTTTTCTTTTTTTTTAAGGGGAGGAAATGCAGTCTTACCAAGGATTGTTTGATCAGAGCTTCAGTGTCCATGGCGACTGCTTTGGTGATGAGGAAATGGCCGTCGACCTCATTGGTACAGTACATCCACCCATGAGTTAATTACATTTCACAATCAATTTTAGGACATAATTCCTATGAGTTAATTTATATGAGTATTAATATATGCTTTAGGTATATATATATACAGTTTAAGTCAGAATTATTAGCCCCCCTTTGTATTTTTTCTTTTCTTTTTTTTTTTATATTACCCAAATGATGTTTAACAGAGCAAGGAAATTTTCACAGTATGTCTGATAATATTTCTTCTGAAGAGTGTCTTATTTGTTTTATTTCGACTAGAATAAAAGCAGTTTTAATGTATTAATAGCCATTTTAAGGTCAAAATTACTAGCCCCTTTGAGCTAATTTTGTTTTCAATAGTCTACAGAACAAACCATCGTTATACAATAACTTGCCTGATAACCCTAACCTGCCTAGTTAACCTAATTAACCTAGTTAAGCCTTTAAATGTCACTTTAAGCTGTATAGATGTGCATTGAAAAATATCTAGTCAAATATTATTTACTGTCATCATGGCAAAGATAAAATAAATCAGTAATTAGAAATGAGTTATTAAAACTATTATGTTTAGAAATGTGCTGAAAAAAACATCTGTCAAACAGAAATAAAAAAATAAATAAACGGGGGCTAATAATTCAGGGGGGCTAATAATTTTGACTTCAACTGCATATATATAACATTAATGCACATCAGTCACTTGCCAGTAACTTTTTTAATGTATGTCCCTGTAGGAAAACATTATAAATAATTGGAAACCAAGCGACTGCAATATTAAAACCCCTGGGCAGAACTGTTGTCAGTTCTCTCAAGCGGTGGACTTCTACATTCCGATTGCTTTCTGCCGAACCGCGTCATAGCTCATTACCATAAAGTTGACTTGATTTCAACTCTCCTCGACGCCCACAACTACTCGCAGCTTATGATCGCTTATTACCACCGGCTCCCATTGAAAATGAATGACTTTGTAAGG
Organism: Danio albolineatus; assembly: GCA_903798035.1. Classification (NCBI taxonomy): domain Eukaryota; kingdom Metazoa; phylum Chordata; class Actinopteri; order Cypriniformes; family Danionidae; genus Danio; species Danio albolineatus. The sequence continues at coordinate 639,769 of CAIGQQ010030182.1, read as the reverse complement.
TTGGTATTTTTAACTACAGCGGTTCCGAACTGTAATTCTGCGGAATGACTAAAAAGTTATCAGTATGATGGTAAAAAACTGTACATTCTAGTCCAACCATCCTTCTGCAATCTTATACCAAAAACGGAAATAAGGGCAGTATTAATAGCTTTAAATGTGGGAGAGCGTCGCTATTATGTGATTATATTGTATTGCAATATGGAACCATTAAATGTTGATCTTAAATCAAAAGTAATTTACACATACTTGAAAATGAGATGATTTAATGACAATAATTCTCAATGGTTACAACTGAATTAGTTACAAATAACTGTATAAAACAATAAAACATGAAATGATAAAAACATATGATAACAATTTTACCAAGCTTTAATGTAAATTAAAGTTACCTGAGAGAGAGAGAGAGAAAGAGAGGGAGGGAAAGAGATAGAGAGCCAGAGCAGGAGAAGAGAGAAGGCCAGAGCAGGAGAAGAAAGAGGCTAAGAGACTAAGCCAAAGGAAAATGAATGAATGAATGATAATTTAATAGAATCGTCAAGAGTGTTGTTTTCTTCTCAGAAGTGATATTGTACATATTAAAGGAAATAAGTGATATCCATGCTTAATTGGCCATCGACATGGTGGATCGATTTAAAGAATAATTAATATCTAATCAATTGTTGATTAATTGTTGGCATCCCTAGTATGTTAAAAGTCCACATGAAATCAAAATTGACATTATATGTTTTCTTTTCCTGGCATAATAACAAATACTGGAGTGTTTTTACTCTTTAATGTGTTGTTCGATATTTGTATCCTCATTAATTTTATTATTTTTATTATTTATTTATATGATATTATTATTTATTAAAGATATTATAGCAAACACAGCTGAGGACACTCTGATATCTGACTTCAATGGGAACTCTCCTGATGAATTACCAGCTACACCTCCTCCAACTGCCGTCAACGCAGTAGGTAATGTTACATTTTGTTTTATACATTTTTGCATCACATTACATTTTCCTCTCTAAACAAGCAGCTTATCATTTAGTGTTGGTTTATGGTTTATTTATCTTTGTATTTCATTCTCATTACACTGTAAAAAGTTCCACACAATTGTTTTATGTTCAATCCACTTCACTTTAAGTTAACTTAATTGATTTGTGTTAGTACAACATGAATGAATTAAGTTTTCCCAAACAAATCTCTAGAAATGTTCTTTCAGCACATTTTATATGTATTTAAGTTAAATAACATGAAATAAATAATGCGAGTGTAATATTTCTGAAAAAGATCACTCTCAGTGGTTGTATACAATACATGTATACCATGACAGCTCAAAGTGGTGAAACTATATATTTATTTTCAAACCAAATATAATAAAAACATAGATATACACAATTATAGATTAAACTTTTTAGTTTGATTAAAATATAAAGATTGAATAGGAAAGAGCATGTACACTGTGATATGTTTTGTTGTGCTGAGCACTTTATGGCTGTAAAATGCATTGCAAATGTTTGTTATTATGTGAGTAAGATCCTAATAAAATTGTAACAATTATACTTGTTTAATTTGCATTCATGCATATTGATGTTATGCAAATTAATTCTAGCATTGTATGTTTTCATTAGACTTTTTTATAAGAATCCAAACATTCACTTACAAGTATTTGTCCAACAAACACTTATACAACAGCTAAAAATAACATAGACACAAGAGAAAAGTAGCAATAAATATAAATCATTCATTCATTTTCTTTTCGGCTCAGTCCCTTTATTAATCTAGGGTCGCCACAGCGGAATGAATCGCCAACTTATCCAGCATTTGTTTTATGCAGCGGATGCCCTTCCAGCTGCAACCCATCTCTGGGAAACATCCATACACACTCATTCACACTTATACAGTACGGACAATTTAGCTTACCCAATTCACCTATACCACATGTCTTTGGACTTGTGGGGGAAACCAGTCCGTTGCTACTCACTATGCTACCGTGGCGCCATAGGTAAAAATAAAGTGGATAAATAAACACTGTTAACAAAATAATAGAATTAATAGTCATGTGTGTTTGTGAGGAGGACTAATAGACTTCTGAAAATTGTCAGTAAGTTACATTGAATTTTACAGTAAATTGTAATTATTAATTTACAGTGCACTTGGAAAATAAGGCCCAATCCCAAATCTATTTTTGTCCCCATTTCCCCTTGAAACATAGTGTGAAGGGGTAGGGCTTTAAAATTTACCCCTAAGAAATGGGACAGCACTACAGCATCTGTACACATCATCATATGTCATCGCGGTCTCTTGCTTAATATGAGATCGAGGAACACGACTGCTGTAGTTATTCCAGTTGTGTTATTTTTTATTTATCTTCAGGAAATCACTGAAGGCGTATATCATGTTATCATAACGATATAATGCTGCGATTAGATCGTAACTGTAATGTGCATTCGCACCCTGGCCATGTTCATCTTGATGTAAAAAACACATTAACATTATACCAGACACTGTAAAAGCTCATTCCCAGCCACTAGACTTTTCTGACAGGGTACTTGAGTGTCATCGAGTGACAGAATGTTGTGGGACTGCTATACAGGAGTTTTTATGGATTATAGATGTTCGTAATAATGACAAAAAATACTTATTTGTGCATCTCCTTGCTTCCATGCTGTTGTAGATTGTGTATTCTGGGAAATATTTTTACCCCTTCGTTTAAAGTGTGGTCCTGGAAAATCTCAGTTTCAAGGGGTATCTAGCCATACGCCGTCAAGCTAAAGAGAATTGGGACACCCCTACCCCTTCACGTGAACTCACAAAAGGAGGGGTAAGGGGAAGGGCTAAGGGGCTTGAATTGGGATTGGGCCTAAGTCTTACTGGCAACCTAAACTCACATTGTCACTGTAAATGTTACAGTTAATTGTAATTGCTTACTAATTACATTAATTTTTCCAATTTAGTTTATAAAGAAAGAAGCAAAATGATCATAAAAATCTTTTTATATAACATTCAGTTACAAATATACATGTAAGTATGTTTTAATAAGTCACTTTAGCTCTTTGAACAAGTGGTGTAAGTATTATACATAACTACAGATTTTCAAACGACTTTTAAATAAGATGATTTTTGAATGTGGATGTATGTATAGTAACAAGACAAGGCAAGTTAATTTATATAGCACAATACATACACAATGGTAGTTCAAAGTGCTTTACATAAACAAGAATAAACAACAAGTATTAGAAAATAAAAACAAAGACTAAAAATGGTTAAAAACAGATTCAAATATGTTTTTATCATGTTATCGGTGCAGGGATTTCTTTTGGCTTGCAACATATAACACTTACCATTGTGTCATTATCTCATAGAGCCGGAGAAACCAGAAACTTCCTGTTTAAAAGGAAGGAGCAGTCCAGATGTGACTGACACCACTTTCCTGGTAAACGAAGACGAAGGTTTCGCTCTTGCACCTGTTTCAGCTACACGTGAGTGTTAAGAATAATAGCAAAGATTGGTGAGAATTGTGTTATGTGCATAGGCCTGTCACGGTATCTATTTTTGTTGTACTGTATATTGTAACAACGTATATTGCGATAAACAATATTGTTGTCATTTTAAGACCACTCATTATATAAAGCCAGAAGGCTATATAATAGCATCACAATGCAAGTACGCTCTTCCAAAGAACACATACAGTAGTATTTTATTCTTAACGTTATTTCGTTTAATTATAGTCATTTCAACAATGTAATAATCAGGCATTGGAATCAGAATGTGAAACGTAAATCCCAATAAATCATAATAAATATTAACAAAAATAAGCAAGGTAAAAAATAACAGAGACTGCGATATCTGGAAGCAGATCTATTTTTTAGCTGTCAGACACCCACATGAAAATATACTATAGTAGTTTAAAGTAAACACTATAGTGTTTTTTAACCATACTGACAGTGACACCTCCATTAGAGATAGAGATGTTGTCAGCTAACCTGTTGCTAGAATTGTTTTTTATGGATGGGTGATATAGATTGCATCACCAAAAATGACTGAGGTTATGTCCATGTGTTGTTCGATACAGTAAGTCCATATATTGATCAATGTGACAGGCCTATGTGTGCAGCTCTTAATTGTGTAATGTGCAACTCTTAAAATGGATAGATTATCCAAAAATGCTGTTGAAAATTGGCTTCAACAGCATTTAATAGAGATGTAACCAAAAATATTCTAGAATTATTTCCTCACTACACCTCTCAGTTATCCATTTAATGTTGTAGTTTTAGCTGGTCATGGAAAACCACATGAGGGTGCTGTTGACAACCAGTTGGTTTTACATGGCACATGATGATAATGAATCATGTACTGGAGTACATCATGTACTCAGTGCCCACATATTCATTTTCTGAGGGGGTTATTTGCATTTTGCAAGTGATGTAACATGTACACTGCAAAAAAAAAAGAGTTTTTGTCTCACTTGTAGTCCAAACATCTAAAAATCCAACAAGAAGCATTTTCTAGACAAGCTAAAAAATATTGTGTTGTTTTTAGAAATAACCGAGTTGGACCCCTTTTTGCCTTCAGAACTGCCTTAGTCCTTCGTGGCATACAGTAGATTCAACAAGGTATTGGAAATATTCCTCAGAGATTTTGCTCCATATTGACATAACTGCATCATGCAGTTGCTGCAGATTTTTCGGCTGCACATTCAAGATGCGAATCCCCTGTTCCACCACATCTCAAAGGTGGATTGAAATCCTCCAATAGAGGATTGAAATCTGGTGACTGTGGAGGCCATTTGAGTACAGTGAACTCATTATCATGTTCAAGAAACCAGTCTGAGATCATTCACGCTTAATGACATGGCGTGTTATCCTGTTGGAAGTAGCCATCAAAAGATGGGTATACTGTGGTCATAAAGGGATGGACATGGTCACCAATACTTAGGTAGGCTGTGGCTTTGACACAATGCTCAGTTGATAATAATGGGCCCAAAGTGTGCCAAGAAAATATCCCGCACACCATTACACCACCAACAGTCTAAACCGTTGATACAAGGCAGAATAGATCCATGCTTTCATGTTGTTGACGCCAAATTGACTACCATCCAAACGTCACTGCAGTCTTTTTCTGCTGATCCGCCTTAAGGTTGGACCTGTTGTTCATTCAGAGATGCTCTTCTGCAGACCTCGGTTGTAACGAGTGGTCATTTGAGTCACTGTTGCCTTTCTGTCAGCTGGAACCAGTCTGGCCATTCTCCTCTGACCTCTGGCATCAAGGCATTTGCGCCCACTGGATATTTTGTCTTTTTCAGACCATTCTCTGTTAACCCTAGAGATGGTTGTGTGTGAAAATCCCAGTAGATCAGCAGTTTCTGAAATACTCAGACCAGCTCGTCTGGCACCAGCAACCATGCCACATTCAAAGTCACTTAAGTCACCTTTCTTCCCCATTCTGATGCTCAGTTTGAACAGCAGCGGTTCGTCTTGACCATGGCTACATGCCTAAATGAGTTGCTGCCATGTGATTGGCTGATTAGAAATTATAAGTAATCATAAGTATATCGCAAAAGAACAAAATATTGCGGTCTTAGATTTTTCCAAATATCGTGGACAATAATAAATATGGTTGGAAATGGCTTGCAATGGAGTATATGCACAGGGACTTTTAATTTTTGCTCAGCCAGCCCAAGTGCTTCCGGTGAACTGTTGCATCAATGCAAAATCGTCACGTTTAAAATCTTCTTTTCTTGAAAGATCAGTGATCTTTATTGCCAGATAGATGTACGATATAAAGTGGGTCTCAGACCGCACAAGAAGCACTGCATTAAATTCCATTTTTCCCTCCATGTCTTTAAAATATGAAAATAAATTTTACCACAGTATTTTCATTGGAGTTTCTGCGCTAGATTGCTGGTACTGATGACGCTAGCGCTTATGCATCCTTTCGCCTCGTTTTACAGTAAATGAATGCTTAAGTTCTTTTAACTAAATGTATTTTAATTACATTACAACGTCGATACTGCAAAAGGAACCTCATAAAATTTAAATAATCACATTAAGCTTTTACCGGAAGTTTACTGTTGGCTGAAAAACACTAGCTGTGCATATAGCCCACGTGAAGACATCTGACAAATAAATATGTATGTCAAATGTGTGCAGCCTGTTCAGCAAAGAAAAGGAAGGTGAGGAAGCGTAAGCTGGTGATCGACCGGTCGAAGCAGCTAACCAACAGCGCCATCAGGGAGCAGCTGGCCGACTGCTCTGACATTTTATCCCCGCTGGAGATCGCCCCACCCACTCGCCAGCTGATGGAGTGGCGGGAGAGCGGAGGAGTGAAGCAGCTGATCTCAAGCTTTTGCCTTCCTTTTCTTCATCCTTACTTAAAGCAGGTAACACACGCGCACACACATGCAGTTGAAATCAGAATTATTAGTCTCTCTTATCCCCCCACCCCCCAAAATTAGGGGAATTAGACAAGTTATTGTATAATGATGGTTTGTTCGGTTGAAAAAATATTAGGGAACTGTTGGGAAATATTTGAAAAAGATAACAAAACATCACAGGGGGGCTCATAATTCTGACTTTAACTGTACACACACCAATGTTATATTAGTTTGGCATTATTAAACTTATTTTTCCGGTGCTATTATTAAATTTGCTCTAAATTTCAATGACTATTGTTAGTTTCATTCAGCTTTAGTTTTTGATTTATTGTGAATTTTACTTTTATTTCAGTTAACAAAATGTTTTTGACTAATAGTTTGACCAGTTTACATTTACTTATATAACCTTGACACACACACACACACACACACACACACACACACACACACACACACACACACA
>CAIGQQ010030182.1:622722-632935 GCA_903798035.1 Danio albolineatus | reverse complement strand
ACACACACACACACACACACACACACACACACACACACACACACACATCTGAAATAGCAGCAGAGCTCTGCAGAGGTGCACAGCTATGATTATACTGTCAGTGTAGCATTAGGGCAGTGCATTATGGGAAAGCTTTCTCTCCCTCCATTCCTCTAGCTGTTCCCTTCTGAGGTGTCACCTAGGAGACAAGGCTTGAAGGGAGGAGCGAGACAGCAGACTGACCCCGAGGAGATGAGGGAGCAAACTAGAGAGGGTAAGAAATTCCTGTACACTGCTTCAGGCAGAAAAACAGTAATGAAAAACCTGTCAAGAAGATCTTCTGAGAACAATGCCTTACATCTCAATCTGTGCATTCTGAGTTTGTTGTGTTCCATCGTGGAATAAAGAGCGTTATTAAAGGCATTTGGATGGTTGCTGGTGCTGGTGTGATTGCTGATGATTGGTGTGCATGTGTTCCTATAGCAGTAGGAGAGGAGACCGTTCGACCAGCGCTGGATGACTGGAGTTTACTGCAAGAATCTGTTGCTCAAGAACATCCAGTAGATGCAGACACTACTCTAGAAGCTTCTGTTTGTCATCCAGAGCCTCCAGCACCCTGGAACAGCACCATTGTAAGAAATACGCATAAACTTAAGTCAGAATGTGCTCAAAATGCTTTACTTTTTGTGTATATATAGACATTGTGTGTTTCTTGTGTGCTTAATGAATGCACAATATGTAAAATTATATTGCATTAAAATATCCAAGAAAACTAGAACGGTGTTACACACTACCTAACAAAAGTCTTGTCGTCGGTATCAGTTGTAAGAGCAACAAATAATAACTTGACTTCTAGTTGATCATTTGGAAAAGTGGCAGAAGGTAGATTTTTCAGATGAATCTGTTGAACTGCATCCCATTCATCACAAATACTGTAGAAGACCTTATGGAGCCCGCAAGGACTCAAGATTCTCACAGAAATCAAATCAGTCAAGTTTGGTGAAGAAAAAACTCATGGTTTGGGGTTGCATTCAGTATGGGGGCGTGAGAGAGATTAGCAGAGTGGATGGCAACATCAACAGCCTGAGGTATCAAGACATTTGTGCTGCCCATTACATTACAAACCACAGGAGAGGGCGAACTATTCAGCAGGATAGCGCTCCTTCTCATACTTCAGCCTCCACATCAAAGTTCCTGAAAGCAAAGAAGGTCAAGGTGCTCCAGGATTGGCCAGCCCAGTCACCAGACATGAACATTATTGAGCATGCCTGGGGTAAGATGAAGGAGGAGGCATTGAAGATGATTCCAAAGAGTCTTGATGAACTGCAAGAACACTTTCTTTGCCATTTCAAATGACTTTGTTAATAAGTGATTTGAGTCATTGCAGAGATGTATGGATGCAGTCCTCCAGGCTCATGGGAGTCATACACAATATTCATTCTTTTTCCACTGCACCATGACTTTATATTCTTTCCTGTACATTATTTCTATTCAGTGACAAGACTTTAGTCTCGGCAAAGTCAGACCTTACTGTACTAATGAAATAATTCAAAGTCAAGGCATGATCATATTTTATTTTGGTAAAATAAGCGTAATCTAGAGGCCTTTGTCTTTCATATAAGCCACTTCTGATACCAAATGATCAACTAGAAGTCAAGGTTTTATTTGTTGTTCCTAAAACTTGGATAAGCGACAACACTTTTGTCAGGAAGTGTACATTTATTTGACTTGATTCCAAATGTTTCAAACAAAGTTAAATCCAGAGAAATAAGCCATTTTAACTAGTGAGAATAAGCGTGTGCTGTGTGTTCATGGTAAAGACATTACACACTCCCGATTTTTGGTTTGGTTTTCAATACTTTTAAAGATACTTTCATATGTGTTTTATTAGACTACACAAAGCAGCATTACATAGACCAGGGGTGCTCAACCCTGTTCCTGGAGATCTACATTCCTGCAGATTTCAGTTGCAACCCATATCAAACACACCTGCCTGTAATTATCAAGTGCTGTTCAGGTCTTATTTAGTTGATTCAGGTGTATTTGATCAGGGTTGGAGCTGAACTTTGCAGGAAGGTAGATCTCCAGGAAAAAGGTTGAGCAGCCCTGATATACACAGAACCCTAATGGCCCGTTTCCACTGAGTGGTACGGTACGGGTCGGTACGGGTCACCTTTATCAGGCTTGCGTTTCCACTGCAAAAGGGTACTCTTTTGGTGGGCGTGGTGTACGACAGAAAGTTTCAGTCGACGTCATTTTCGCTCGAGGAAATGTCTACAGTAAAGTTTTATGGGTCGTTCACAAATCATACGAGAAGCACTTCTCACAAAACGGAGGCTTTATTATACACATAAACACTGGTGTATAAATGTTCATTACTGACTGAACATGATCTGATTATAACTAGATCAATGATGCGAAATAGCCTACGGTCCGCGATTATATCAAATAAATAAATAAATGCAGCACATATGAACACATACAGCCCCACACAGTCTCCGATGTTACCAAATTACAGAAAAACTACACACAGCAGACATTTAGGCCTTATTTAGGTTCAAAAACAACCCAAAATATAGCCCACAGTCAGTGCAAACCTCTCGTCTGTGTCTTTAATCTTCACCAGTACATGCAGCCTCTCCGTCATTATTCTCTCGTTAGAGAGTAATTCTGTCATTCCGAGTTTATAATAGTCCAGACTAAGAACTTTGTTATTTCAAATATTGACGCGTACACGAGCGCAAGAGACAAGCGAAACCTCTCGCGCTTATGGGCTCGTAACCCATAAGAATCTGCTCTTCTCTTGGCTTTGTGGCTGTTCAAGACGACGACAAGGTTTGTTTGAGCTCGGGTCGACCATGGCTCGTTATTATATGTTTATATTATTTCGGGGCATTGTCTCTCGACTGTGTATTAAACATGGCGGGTCCTTTGTTTTCATTCTGCTTGTTGCGCGAGCAAATGACGTATCTCTGTAAGCTAATAGCGTTCAACTGCGCGTCTAGCTCCGCCTTTTAGTTACCCTTTGGTACACTTCGGACCCTTTGCAAAGGATGACTAAAAAGTGGTATGGTTCGGTACGGTACGCTTTTAGACAGTGGAAACGGCCTTAAAAGCGTACCGTACCACTCAGTGGAAACGGGCCATAAATGTATTTAGTATGAAAAAACAGTACTGCAGTTTCTCCACGTGATCACGCTTGTCCCCCTCATCAGCAATTGCTTCAGCATTCTCATTTAGCTTCAACAGCTTTCAGTATTCATTCTACCACGATAAGTTTGAATACTTAAATCTCATACATGAACATGATTTCTCCAGGGCGAAGACCACAACTTCAGTGAAACCCCGCTCATCAAATTCTGCATTGGTTTGTTGTGAATATGCGCCCTCTAGTGGAGAAACTGACATATCGTGCATTTAATTTGCGCAGGATCGTTATTTTGCTTCAGAATGTAACTAATCATAAACTTTGACACTCTTTCACCCCTTCTCATTCCCTCTTGTTCACAGCAGGAGAGTAGGTTGGAGGTGTCATATCCAGAACCTCAATCTGAGATCTCCACGCTCAGTCATCCATCTGTAGAGATGAGGGAAACCCCACTAGTGACAAAGACACAAGTAATGCCAAACACTCCACCACACACAAAACAGGAGCAGCTGGACTGTTTTCGAAATGAATTAAGCAGACATGCCACAACTAATCAACAATAATGGATATAAAAGTCATAAACAAGTTTCAGTATCATTTAGTTCACTGAGATAGCAACAGTAAGAATACATTAAATTGATTGAACATGGCTAAATACTTCTCTAATGTTACTCAAGATTGAAAGAAGGCTGTTCTTTCTTACCTTCTACTGTATTTATCAAATAATCGTACAAAAAAAGCAGTGGATCAGCAGAACGTTTGATCCCTTACCTTTGTTTGCAGTCAGTTCTGGGCAGCCAGGATTTGGAAGACAGAAGAATGACCAGTCGGGCACATGACCTACTCCAGGCTCTCAAAGTAAGAATTAATGGAAAGCCAATGTTTGTGGGATTGTTGGTAATGAAATGGCCTGGCTTGTGGAGCAGCTGTAGATGGAGAATTACGAGTGAAGAATAAAGGAGTAGGAAATAAAAACTATGGATGACGGGTATAGACTCAATCACACACACACACATTTGTTTGACACTGCTTACAGTAGTAGTGCTAGGTACGGAAGTCCTAAGAGGCCATGCATTAAAATATTTTTTCTCTCTTGTTATGTCGTGATCTCGACATAACAACTAATTTTCTCGTAATCTCAACATAACAAAAAGTTGTTTTTTCGTGATAACGACATAATTTTCTCGTGATCTCAACATAACAAAAAGTCGTTTTCTCGTAATCTCAACATAACAAAAAGTTGTTTTCTCGTGATAACAACATAATTTTCTTGTGATCTCATTCATTCATTCATTTCTTTTTTCGGTTTAGTCCCTTTATTAATCCGGGGTCGCCACAGCGGAATCAACCGCCAACTTATCCAGCATTTGTTTTACGCAGCGGATGCCCTTCCAGCCACAACCCATCTCTGGGAAACACATCCATACCTTCTCATTCACACACATACACTACGGACAATTTAGCTTACCCAATTCACCTGTACCGCATGTCTTTGGACTGTGGGGGAAACCGGAGCACCCGGAGGAAACCCACGCAACCACGGGGAGAACATGCAAACTCCACACAGAAATGCCAACTGGCCCAGCCGGGGATCGAACCAGCGACCTTCTTGCTGTGAGGCGAACGTGCTAACCACTCGGCCACCGTGGCGCCCTCTTGTGATCTCAACATAACAAAAAGTTATTTTTTGTTTTTATTTATTTATGTATTTGTTATTATTATTATTATTATTATTATTATTATTACTATTATTATTATTATTATTATTAATATTAATAATATCTGGCCAATGTCTGGCCAGGGAGAGAATAGCCTAGCTGCAGACGCGCATTCGTGTAACATGTTAAAGGCGTTCAGAACAGCAATAATATTATGAGCGCAAACGCCTGTGATTAATGTACATTCATGATTATATTCATGTATATTATTATATAGCATTATTTACAATAATATTCCCTTAACTGTTACCATTTTAAAGCAGCTCTATACGGCGCAATTTTAAAGTAATTGTAAATAACTTGCAGAAAGGATTAAAGCAAAAGCAAGATCTTCATCATTCTTCATTTAACTCATACATGCAGCAACTTATTTTGCGGCATATAGAGCTGCTTCAAAACGGTAACAGTTGAGGGAATATTATTGTAAATAATGTTATATAATCATATACATGAATATAATCATGAATGTACATTCATCACGGGCGTTTGCGCTCATAATATTATGGCTGTTCTGACGCCTTTAACATGTTACACAAATGCACTTCTGCAGCTAGGCTATTCTCCCTGGCCAGACATTGGCCAGGTATTATTATTATTATTATTAACAACAACAATAATAATAATAACAATAATAATAAATAAATAAATAAAACAAAAAATAAGTCGTGATCACGAGAAAACGACTTTTTGTTATTTCGAGATCACGAGAAAATTATGTCGTTATCACGAGAAAACAACTTTTTGTTATGTCGAGATCACAAGAAAAAGAGTTATGTCGAGATCACGAGATAATTAAGTCGTGATCACGACATAACAAGATAGAAAAATATTTTAATGCATGGCCTCTTAGGACTTCCATAGCTAGGTCATGTTAAAGCACAGAAATTTTTTGAGCATGCATCGCCTTTTTAAGGTTATGCCACAGCATCTCAATTGGATTCAGGTCAGGACTTTGACTAGGCCACTCCAGAGTATTTAGATTTTCTTCAGCCATTCAGAAGTGGATTTGCTGGTGCGCTTTAAATTATTGTCTTGCTGCAGAACCCTCGCTTCAGCATAAGGTCACTAACGCATTAACATTTAACAAACAGATGAACTGGTGTACCTCAAAAAGTGTCCAGTGAGTGTGTATACGATATGTGCTGTGGAAGATTAAATGGCATATGATCTGTATAGGACTGTGTAGTTTGTAGGATTTGAGGTCTTGTGTGGTCTGAGCGGCATGGTGATCGTTAGCGACACACCCACAGACCACCTTCATTTTTTAGGTATACACAAACATGGCAGAAGCTGTCTGAAAGCACTAGTTTCAGTCAGTTTTACTTGACTTCATTCAGTTTCTGAGTGTTGGCTCTGTACAGGTCTGTCTCATTGTAATGGGTCGACACTTTAAAAAGGTACTCTGCATTGGAATGATTTAATATATTAGAACTGGAATGTTTCAACAGTTCAAAAGTTAGATGAAATAGTTTAAACACATTTTAATGTCACACCACAGGTCAGTATTATTAGCCCCATAAAATTTTTTTTTTTTTGATTGGCACAAGAACAAACCACTGTTGCCCAATGAGAAGACAAAGAGTCTAGATTTTTGCATATTTTTTAGCCAGTCTTTGAGTCTATTTACTTATGGGATTGTGTGTAAATTATTTACATATGTGTGCTTTATGTACATATTTAGATATATTTATGTAGATGTATTATTAGAAAATTTCACTTTGTTTACAAAACAAGTTCAAACTGTTCAAAAGTGTTGGGTTTTTAGTCATTATTCTCTCAAAATCATTTCACATAAATATGCAGATTGTTTATGAAATTCAGTGCAGAAATAGCAAAACAAATGTCCCCAGATTCTATTTTCAATTCCAATTTAAGCTTGATACTAGTATCTTACAATATAACTAGTAAAATATTTGAAATATATTCAAAATTGGATATTTATAAATTACGTTAAAACGTTGCTATATCAAGTGTATGGAATATTAGCAAGTTGAGATGTCTATATAAAAAATATTTAGGTACCATGCATAGGCAAAGTACATTTGATTGCTAAAATTGTACCCCTCAAGGTGCTTTAGGATTGGCCTGCACAGTCACCAGATATGAACATTATTGAGCATGTCTGGAGTAAGATGAAGAAGGAGGCACTGAAGATGAATCCAAAGAATCTTGATGAACTCTGGGAGTCCTGCACGAATGCTTTCTTTGCCATTCCAGATGACTTCATTAATAAGTTATTTGAGTCATTGCAGATTTATAGATGCAGTGCTCCAAGCTCATGGGAGTCATACACAATAACAATAATTTAAGATTAATACTAGTATCTTACAGTATAACTAGCAAAATATTGCATACTGTCATCTTGGTACAGATAAAATTAATTCAAAATTGGTTATTAATTATATTATGTTTAAAAATGTGTTGATATATCAAGTGTATGGAATATTAGCAAATTGAAATGTGTATATATAAAAGATATTTGGGTAACTTGTATAGGCACAGTCCATAAAGTTGTACCCCTCAAGGTGCTTCAGGATTGGCCCGCCCAGTCACCAGACATGAACATTATTGAGCATGTCTGGGGTAAGATGGAGGAGGAGGCATTGAAGATAAATCCAGAGAATATTGATGAACTCTGGGAGTCATTGGTTATTAATTATATTATGTTTAAAAATGTGTTGATATGACAAATGTATGGAATATTAGCAAGTTGAAATGTGTATATATAAAAGATATTTGGGTAACTTGTATAGTCAAAGTCCATTTGATTGCTGAAATTTTACCCATTAAGGTGCTTCAGGGTTGGCCAGCCCAGTCACCAGCAATGAACATTATTGAGAATGTCCGGGGTAAGGTGAAGGAGGAGGCATTGAAGATGAATCCAAAGAATCTTGATGAACTCTGGGATTTTTAATTGGAATTCCCGATGACTTTATTCATTAGTTGTTTAAGTCATTGCTGAGATTTATAGATGCAGTCCTCCAAGCTCATGGGAGTCATACACAATATTAATACTTTAAGACCAATACAAGTATCTTACAATATAACTAGTAACATATTGCGTACTGTCATCTTGGCAAAGATAAAATTAATTCAAATTAATTATTAAATCAAAAAGTTATTAATTATATTATGTTTAAACTTGTCGATATGGCAAGTGTATACTGTTTTACCAAGTTGAAATGTCTATATAAATAATATTTGGATAACTTGAATAGGCAAAGTTAGTTTGATTGCTGAAATTGTGCCCCTTAGAGGATCCTTTAAAAAGGTTTACCCTCATGAAAGGGACTATACTTTAACATGTGTGTAGTGGATAATGTGCTAGAAGAAACACTTTAATTTTAGCATTTACCTTACACCTAAATTTTCTTTTTTCTTCAGAGTCAAGACTCTTCTCCCGATGCCATGTACAGTCTTCATGCTTTATGTGAGAGCGGCAGCCGTTCATACGTGGCAGCCTTATTTTTCTGCATGCTTGTGTTAAGAAAGCAACAATTCCTCAACCTGCACCAGAGCGCCCCATACAGTGACATCATCGCCACACCTGGGCCTCTTTTTCATTCCATCTAGAGCAGGTAGACATGCGGCAGCGGAGGAAAAAACATTTGTGAGTTTAATTTTGGTCTCACACGTCTTCTCGGTTGAAAGTAAGTTTGATGGATTTCTGTCAAAAAAAGTAGATTTGTTATGAATCCCTATGGAGAACTGTTCAAAACAATGACATGCATCTGTATAGTGTTTCTAAAGACTGGGTTAGGCTGTGGTAGGGAAGAAGCGTAGAGCAGCAAGCAGTGCAGTATGTTGTCTGCATATCAAATGGTCACTGATATGATTTTATTTTTATCATTCAGTTTAGCTAGTTGAATGAATTAAACTGACCAACATTTGTTCATTCCTTTGTAACTTAAGTCTTAATAGGTTGTAATGTAGTAATAGAGTTGAAAAAAAGTTCTACTCTGTGTTTGTTACTATGATCTGTTTGTTCTTTTCACTTTAAAAAACATTAAAGGATAAATGAAATTAATAAATTTTGCTAAAGCTAAAAATATTACTCTTTTGTATTGTTTTAATCTATGCAATACTCTATCAAACACTAATGTTTATATATAGTTTTATATCTTTTTTGTTCACCCAAAACTGAAAATTACCTCATTAATATTTCCATGCGGTTTTAATTAAATCTTTGAGTTTCTTTCTTCTGTTAAACACAAACGAAGATATTTTGAAGAATGCTGGATTTCTTTAAATACTACGGAAGTCAGGGGGTTTCAGAAATTGCTGAAATTGTACCCATTAAGGTGCTTCAAGATTGGCCAGCCCAGTCACCAGACATGAACATTATTGAGCATGTCTGGGGTAAGGTGAAGGAGGAGGCATTGAAGATGAATCCAGAGAATCTTGATGAACTCTGGGAGTCCTGCACGAATGCTTTCTTTGCCATTCCAGATGACTTTATTAATAAGTTATTTTAATCATTGCAGAGGTTTAGAGATGCAGTCCTCCAAGCTCATGGGAGTCATACGCAATATCCATAATTTAAGATCAATACTAGTATCTTACAATATAACTAGTAACATATTGCATACTGTCATCTTGGCAAAGATAAAATTAATTCAAATTAATTATTAAATCAAAAAGTTATTAATTATATTATGTTTAAATGTGTTGATATGGCAAGTGTATTCTATTTTACCAAGTTGAAATGTGTAAGATATGTGGGTAATATAAACCAGCATTTTCCTAAGTATTTTCTTTTATGTTCAACAGAAGAAAGAAGCTCAAATAGTATTTGAACAAGTGAATAGTGAGTAAAAGATGAGAGAATTTTCATTTGGTGAGCTCTTCCTTTAACACTGGGCATATACAGTGGGTACGGAAAGTATTTAGACCCCTTTGAATTTTTCCCTCTTTGCTAAATTGCAGCCATTTGCTAAAATCAAAAATGATTTCCTCATTAATGTACACACAGCACCACATTTTGACTGAACAACAAAGAATTGTTGACATTTTTGTAAATTTATTAAAAAGGGAAAAACTGAAAAAACACATGGTTCTAAGGATTCAGACCCTTTGCTCAGTATTTAATAGAAGCACCCTTCTGATCTAATACAGTCACGAGTCTTTTGGGAGATGCAACAAGTTTTATCACACCTGCATTATTTGGGGATCCTCTGCCTTTCCTCCTTGCAGATCCTCTACAGTTCCATCAGGTTGAATGGTAAACGTTGGTGAACAGCCATTTTTAAGTCTCTACAGAAATACTCAATTGGGTTTAAGTCAGGGCTTTGGCTGGGCCATTCATTAATGAGGAAAAAATTAACTGAAATGATTTTAGCAAATGGCTGCAATATAACAAAGAGTGAAC
>CAIGQQ010030182.1:609381-622712 GCA_903798035.1 Danio albolineatus | reverse complement strand
ACTGAAATGATTTTAGCAAATGGCTGCAATATAACAAAGAGTGAACAATTTAAAGGGGTCTGAATACTTTCCGTACCCACTGTATATTATACCTTCTGTTTTGATGTGTTGTGACATTCTATGTAGTAAATGTATTGCCTTATGCTTCCGGTAGGGATGCTGATTCAGATATTAGGACTTACTTCTGGTGATCAGCTTGAGTAAATGATTTTACATATCATAATTATTGTAAAATTTTGTAGAAAGTTAAAAATCATTATTGATCTATTTGACATTTAAAGCATGATATAAGATGGGTAGACGCATGTGTGCATTGTATGAGTAATATATTGTTTAACGTATATACAGTAGCACCAAGCAAAGTAGTTTTCTTCTTCATCATGTTCTGTTGTAAACAAACTGTCTGGTAAGTGGTTTCTGTGAGATTCAAATATGTCCAGAGCTTTCTTCTTACATTTTGCATCTTACATTCTATCTATGTCAAAAGTGCATTCGGCTGCAGTCACTATGATATTACATTGTTACTAAGTTGCCTTGCTGGGGACTTTTTTTCAGGCACTGTGTTATATCATTGCACCTGCTGCAGCAGCAAAGTTCCTTGATTATTACGCCAGAATGAGTATATTTCCTAGCCAAAGCAACCTAGGAAATAGCAACATAGTACATGATTTAACTACAGAAGAGTCAAGCTCTTAATGATCTATGCTAATCTAAGATAATAATGTTTCCGTCAGACTCAGAGATCGACTTAATGGATAAAAAAAAGGTAAAAACCCAGCTGTTTAACACTAGGGGAGTTGTAAAATCAGCATATTAAAAAACAAAATGTCACAAATTGATATCAAAACGTTTTTATTACTCTTCTTCTAACCAAAATTTAGGTCACACTTTATTTTAAGGTACAATCCGTGCTATTAACAAACCATTAACTGAATTTTACCTCAATTTACTTTATATTTTTGCTTATTAATAATTATAAAGGTAAGGTTACGTTTGAGTTAGGTTAATTAAGACTTTTAAGGTTAAGTTAACTAAGACCTTTAGTTAAGGCTTATAAAGGTGGTAGATACTTAATAGTAAGGTAGTAGTTTGATTTAGGTATTGTGTATTAGGGATGCAGAATAATAACAATATAATACTTTAGTGCTAATAAGTGCTAATATTTAGCTTAAGTGCTAATAAACAGCCAATATCTTATATTAGCAGGTAATAATTAGCAGGTATATGCGAGTAGTAATAGAGGGAATTAGTAGACTAACTAAACTGAAGTGTAATCAGAATTTGCATAATAAACATGAATAAAATGTCAAGAATAAAAAGAACTGACTATATGTTATCTGGTTGCTTTAACAATCCATAATGCTCTTAACACTTTCTCCATCAAGAGGATGCGTGATATGCCAAAGATTTATTTCTTCTTCAAACATTTGGTCCCTGTCCCTTTAAGAAACGCCGTCGCAGCGTCACGCAATGCTTTCGCAGGTCTGGAGCGCGCTCTCAGCATCAGCAGCAGCTTCCGTCCATCTGATTCAGCGACCCGGGCGGTGAAATGGGCTCGACCAGCAAGACAGCCCGTGAACGAACTTCACCGGGAGACCGCAGTGCACGGAAAACCACATGCTGTGAGTGACGTTTCTCCATTTCTGTCAACAGTTCTCTTCTTTCTTGAACTCGACTGTAATGTTATGACAAGTGCTCAATGTTCCTCCTCAGCGCTAACTGCGCGTCTCCGCGTCACTTTCTGCAGACTGGGAGATTTATATAATAATTCCAGCTTGTCAAAAGTCAGACACGCACTGTTGCCGCAGTGTTTCAGTCTCAGACAGTGTAATATATTCTGCTGATAACAGATACTGTTATGTAAGACCGCCGGTGCCCTTTACTATCAACGGACGATTCACCTGCAGCGTATGTGGAGGGGCGTGACGTCATGGCCCGCTCCCGCCAACCGCCCTGAAACCATGAAAGTTGGCAATCAGATTTTTCCACCCTCCTAAAGAAAACTGTTTATATCTTTTTCAGTGATATGTCGCAGTTCATTCCTGGGGCATATATTAACGAGGGATATGTCCTAGATATTTCAAATGTGGGGGCAAAAAAAATCCCTTTAGTGCTGATTATGAATATACAATTTTTATAATCCTATATTTGGGTTTTGCACACAATATACTGACCTGCAGCTGTTAAAATTTGCTCGTAGACAAGTCATCACCATAGAATTATAAGGTACTATCTGCCTTTTTTGTCAAAATTTAGTTATTGTCATGATCTTAAATGACAACTTATTTACATTATGGGATGTTTTTTTTTTTAATTGTTTACATTTTAAGACAAACATATGTTACACACATACTGTTTGCTATATGGAATGCAAAAACTTTGATGCTTAATATCTCAAACTCATTCAGGTTGCAGATATTCATTCATTCGTTAATTTTCTTGTCGGCTTAATCCCTTTATTAATCTGGGGTCGCCACAGCAGAATGAACCGCCAACTTATACAGCATATGTTTTACACAGCGGATGTCCTTCCAGCTGCAACCCATCTCTAGAAAACATCCATACACACTCATTCACACTTATACACTACAGCAGGGGTGCTCAACCCTGTTCCTGGAGAGCCACCCTCCTGCAGATTTCAGTTGCAACCCATATCAAACACACCTGCCTGTAATTCTCAAGTGCTGTTCAGGTCCTAATTAATTGGTTCAGGTGTGTTTGATCAGGCTTGCAACTGAAATCTGCAGGAGGGTGGCTCTCCAGGAACAGGGTTGAGCACCCCTGCACTACGGATTCACCTATACTACATGTCTTTGGACTGTGGGGGAAACCCACGCCAACACAGGGAGAACATGCAAACTCCACACAGAAATGCAAACTGATCCAGCCCGGGCTCGAACCAGCGACCTTCTTGCTGTGTGGCCAACGTGCTACTCACTACGCCACCGTAGTACCCTTAGAATGCAGATAGACCCTTATAATTGCAAGGTGACGAAGTGCTATTAAACATGTAAATACTGTACTGTCCCAGCAGGCACAGGATGCCAACATGATGTCAGATTGATGATGTACCCCAAAGTCGTGGGACATTGCATTTTGGTTGGAAATTAAAATCGGGTTGATGTCAGAGTCCAACGTCGGCAAGCGCAACCTAAGAACAACCAAATATTAACCTCTAATGTAGGCATGGGCCGGTATAAGATTCTGACGGTATGATAACCTTGGATAAAATATCACGGTTTCACGGTATTGTGTTTACTGCTCTAAAATATATTCTTTTTAAACGTCTGGCTAAAAACAAAATCTTTTCCCCCTTTGAACACAATATATTTTATTATGAGAAACATTTAAAGTATTTTGGAGCAGTAAACATGTCAGGCTAAATAATTCAAATGAATCATTGACTTCTGCGGTCTTCATTTGTTTTAAAAACACAGATGTCTTTACAATTTACACCTAAAAAAAAAAAAAGTTACTACTCTGTCTATCAAACGTTGGATTTTGGTTGCCATACCTGACAAATAAAAGTCAGTATTTGACATCAATATGACGTTGGTTTAAGATGTTGGCTCGAAAATTATACACTCAAAGAAAAAAAACATTTTTGTTTGCTTGTTCAAACTACTTGAGATTTCATTAGGACAACTTAATTTTTCTATGTTCAATTTACATAAATGTGTTAAAAGTGTTAAGTTAACCTAATCAATTTGCGTTGGGACAACATGAATTAATTGTGTGGAACCTTGCATTTTTTACAGTTTTTCAACAATTTGTCATCGTTATTGGACATTTAAGCAACGTTGTCCTTTGATGCTGGGTAGACATAGAATTTTAGTCACACCCGACATCGTTTTTGTACGTCAAAGTGACATCGTAGACGCTGGGTGGACATTGAAAGATTAGAAAGATTTAGACAAATCTTTAAAGCTGTCTAAAAAATGTGCTGAGCAATGTGCATTACTAATCAAATATGAGTTACAGTTGGAAATTTACAAAATGTCTAATAATACTTTAGGGACCAATTCTCACTATGACCAACTTGCCTGCCTATTATTAAAATATTGGCTATATCCCGAATCCTATCCAATACGTAAACCATCTTATATACCTTAATAAATATTAATAATCAGTCATAGTTAGGCCCACACCGAATCTGCGCATGCAGAGTTCTGCAGATTTTTAGCCCATCATCGATTCTGTTTATTTACTGGTGTTATTGTGTGTTAATTTATATTTATTCAGTTTTTAAATTTATTTCAGTAAAATTATTGATTAATATAAAAAATATTCATATGATTATTTACAATATAGTTTGTAAAGTAATATTTTCTCTGTTTTAGTTGAGATTGTATATGAGAGACTTGCTTTGTTTACCAAATAAAGTAGATTTAATTGGATTTGCATTGTAAACATTGAATAAATTTAAAAAGGTATTACTTTTTATTTCATATATTAAGGTTTTAGTTATGATACTCCCAAAATCATTCCGCATAAATCCGCAGATTTTTAACAAATTACTCCGCAGAAATAGCAAAAAATGTCCGCAGATTCCGTCTGGCCCTCGTCATAGTTAATTGTCTGTCAATAGTGTGATTTATAGCTTAAAATAAAGCGTGATAAATGTCTTCATGAAACACGATCTTTACTTAATATTTTTAATGATTTTTGCCATTAACCTCCTAGGGCTAAGTGGCCACATACGTGGACAGCACATTTTAGCTCTTATGTCCACAATTGCATACTTTGAATGTTTTATTTTTTGTAACAAACATACAGTGTCATCCTGCAGCTGTTTTGCAGCATATGAAATGCCCCAACCACTATTTTTAACTGTCCAAAAGGGGCAAAAAAATGTTGTTTTTACTCTCTGATAGTCAAAACATGTTCAAAAAATATGTGTGTATGTGTTATTAACCACAAGTCCACATATATAAACATAATTGTTCTCTAAAAGTGCATCATATCATAAGATGATACTTTGGTTTTATTCTAATTAGGTTCCAATAAGCCCAAATAGCAAAGAGAAATAAAAAATGCATGCAAAAAAACAACTTGGGCCTTAAGAGGTTAAAGACAAATCAATAATTTTGACCCATACAATGTGTTTTTTGGCTATTGCCAATATAAATATAATCATCCCAGTGAGATGATAAGATAAGATATCGTCCAGGATCACAAACAAACAAAATAAGCAGGCTATAATATGTTTACTAACTACATTAAAAAATATGTTCAAATTCATCTCTACTATGAGCTTAACAGCAGTGAAAAACAACCATCTACATACAGTAATATTCTTTATATTCTTCTGAATTATGTTTCAAAGTTTTTATTGCTAGCAGTAAAATCTTTGTTTTTGTTCAAAATTATTTGAATTCAGAGGAAAAACTTGTAAAAGAAAATGTGAGATTTAAACTCGCATATATACTGTATATCTTATAGTTACAGGTATAGTTATAGTTCCAGCTGCAACTCATCACTGGGAAACATCCATACACACTCATTCACACACAAACTACGGACGATTTAGCTCACCCAATTCATCTATACCAGTGGTTCTCAAACTGTGGTTTGCGTACCACTAGTGGTACACAAGCTTCCTTCTAGTGGTACACGGAGGAATCTGAATAATTAAAGTAAAAACTTTTAACCGGTTGACGCGTACGATAACACCGTTGTGATCAGTAAATTGATTTTAATAGGCTAAACCTTTTATTAAAGTGGCTACCAATAATAAATATTCTTAATTAGAAGAATAATCTGCCTTGTTTGTGAACTGTGCAGTGCTGTAGCTGCTTAATTTGGCCTACTATGCTGCTGTACTTCAATACCAGTTATTATGGTGGTACTGAGAGAGACAATTTTTTTCTGAGGTGGTACTTGGTGAAAAAAGCTTGAGAACCACTGGTCTATACCACATGTCTTTAGAGTTGTGGGGGAAACCAGAGCACCTGGAGGAAACCCCAGGGTTCATACGGTCATAAAAAAACCTGGAAAAGTTATGGAATTTTAAAATGGCAATTTCCAGGCCTGGAAAAGTTTTTGAAAATTAAATTAACGCACAAAGTTTTGGAAATGTCATGGAAATTCGTTTCACTATCTCTGTATATTAATATAGCTGATAATTTTGTTTAAATTCCAGTTAACGAGTGCACGATCCGTCACATGATCTGTCGCAAAATCTGTAGAAAGCTTGTCATTTATTGTAGTAAAAATATTTAGTATTTTATATTTAGTTTTCTTCTTATTTAACATATATACATATTCATTTTTTTTCCCAGAGATGGGTTGCAGCTGGAAGGGCATTCGCTGCATAAAACAAATGCTGGATAAGTTGGCGGTTCATTCCGCTGTGGCAACCCCGGATTAATAAAGGGACTAATCCAAAAAGAAAATGAATGAATGAATGAATGAATGAACATATACATTTCATGAAACATTAAGTCATGAATATTTATTTAAAGTCATGGAAAAGTCATGAAATTTTACTGGTAAAAATGTGTATAAACCCTGAAACCCACGCCAACATGGTTAGAACACGCAAACTCCACAAAGAAATGCCAACTGACCCAGCCGAGGCTCGAACCAGCAACCTTCATGCTTTGAGGCGATCGTGCTAACCACCGTGACACCCCATTATTATATATTATTTTCCATTATTCGGCTCAAACTAAAAGAGGTAATACTTTCTCCAGAGGACAAATATAATAGAAAATACTGTAAAAATATTGTTACTTTGATAAACAGCACTTGGAAAATATTTGCAAAAGGAGTTCAAGTGTCACAGGAGGGTTAATCATTTTGTCTTCAGCTGTATAATAGCAACACTGCTTTCTATTAACACTTAACAGGCCTGAGGAGAATCTTGGGCATTTAGGGTTAGATATTTTGAGCATTAATATAAAGCAGAAGCGGATGAATCTCATAGTTCACACCAGCTTTGTCAGACTGTTACATCAGTCGCACCCACACACACACACACACTCTTGTCACTCATGTCACCATTTCATTCTCTGCAGAAACAATCTCGGTGTCTGTGAGTGTGTGAAGAGCTCAGTGCAAAGTGTGAAACAATCCTTCAGCTCTATCTTGTTGTGTGTGTGTGTCTTTGTCCAGTTTATGTTGTGTATTGTGCTCAATGTTTGGTTTACATAAGCGTTTATTTTCCTCTGAGTCATGTGCACCCTGAATCAAATGCTTTCTGTCGGTTTCAGTTTAGCGTCTGTGCAAATCTAATATTGTCTGGCATGTGTCTTTATGGATTTGGTATTGTAGTGGGATGTGAGGTTACAGAGTCTCTAAATAAACGTGTGTGTGTGTGTGTGTGTGTGTGTGTGTGGGTGTGGGTGTGGGTGTGGGTGTGGGTGTGGGTGTGGGTGTGGGTGTGTGTGTGGGTGTGTGTGTGTGTGTGTGTGTGTGTGTGTGTTTGTTGCTGTCAAATGGCCAGCATGGCAATATATAGTTCTGCCAAAACTGAACTGGACATTACAAACAATAGGACTAAGACAGCAGAAATGCTATCAAGTTAAACTTTTTAGCACACAAAATGATTACAGGAGTCAAGTAATCTGAGGTAAAAATAATTTCTCCATTGGTTTTATTGGTATAAATTAAATATACACTGATTCTTGAATGTACCATAGTCATTAATAGTACTAAAGTGTCACCTATTGCATATACTGAGCATTTTATTACTTTCATTGATAATTTTATGTTAATTTCGGGGCTCTATTTTAATGATCTAGGCGCAAAGTCTAAAGCGCATGACTCAAAAGCATTAAGGGGCATGTCCGAATCCACTTTGGCTATTTTAGGGACAGAAAAATACGCTCTGCGCCCCGGCACATGGTCTAACAGGTTTGTGCTTATTTTCGTAATGAGTTATGGGTGTGTTTTGAGCATAACGTGTATTAAACCAGTCAAAGTCTCATCTCACATTTCCTTTAAGAATCGCGCCATGGCGCATATGCAAACATATGCAAAAAAAGTGGAAAAATTGAACGCTTTACTAGCAAGAAAACAGTTAAACACCATCTGCAGCGTGAGAATAAAGAACGAACCTCCTCAATTCGGCCTCTTTACTTTCTCTTTACTTTACTTTTACTCTTTACTTTACTGCTTTACTTTCGTGAATGAGGAAACAGTGTTGAACGCACTCCATTGAAGACATCTATTAGCCTCTATATTTAATTCTGTTTGTTAAGCACAAAAATGTGTTTCAATCTATTTCTGAATTCAGTTCTAATTTCCAGCAAACGAATAAATAAACAATAATAACAAAGTTTGGGCAAAAAACTGAGTTATATCCAAACACACGTCCCATTCTTATGCCCCATATGGTGATGTAGACGTCTCCAAAACCTGACAGGTTGACAAATCTAAACTTTTTATTAAGACAAACATAAACATGCATATAATAAATAATACTGCTAATAATAACATTATACAAATGCAAATTGTCATGAATAAACTAAAAAAGCCCCCCAAAAAGCATAACATGAAAATTACTCTTGCGCTGATCTGAAAATAGCAACAAATCGCGCCTTACACATCTATTTTTTTAAATATTAACAAAAAATTAGCTATGACTTTTGCCTCAAAAAACTCTATTTGCTGCTTGTTAACATTTATTAAGATAGTAGTTGGGTTTAGGTATTAGAGTTAGGGATGTAGAATAAGGTTATGCAGAATATGTACTTTATAAGTACTAATAAACAGCCAATGTCTTCATAACAGGCAGGTAATAAGCCACTGTAGTAGTGAGAATTGGTACTTAAACTAAAGTGTTACCATAAATATACAAGTACCAACATGTAACTTTACAATAACATAATCATAAATAAGGAAATTATATGCTCGTGTGTCAAGTTTAGAAAGTAAAAATATTAATAAAATCAGCTTTTTTGTTTAAAATAAAAATAAAATACTTAAAACAGAACAAATATCATTGTCTAAGCGACCAATGCCTGTCATTAAAATATTGTATATTATACTTAAAGAGGACCTATTATGCAAAAATCACTTTTATAAGGATTCAGTTGTGTAAAAACTGAATATAAGCGGCCTCTAACAGTGAAAATGTATGAATTCTCTTTTTATAATCAGACTTGATCAAAACAGTCTGCAAAAACACTTCACTCTTGACATTCTCCCTTTGTATGTGTCATCAGAGAGGGGAAAGCCCCACCCACTAGTGACAATCTCTCCCTCATTAGCATAAACAGCCCTGAGTAAGAACCAATGGTCTGCTTTCGGTTTCTTTGATTGTTTCTGGGGCTGATTTAAAAGTTGAAATATATGTTTGTAAGTGCTCTACTTTTACTAAAGCTCTATCTTTGTAAATATTTAAGGGTCATTTGATTATAAGCAGTTTTATACCGCCTGTATTTTGTTGTACAATCTCCTCTTCGTGGCTTACAGGTTATGATGGTGGTGTAAATACAATCATTTTGCTAATATTCAATTCAAATGGTCTCATTAATAGATTTTCCTAATATGCATATTAATTGTGTAAAAAATGTGCATTAGTAAAGTTTTACTGCTGGCTGATCTGAACATGTTAAAGAAAATGTGAATATATACATACTTTTCCCCTCTTTGTTGTAGTTTTACAAGAACAATTGCCAGTAAAGTCAATAAAGTTACCCAAGCTGTTTTCTTGGTTCTGTTCAACTTTTGGTTAAGCAACAATTGATTGAGACAATAATAATAATAATAATAATAATAATAATAATAATAATAATAATTATTATTATTATTATTATGCCCATTATTATTAAATTGTAGTATTTGTATAGCAATGTCCACTACCCCTTCAATATGTACAACAAGAAACAAATAGAAGGAGATTTGATTCTCTGGGGAAGAATGTCTGAGTGCATCAATTACATCATTTTTCTACTCTTGTGCTTGAATGTTAAAGGGGTGGTCCACAGTGTATTTTTAAGGCTTGATTGTGTTTATAGGATGCAAAGCAACGTGTGCCCATGCTTCACTTGTAGAAAATGTAATTTTTTCATAAATCTTACTTTAATTATATACAGCTACTTAGCTAACATGAAAATGACTGTCATATTTCCTAGTTCCTCTGAAGGCGCGCCCTTAAGAGGCTCTGATTGCTCAGCTAACATAATGTGCTAGCATAATAAATTGGCTCCACGTCACGCCCCTACAAGCACGTGCTTTTGCGCTGTGTAAACAGCTGTATCCAACATTTGCCTGAATCTGACAGAAAATGAAGAGCACACAGCTGAACCTCACGCGTGCTCTCTAAAATAAAATCTGACAAGTGTCTTTCACATATGTTTGGAGTAAGCATGTGTAAATACTATGAAACGTTCACATATCTTTTGCGAGTTTGTTATTTGAGATGTAGAATGCAGGGAAAGCGGCCGCATAGAGAGACACTGAAAGCGCTGCTGAAGACTGTGGCTGTTTACAGCGGTTTGATGGATAAATATGAATTTTTAGCTTAGTTTTTTAGTGGTGCCAAACAGCATTTCCCCATTGTTTACATCCTTGTTTACATCCTCACTACAACATACCGTTAACGCTAGAAATGCCTGTAGTTGAATAATTTTAACAAATGAATACACTCACAAGTTGTGGCTCACAATCCACAGCTTCGTCTGTTGGAGGAGTTTTTAGCCGAATTCAGCACCGAACTAAGAGAGATTCTGGAAGCTGTCCTTTGTCAAATGCTAGCTATATATCTTTTATAATTCTCTGGACCATAATTCAATTAAACTGTAAGCACTTCTGTCTTTGTGTCGTGTCCTTTGGAAGCCCGAATACAGAAACAGAAGAAGCTCTGTGGAAATAGCAGCGTTTGGACGCCATTTTAGCTTTCTCTGCTACATTACAGCGTCTCTGGCCACGCCCCTTCACCGTGCAGGGTGTGTGCGTATTTTTTAGTAGTCCCCAAATTCGTTCGCTGTAGGCTTTGCTAAGCTAACTCTGTAAAAGCCAATGTCTCCCTTCGCATTGAACTATGAGCATCTTACATTCAGTGATGCTGTTTATGTTCACACAGCTTCATTACACATCAACTAAAGTTTAAAATATGATATCGTAGTGAACCACCCCTTTAAAACGGCCCTCCTATGAATTGTCAGTCACTCATATGGTCCATTTGAGTTTGAGACCCCTGCTCTAGGGACGCCAGAGACTTATTTTACATCTTGTACAAAGGGGCATAATGGGTCCCCTTTAATACCCTGTGGTTTTTGTGTGTCCTAGAGAGATCTGTCCTGAGGAATCCTTGTAATAATCCTTTACAAGGTGTCCTTCTGCAGCCATGTCCCTCTCAGCGACCCGCAGGCCATCTGCAGGATCTCGCAGGTAATGCTAAACCTTTTATTGTTCAGTGCCAGTGAAGTGAATTCCTTCAAAGCACATACAGTTTTGCAGTGTGACAGTGTGTTTGATATGGACGTCAGAGCTCAGCTGTCTGTGTGTGTGTGTGTGTGCGTGTGTGTGTGTGTTTGTGTGTGTGTGTGACAGAAGGCCTGCAGCCCCGAGCGGCACTCGGCACACACACGGGGACTCGTCTGTGCGCAGCAGTTACTCAGCATCATCCTGCAAGTGCACAGAGAGCAATACTGTACCACGCTCCAACCCGGCCACACCACGGTGAGACACACACACACACACACGGCCAGATTAGATTTGTCTTCCATCAGGGTCGTGTTCCACATTTTGTGCGGTGCCAGAAAGTACAGCACAGAAATAGAATTAATGGAAAAGGCATGATACTATATCCGTTTATAAGTCGCTCGTGTCCTAATCTGATAGTCAGACGGTCTAAATACAGATGTTATACAGATGCGTATGATACAAACGAAGATTAAGTTAGTGTAACATTTATATTTTAAATTGTTTTCACAAGCACTGGCATGAATTTACATGAGGAAGCAGTGTATTGAGGTGGTGAATGTGGCAAAATGATCACAGGCTGTAGTTTTATACAATAGATATATTCATAACCGTTTTTAGAGTGACGTGGCATTTATGCACAACATAATGACTTTACTATGAAAAGGGCATATTTCCAATTGCTGGCAACCCATTCACATAAAAGTTAGACTGCTTTTAAATGTATACGGCAATATAAGACCTCAATTGTTATTAGTTTACATAATAATTGTGTTCCTCTTTCAATAGACACTCACCGGCCACTTTATTAGGTACACCTTTCTAGTACCGGGTTGGACCCCCTTTTGCCTTCAGAACTGCCTTAATCCTTTGTGGCATAGATTCAACAAGGTACTGGAAATATTCCTCATAGATTTTGCTCCATATTGACATAACCGCATCACGCAGTTGCTGCAGATTTGTCGGCTGCACATCTATGATGCGAATCTCACGTTTCACCACATCCCACCACATCTCTATTGGATTGAGATCTGGTGACTGTGGAGGCCATTTGAGTACAGTGAACTCATTGTCATGTTCAAGAAACCAGTCTGAGATGATTCGCGCTTTATGATATGGTGTGTTATCCTGCTGGAAGTAGCCATCAGAAGATGGGTACACTGTGGTCATAAAGGGATGGACATGGTCAGCAACAATCCTCAGGTAGGCTGTGGCGTTGACACAATGCTCAATTGGTACTAATGGGCACACAATTTGCCAAGAAAATATCCCCCACACCATTACACCACCACCACCAGCCTGAACCATTGATACAAGGCAGGATGGATCCATGCTTTCATGTTGTTGACCTACCCTACTGTCCGATTGTCGCAGCAGAAATCGAGACTCATCAGACCAGGCAACGTTTCTCCAATATTCTAATGTCCAATTTTAGTGAGTCTGTGTGAATTGTAGCCTCAGTTTCCTGTTCTTAGCTGACAGGAGTGGCACCTGGTGTGGTGTTCTGCTGCTGTTGCCCATCTGCCTCAAGGTTGGACGTGTTGTGCATTCAGAGATGCTCTTCTGCAGACCTCACTTGTAACGAGTGGTTATTGGAGTTACTGTTGCCTTCCTATCAGCTGAAACCAGTCTGGCCGTTCTCCTCTGACCTCTGGCATCAACAAGGCATTTGCGCCCACAGAACTGCTGCTCACTGGATATTTTCTATTTTTCTGACCATTCCCAGTAGATCAGCAGCTTACACAGCAGCACCTTATAGCAGATATACAGTTGATAAAGCACTCATTTCAATTAATGTTATTATGTTTATGCATATACGGCACA
The DNA here is from genome assembly GCA_903798035.1 of Danio albolineatus. NCBI lineage: Eukaryota > Metazoa > Chordata > Actinopteri > Cypriniformes > Danionidae > Danio > Danio albolineatus. The sequence goes on along the minus strand of CAIGQQ010030182.1, from coordinate 609,515 downwards.
TTAGCTCCAGATTTCGCTTCAGTAATCTATAACTAATCTAATCTAAAAAAATGAACTATATTTACTGAGAAATGGCTTAATATATTTATTTCCAAAATAGGGTGTACTCATTTATGCTGAGCACATATAATATA
>CAIGQQ010030182.1:592020-609371 GCA_903798035.1 Danio albolineatus | reverse complement strand
TTACTTCCAAACATGCCTACTTCTCTACTATATATAGAAAGTGAAAAACAGTAGCTGAGTGAGACAAGTTGCATGTCCAAATTGAGTGTTCCTAAAAGACAGGGTGTCCGTAGGGTCTTAAAATGTCAGATATGTCAAAAACATTTTAGGCCTTAAATAGTCCTAAATTGACTGAAATATGGTGTTGTAGCTCTTAAATCACTTTCTTTTCAGCTTATTCATATTCTTTTTGGCTTAGTCCTTTTATTAATCTGGGGTTGCCACAGCGGAATGAACCGCCAACTTATCCAGCATATGTTTTACGCAGGCGCCACGGTGGTGTAGTGTGTAGCACGATTGCCACACAGCAAAAAGGTCGCTGGTTTGAGCCTCGGCTGGGTCAGTTGGCATTACTGTGTGGAGTTTGCATGTTCTCCCCGTGGGTTTCCTCCGGGGGGTCCGGTTTTCCTCACTAAATTGTCCGTAGTGTGTGTGTGTGTGAATGAGTATGTATGGATGTTTCCCAGAGATGGGTTGCAGCTGAAAGGGCATCCGCTGCATAAAACATATGCTGGATAAATTGGTGGTTCATTCCGCTGTGGCAACCCCAGATTAGTAAAGGGACTTAGCCGAAAAGAAAATGAATGAATGAATGAATGTTTTATGCAGCGGATGCCCTTCCAGCCGCAATCCAACACTGGGAAACGCCCATACACTCTTGCATTCACACACATACATTACGGCCAGTTTAGTTTATTCAATTCACCTGTGCTGCATGTCTTTGAACTGTGGGGGAAACCCGAGCACCCGGAGGAAACCCACACCAACACAGAATGTTACAAATCTGACCTAATATAAATAACACGGGGAGAACATGCAAACTCCATACAGAAATGCCAACTGATCCAGCCGGGGCTCGAACCAGCGTCCTTCTTGCTGTGAGGCGATCGTGCTACCCACTGCGCCACCGTAACGCCCTTCCTTTATTCATGTAAAAAAAAAACTTACTCCCACTTCTAATGGAAGTAGTTGAGTGTGTTTTAAGATTTAGTCAACATTTATTTATACCTGAGATCATTTTACTTTGAAATTCTGATTTATATATTTTTCTAAACAATTCCATTAAACAGACCCTTTTCTCTGCCCCATTTTCCATCATCTTATTAACAGTGTTTGAATTTCAATGGGGCAAGTAAACTATTTTCCACTGGCCACTAGAAAAAACCCTTAGTGTTTTGCAATGTAAGTCTGAAATTTCATTCATGTTGGTCTCAAAAATGTCTTAAAATGTCTTTAATTTTACTTTGAAACCTGCAGAAATCCTGAGTTTGAGTCTCATATATGTATTTGTCTCTTAGCCAAATACAATATCTGTTGCTTCTTCAAAAAGCATAGATGGGACAGATGTTATAGCGAGTTTTTTTGGTGGAAATGCGCAGACTTGCCTGATATTTTATCAATAATATGGATTCATCATATACATCTGATGGATTTATCAGTCCAAATCTATACGAGGGTTGGCACGATACTGGAATTCGGTCCCAGTCGGTACTGAAATTTTAAAAATGTCCATTTCATGCTAATTTTTTCTTCAGCGGTCTTGTGTCCTCGTGTTCTCGTGTAACGTCATCAAGACTGAAGTTCAGTTCTAATACTCAAGACCGCAAGAACTCCTCCTTTCCTTGATGGGTGGCACGGTGGCCCAGTGGTTAGCACTGTTGCCTCACAGCAAGAAGGTCACTGGTTCTAGTCCTTACCAAGCCAACTGACGTTTCTGTGTGGAGTTTACACGTTCTCCCCGTGCTTATGTGGGTTTCCCCCGGGTTCCCCGGTTTCCTCCCACCGACCAAAAACATGCAACTTAAGTTAATTGACTAATCCAAATCAGCACCATAGACATGCTCCTAGTAAGTAGTTATCTTTTCATAGCAATCACTATCTGTTCATTAGCTACTACAGCAGGGGAGTTCTTGAGATCTACCTGAGCTCAAACTCTCCTCTCGCCTTGCAATAGGGAGGGAGCCCCGGGCTCGAGGATCTTATGAGCTCAGGGCTCTCTCCCGGGACAGCATGCCAGACAAGCTTTATAATCAATCATCAGCTAAGTGTGAACTCTTGAATCAGTATATACAGAGTAGATTGATTTCTTTGGCCTTCATTTTTTTACCAATGCAGAGACTCTGAGATTGAGGAGCTACGGTTGCAGCTGACCCGGATGCAGGAGGACTGGATCGAGGAGGAATGTCATCGCATAGAGGCCCAGCTGGCCCTAAAAGAGGCCCGAATGGAGATCCGGCAGCTTCAGCACACCGTGGAAACAGTAAGGTCCAACCTGGGGCCTCATGAGGCAGATCAACAGGACTGTAAGTCTGAAGGTTTAGGTAGGATAGGACCACGATTTGGGGCGTCCAGGTCATGTGGCTGCTCTCCGGCCCACACCATGAGTCGCAGCGCCACGTTCACCAGGCTGAGCAGTGATATGTCCCCTGGTGCTACAGATCGCAACGGAAACGTGCGTACTGATCGCTACATTCCCGCTAACAGAGGGGCGATGACGCTACCAAGAGGCGATGGGCGCACTCATCTCCTTCTGGAAGCAGCGCTACTCTCTGAGCAAGTCCCTCACCCCACACTATGCACCACACTATCCCGATCCTCCACCTGCGAAAGATTGTGCAGTGGAGAGACAGTGCTGCCTGTTAGCCGATCCTGCCATGCTGTAAACAACAACTGCAGCTGTGGTCCTCATGCCTACCTCCCACACCACCATCTGTTTCTACACCTCCCACAGGAGGAAGCAGCACCTCCTCCTCCTCCACCTCCTCCTGCACCAACTGCGCCTCCTAGTGCATCAGAAGTCAGTGACAGGCCAGGGTACCGGTCTCAGGCCTGCAGCCCCACCATAACCTGGATCTCAGAAGAGGGTGGAGGTGATGAATTAAGCGTTATCACTTCAGCAACCTGCGCACCAGACGTCACTCTAGCTGAGCCGCATGTGTTTTCGCCATCCTCAGCCACTACTTCCCCCGCTCAGATGTCTTACATCACGGAAGCGCTGCCACTAGACAGCACAGTTGAATTTACATCATCCACAGCGACACCGACAGTGTTGACCAAACCACAGGTTCAGCAACCTTGTCCAAGAGTGTCACCACCTTTCGAGCCTCCAGCACAGGAATCTACCGTAGTAAAGGTCAGTGATGAAGATGGAGCGGCTGGCGTGGTGGATGACACTGAATCAGCTCCCCCTCAGAGAAGCCACTGGAGCCGCTATTTCCTAATTGACCTGTTAGCAGTGGCTGTTCCTGTAGTTCCCACATTGGCGTGGCTTTGCCGGGGGCCACGAAATGAAGGCATGCCCATGTACAACATGGGATCTCTGTTGCGGGGCTGCTGCGCTGTTGCACTGCACTCTCTCAGACGTGTTGGAAGTGGATGTGATCGCAGCCCCTCAGGAACAGGAAGAGCGAAACCTATCGGATAACTTAAGGATTAGTTCACTTGAAAATAAATTGTGTTATTAATTACCACCCTCATGTTAATCAAATCCCCTGAGGCTGTCATTCATTATCATAACACAAACTAAGATATTTTAGATGAAATCCAAGAGGTCTATCGTCCTCCATAGACAGCAACGGTCCTGACACCTTAAAAGTCCAGAAAAGAAACAAAAATAAAACTGTTATCATACGAAGCTTCAAGAACCTGTAAAAACAACTTTGCTTGGCAATGTCTTCTGCATTAGGTCAGGGTTCTCTTTAACTACAAGCAGTTCAGTGCTGACGTGTTGCACTGCTGATCCTAATGGCAATAAGTGCAACTGTCTGTAGTAAACCGAGCGACGATCTCCTGCTCTCTGAAACTGCAGTTCATTGATTGGCCTCTGGGGGCTGGCTCCAAAAGGTAGTCCATCCCATAGACTTCTCATGTTAAAACGGCCAACTTTACATTAGAAAACATCCTGCTAGAGGGTGATTTTTTTTTAACTCATCCATTTTATTTATATTAAGCTTTAAAATTCTGCATAATTAAGGGCGTGGCCACTTGAGTGCCAGGTCTCTGCTGCTCGTAGTCAGACTACCTCAGCTAGATTCCAGCTGCACATCCTTGTCCTTTTTATATGTGGCTTTACACTGTCTATTGCTTCTTTTGTTTATTTTTAACACTTGTCAAATAACAGTATATTGTGCACTTAATTGTGCTCAAAAACCGTTCAAAGTCTTTCCTCCGTTTTTTCCAGCGAGTGGTATTCTTACATAATTGATTTGGAAATGCATTAGTTTGATTTAAAATAATTAGCTATTTATAATTTATTTAAATCTTGAATGCACTCTAGAAGGCACTAATGTACATCGATTAGCTGTAGGCTATAAAACAGTCACCTCAACCGTCATCATGCAGTGGATTTCATAAATAACCCAGCATTTACTAACACAGACTATATTTGAAGTATTTGTACGTAATTAGTGTTTTTCTCCCGTAGACGGTCGTTATAAGAATAATGCCTAATATGGCTCAATGCATTAATATTGTTTTTTAAAAGTTACTAATGTAGCATACAAAATTATTAATGCAGTATATAACCAAGCACAGGAATATGAACATTTTATCTTAATGAAGTGTTAATGAAGTGCTAATAATCACTTAATGAAGTGTTGAGTGTTATACCCCCAAAAATAGATCTTTTTGCCCATTTTTGATTTCTAGGGAGTAAGCATTAACAAGATGGTGACAGTTGGCCCCGCCCATTTGTTGCTTCATTCCTGCTTTCAGAAACCTATGGGTGACTTCACAGACATGTCCATATTACACATTGAGAAAAAAAACTAATTGAATGAACTTATTCGAGGACAGGATTTCCATCCAATAAATTTGTTTAGCACCAACTAAAAAGAAATTATTTATACAATCAAATGCAGTTGAGTTGGTCCAGCATGATTTTATTAACATAAAAACTTAAATACATTTGTATTTTAATCAACTTAAACTCAAAGGTCTGATATCATGTATGTCTATTATGTGTCGTACATTTCGAAGTCTCTTAGTTATCCTAAATGAAATAAAAGAGCCATTTTTAAGCATATTTCATGAGTTACAAATTCGATTGTTTGAGACTGATCTCAGAACTCATTTTAGGACAGTTATTGCTCACTGAGCAAAGCAACAAACTGCATATTTGCTAATTAAGCAGCCAACACCCAAAGCATGGGTGCTTCTGCAATCTCAAAACTTTACATGCGTTACATTAAACTCTTCTAAATCTTAACTAAAGTGAAGAATTAACTCTAACAAGTCTTTCTTTTAACTCTAAACACCTAAGATAACTTTTTTTGTCAACATTTCCCTCTTTTAATTTAATCCCATGCAAACCGTGCTGGGAACTACAAATCCCCTAACAAGGTAGTTCGATCAACACAATCTCTTCATGTTGTCCCAACACAAAATGCTTAGGTCAACTTAATGGTTTACAAATTTAAGTGGACTGAACATAAAGCAAATAAATTAGCCAAAGAAATTAAAACAATTGTGTTGTTTCAGCTCATTTTAAACAGGTTTGAACAAGCAGCAGTAATAATTTTTTTGAGTGTACAGTCTGTACAGTAAATGCATTGATCCTGACCTGACGCAGGAGAAGAAGACATTAGTGAACAAAACATTGCTTTTTTTTATTTCACATGATTACAGTTAAACCAATTGGGATTTTTGAGAAAATATTTGGTTCCTTCGGGACTCTTGCTGTCTATGGAGGATGAGAGAGCTCTCGGATTTCATCTAAAGTATCTTCATTTGTGTTACAAAGATGTATACTACGGTTTGAGCGGATTGGAGCAATCAGAGGATGAGTAATTCATTAATTTCTTGAGTGAACTAACCCTTTAACAGTACTGTACCGTCAGAAGCTTTTAACTGGATCTTGTCCTTGATCTCCCAGCAGGTGATATTTTTGAACTAAGGAGGCCTAAATCTGTCTCTGGTTCAAAAGTTTGGAATGTGGCCCTAATTTGCACAGACGCTCAGACGTTTCAAGGCTGTTGCTCATTTCCACCATTTGTTTTCCTTTTCCTTCTGGTTCTCTTATCTGCTTCGTTTCCTCCCGTTCCTGGCTGAAACTCAGCAGGTTCTTCAGTCAAACAGAAGCGACCTGCAAACAGCAGAGCCCGAGCTAGACAATGTTGATTACATTTTAAAGCAGAAATATCAAAATAATACTAGTTAAGAGTTCTTTTTATTTAGTTCGTCCAAGAACAAACTCAGTCCATCTCTTACATTTTCAGCAGGCTTGATTTGTTCTCCTGTGCGATTTTATCTAGATGACATTCACTAACAGTCTTGAATGTGTAAATAATTTGAAATATCATTCTTATTCTTATGTAAACTGCTGTGTTGGACTGAATTGGAGGCTTGTTCAAGAAAACGAAAACATGTGCACTAAGCAAATTTTGCCAAGTGATGTTGATATTTGAAAGCACCGAAACATACACTTGTAATAATATCTTGCCACTGCTGAATGGCATCAAGTGTTTCCAGTGCTGTAGTTAAAAGAACACTCCACATATCTTTTGAAAATAGACTAAATTTACAACTCGCTCAGAGTTAAATAGATGAGTTTTACCATCTTTGAATGCATTCAGATGATCACTGGGTCTGGCCTTAGCATTTTTAGCTTAGATCATTTTTAGCATAGATCATTGAATCAGCAATTACACCATTAGCATCTCGCTCAAAATAAAATGACCAGACTTTTGCTAAATTTCATATTTAAACTTTCTATGTAGTTACACGGATGTCGTTTGACCCCATTTACTGGGGCACGTGCCACAGTAAAAATCACCAGTGCCCCAGTAAATACTTTGAGATTGGTAACCTGGGAGTGGTAATCCCAGTATAAAGGTGTTATTATCTATGTGCAACCGAAGCAACGCTGGTAAAAGCAATGTAGTTTAATCAAAAAGCAAACAACAAAAAACATTCCCGTACGCCTCACGCAACGCTCCTGCTTAATGCGCTGCTCTGCCCCTGGTTGTGAACATGCACGCCAAAATATAGCCGTGCTGCTCACGTGCCGCTCATACATCGTGAAACCGGCGTAACAGTCTTTTATGCGGAGGTGTCGGCACGCAGTGAGTTTTGCAAGTCGACAAAAACAAAGTTTAAATAATATGATGGTGATCTTGTTTAGACTAAGCATGGGTACTGAAAAAAAGGGATGATGAGTCAGGGAGGTAAGACTTAATAAACTTAATTCTCTGCCATGAGTCAAGACACCACACAACAGATAATTCTATAAAACATCTTTTTTTGTATTCTATAGAATTGTCTATAGCAGGGATGCTCAAACTTTTGCTTATGAAGGGCCAAAAACCAAACTTTATTGAGGCTAGTGGACCAAAGGTAAATATAGTTACCAAGGGTAATTTCCTTATTTATTTAATAATGTTTAAAAATAACTAGAAAACATTGCTTTATATTAACTAATAGAATATAATATTTTATAGATTTTATAATGAACTTATTACAGTCAAAACCAAAACAATCTCATTTATAACATTATGTAGTTACATTAGTTTTTGCCCTGATTTGCTCGCCGATGTCTTCTGCATCGTCCTCTATTTGACAGTATTTATGTTTCACAAACTCAGATTCATTTACGTTTACGTAAAATATTTCATTTCAGTTTGCTTTTTGGTAGCTCAGCAATAAAACAAACAAACAAAAAAAGGTTACTTCAAATAAGCAATGACGAACTCTATTAAAGGCATTTGCCACAACCCTCTTCATTATTATCAGATGAGATGGTGGGCCAAATCAAAGGTTCCAGTGGGCCAACTTTGGCCTGTGGGCCCTACTTTGTGCATCTCTGGTCTAAAGTATTTCTTTCTAATAAAATTAATATTCAAGCAAAAGTTTTCTTAAATCATCTTAGCTTCGCTCCAATTGTGTTTTTAGATTGTTTTCCAGTTACATTTAAGATTAATTTCTGTTAATTGTTAATAATTCTTTTTTTTTCTTTTTTTAGGGGGAGCTGTGCCCCAGTATATGTCTAACAACGCCCGTGTATTTACATGTTGTACTGAGACCAACAGAAAATTATCACTATTGTTGTAGGGTGATATATTTAGGAACTATATTCTCACTCTGGCGTAACAATCAAGGAATTTTGCTGCCGTAACATGGCTGCAATAGACGCAATGATATTACGCCTAATAGGAAAATGATCAAAAGTCTTTGGTCGTTTTTGAGCAAGATGCTAACGGTCTACTAATCCAGTGGTTCTCAAACTGTGGTAGTGGTACACAAGCTTCCTTCTAGTGGTACGCAGAGGAATTGCTGAATAATTAAAGTTAAAAAATGAACACACTTTTAACCCTTTGACGCGTACGATAACACCGATGTGATCAGTAAATTCATTTTCATTGGCAAAACCTTTTATTTAAGTGGCTGACAATACTAAATATTCATAATTAGCCTCGTTTTTGAACCGTGCCATGCTGTAGCTGGTTAATTAGGCCTACTATGCTACTGTACTTCAATACTGGTTATTATGGTGGTACTTGGAGAGACAATTATTTGGTGGTACTTGGTGAAAAAAGCTTGAGAACCACTGGTCTAATCTGATTCAATGTGATTATAAAAGTGCTTCAGCCAGACCCAGAGATCAGCTTCAAAAACGGTAAAAAAAACTGCTGTTTTTGTAAAATAAGCCGATTTTCTAAATCAAAATAAACAATAGAGTGTTTCTGAGTAAGTGTCTTTTAGAAATTGCTTCGTGCACACTGACATGAATGTGGTTTGTAAAAAGAGGAGATTTCAGGTCTTTGGCTCAAATTAGCAGGGCTAAGCATATACATTTTCAACTTTTACTTATTGTGTGTTGCTTAGCAAACGTTGCATCCAGCCATCTAAAAATACGTTCATGTTTTAAAACTAAAAAGTCCCACGTGAAAAAAAATACTGTAGTCATTTATAGTAAATACTGTAGTTTTTTAGAACCACGCTAAAGTAGATTATACCGTATATGTTAAAGTATTTACAACATTTTGTTTATAAATACTACTACTAATAATGATAAACTAATAAATACTGTGGGCGTCAAGTGAGTAGCACGATCGCCCCACAGCAAGAAGGTCGCTGGTTCGAGCCTCGGCTGGGTCAGTTGGCATTCCCGGTGTTCACGTTGATTTCTTCCAGGTGCACCGGTTTCCCCAAGTTCAAAGACCTGCGGTACAGGTGAATTGGGTGAGCTAAAATTGTCCGTAGTGTATGTGTTTGAATGTTTCCCAGTGATGGGTTGCAGCTGGAAGAGCATCCGCTGCTTAAAACATACGCTAGATAAGTTGGCGGTTCCTTCCGATGTGGCGACCCCGGATTAATAAAGGGACTAAGCTGACAAGAAAATGAATGAATACTATAGTACACTCTCAGAAGTAAAGGTAAAGGAGCTGTCACTGGGGCAGTACCTGAAGGGTCCATAATGGAGGTACTTTTTAGGTACATTTGGGTACTAATATGTACCTTTAAGTACCACTGTGGACTATTTGGGTATAAATATGTATCTTTTACAAAGGCACTGCCCAAGTGACAACTCCTGTACCTTTACAGTATTTCTAAAAGTGTATACATTTGGGTTGTTTATATTACTACAGTTGTATTACTTTAGTACTACTTTATTTTGCTTCAAAATACAGCTGCATGATTTGGAAAAATCGGACATTGCGGTATTTAGTTTTGCCGTGATGTACGTTGCGATATGAATATAATTTCACCAGATGATTTGAAAAGCTGTTTGGAGAAAAAGTCCTAAATTTAGATCGACTAGGATGAGCCAGTCTTTTTCTATGCAGTGGATCTGCATAAATGATAATAAATCATAAGCATATTTGGTCCCACTTTATATTAAGTGGTTTTAACTAATATGTACTTACACAGAAATTAATACCTCGTTACAATGTACTTATTGTGTAAATACATGTTTTTACATTGTACTTATGTTTGATTAAATACCTGCATGTAATTACATCTGTATTTAATTTCTGTAATTACATCTGTAAATACACTGTTGACCATCTCTTACACATTAACTCACCCTTAAACCTACCGATACCACCAAAGTTGTCCTTAACCCTCCCCCTATCCCAACTCAAGAGCACCACAAGTGTTCTCAAATACATTTCAAACACAGTAAGTACATTGTATTTATTTATTTTTTGATGCAAGTACATAGTAGTTAAGGACACTTAATATAAAGTGGGACCGCGTATTTAAATAAATAAACAGTGCTTTATTGTTTTCTGGGGAGTCAATCAAACATAAAATAACATGTTAGTCATTGTATAAATAATAAAAATATAATAATATATTTATCTTTTAATCTTTTACTAATAATCTAATCCTGCGACTTTTGCAGATAAACACATTGTGAGATCAATGTTCAAACGATATAGTTCAAAAACACTATATTATTTACTATAAATTACTACAGTATTTCTTCATGTGGGAGTACTGTATTACAAACACTATGGATTCGGATAACTAAACAAAAGATGCTTCAAGAATGACAATTTTGATCTTGTAACAAAAAAAAAATGCCCTCACTAATATTTCTGCTCATTATTCTGACCTCATTTCAGCCTTTTCCATGTGTTATTCCTTATTTTAGTCGCACAATTATGAGCAAAACGACTTTTGAAAAGTGCTTTTTTGCTTAATATTTATGGGAATTATTTAAATTGTTAAAGTTTGTTCAAAAATGCCGAATTTCATTGATAATGCAATGGAAGGTGATGGCTTAGGACTCAATTAACCTGCTTTTGGGTGGTTGTTTTTCAACTCCGTCTCAGGTGGAACTCAGGTGAATAGTACTAGAGAGGGTGCAACAGTAAACCCCACGCCAAAACATCCATTATTAACGGAAAGGTTTATAAATAGAACAGTAGTTGTAAAGATGTAGATTTACTGTGTTATAGACCTGTTTTCTGATTAACAGATCACTTCAAAACCAATGTGTCTTTGACTACTGCATGCGTCTGCATTTCAATAACCAGGGTTTCTGCAGGTAAATGCAAGAATTTTTATGAGCATATACTGAAGTCTGAATTATGAGCCCTGCTGTGATTTTTTTACAATTATTTTTATTTTTATTTTTCAAATATTTCCCAAATGATGTTTCACAGATTCAGGAATTTTTCACAGTATGCCTAATAATAATATTTTTTCTTCTGGAGAAAGTCGTATTTGTTGTCTTCTGGCTAGATTTTTTTTTTTTTTTCATGGAATTTTTATTCTTGCAAATAGCATTTTACATTTTATAAAAATCCACAAAACAATCCCCAAATAAAACAAACAACATCTGAAAATAAAAAAATAAAATAAATAAAATAAATACAAATACAGAGAAAAAATTATAACAACAAACCATATACATAAGTACACATATACCTTCACTCAATTCACGTCTAAGGTTTTTAAGTGATTAAAGAATGCAATAAATTGTTGCCATTTTTTAAAAAACTGTTTCCCCTACCTCTGATATTGTATTTAATTTTCTCAAGTTTTAAAATGAAGACTAAATCTTCAATTTAGTCTTGAAATAGAGGGGGGTTGTGGGGAGGTCCAAGACAACAGTATTCTGCGCCTAGCGAGAAGAGATGTAAAAGCCACAATGTCAGCGTGTTTCCGGTTTAAAGGTTGACACTGAGAGGGAACACCAAAGATCGCAATTAAAGGGCAAACAGCTAATTTGACCCCCAGAATATCAGAAACAATTTTAAAGAAAGTAATCCAATAATTTTGCAACTTGGGACAAAATACAAACATATGACTAAGGTTACATGGCGAAAGTTTACATTTATCACACATATCTGAGACATTGGGATAGATTTTAGAAAGTTTGGCCTTTGAGAGATGAGCTCTGTGAATCGTTTTAAATTGTATAAAACAAAGTCTAGCGCATGAAGTGGAGGTGCGCACATTGTCTAATACTGCGGTCCAGTAGTCATCTTCAAACTAAGTCAAGTTCCTCTTCCCAAGCCCTGATAGCTTTAATATTATGAGAGTTATCCTTTGACAAAATAATTGTGTATATCTTAGAAATGATCCCAGTCATATGAGCATTCAGTTTAAATACCTCTTCCCATGGAGACCTTGTAGGCAGCGAGGGGAACTCGGAGAACAGAAAGGAAGCACAATGTCTAATTTGAAAATAACGAAATAGGTGGGAGGGAAGCAGATTAAATAATGATGATAATTCAGAAAAATTTGCAAACACTTTGTTAACAAAGAGATCTTCAAAGCACTTCAGACCTAGAATTTTTTTAAAGACCCTTTCAATCTGGTCATGTCATTGGCTCTTGAACATGTCCTGCTTGTCATCAAACTATTTCAGGCAATTCAATCATAACTTAATGTTAAAACAGCTATCCTAACATTATTTATCAATGTGTGGCTCTTTTTGGATTCTCGGAAGCTATAGAAATTAAACAGGAAACACGTTGGGACCATTGTTTTTGTTTACATCTCTCAAAATGGTCTTCTTCAATTGTCTACAGCAGTGGTTCTCAATTGGTTTGGCCACCGGACCCACATTTTTACATGGTCATCAAGCCGCGACCCAAATTTTTAGGAACTGTAATATAATTTTAGGAATTATAATTAATTTGTATTTATTTGTTAACGTACACAAGTAGTGAAAGAAAACTCATGAGAAAATCAGCAAGACTTACAAATAAACAATATTTTATTGCTGACATTTAACAAAATGTATCAAATTATAGAAATATTACAAAGTAAAAACGACAAACACTGTAAACAGCGGTTAGGGTAAGGAAAGGTTGCTACCATAAACAAAACTGAACTATTAATAAAACATGAATACCGATCTTGTTGAACAGAACAAACCAGCAAATTGTAAAATGATTAAAATATTCATAACCATTTTTACATCTAATATGACAGCAATTATAAACATCTGTTTCACTTAACAGTAATTTGGGAAGATAATGAGATAACTGAGGATGTGCTTTACTGATTTTATTTTTATAACGTACTTTGAGCGCATATGGTCGAATGTTAGCAGGAAATTGACGCTTTTAAGATTTCAATACTGATTGGTATCGAGTTCCACTATCGTGACAACAACCTATTCAAGGTTAACGTCTTGCATTATGAAACAGTGACTGCAGAAACCCTGGCTATAGAAGTAATGTCATTTTATCATGCATTTGTAAATCAGTTTATCTGAAGCAGCACAAAATAAAAACTGACGATCATGTCGTTCTAGGTTATTGTAAGGGCTTAGACTGCATGTTAGCACAAGAATTCCTTGTAGTTGATTATCTTAACCTTACAGATTCTGTTTCAAATATTCGCTCGTTTGAAGATCATGTATGACTATCATTTAGCCTGAGCCTGTAGATTCTCAAAATCTGTACGTTTGGATTGGTTCAAATGCCCCTTGAAAATAAAACCGTTTTAAAATGACGAGGCTTATTTGTTGTGCGAATGCCTTCTTTATTTAGTCCCAGTCTGTCTGCATATTAAGCAAACCGCTGTGACAAAGGAATAACAGCCAATCAGAACATGAAATATATCGTAATGGAGAGAGGTATTTAGACACATGGCTGCGTTTACATGCACCAATTTAAATCAATCTGATCGTAGATGTTTACATGTGCTTTAGAGCAGTGTGTCTCAACCACGTTCCTGGAGGGCCACCAACACTGCATGTTTTGGATGTCTCCTTTGTCTGTCACACCCGTCACATGTCTTTCAGTCTCCGCTTATGAGCTGATGATATGAATCAGGTGTGTTTGGTTAAGGAGACATGGAAAATATGCAGAGCTGGTGGTCCTCCAGGAACATGGCTGAGAAACATAGATTTAAACGATGTAATCGGATTCTCGAAAACTTCAAGAAACTTAAGTTTGACCTGTTTGTATTGACTGTATTTGTATCCTTTGTGTGTTTAAAGCAGTTTATAGTGTCTGAAAATAGAAATGCTAGTTAATTTTAAATATTTTCTTAATTCTTTTTGATGTTTTTTTTTTAATACTTTCCCAATTTTCCTAATTTATTTCTTCATTTTAACTTCTAACTAGTCATGGGATGATAACCGTTTTCAAGGTATACTGCGGTTTGGAAAAGTCAAGGTTTCATGCCGCCAAAATTTTCTGCTATACCATTCCTTATGTATGTGGAAGATTTTTTATTTACACTTTTTTTTTTTTTTTAGTTTTTTAGGTGTAAATTGTAAAGAAATCTGTGTTTTTGAAACAAATGAAGACAGCAGAAGTCAATGATTCACTTGAATTATTCAGCCTGACATGTTTACTGCTCCAAAATACCTAAATGTTTCTCAAAATAAAATAGATTTTGTTCAAAGGGGGAAAAGGTTTTGTTTTTTAACCAGACGTTTAAAAAGAATATATTTTAGAGCAGAAAACACAATACCGTCATACTGTAAAACCGTGATATTTTTATCCAAGGTTATCATACCGTCAGAATCTTATACCGGCCCATGCCTACTTCTAACATTTCATTTCTACTGAGTTTAATTCGTGCGCTGTTCAAGTTTACTACTCTTTTGTTATGTCAAGGATGAAAACATCCACTGAATTAAACTGCTGTAAAAATTCATCAGATCATTTTTTTTTCATAAATCTGTTAATTAACTACAGTCCTGATCAAAACTACTACATTGTTTAGAAATTAACTGGATTTTACCCCTTTTATTGCCAAATTCATAAATTATGTCACTGATTTGGTGAAAAAAACCCCACAAAATTTGGTATTTTCAATATAGAAAGTCATTGTGGACTGGAATTTTTTTAGCTTTTATCAGTCTTGGACACGTGAACGGTTAATAACATTGGCTTTGATGCATTGTTAGATTTTCATTTTTTCTACTTAAATTTATTGTTGGTGGCTGTTTTTGCCCCATTGACCTCCATTTTAACCACATTTGATGGTGCATAAATAGTCTTTTTGTTTTTGTTTACTCCATGTAGTTCTGAGAGCTGAGATGCATACTTTATATATTTCCTCAGACACATCAGGGTAAGTGCACAAAAGTCACTCTACAGACACATACACATTTTAATTTGCTGTTATCCTCCATATCAAATCCAGAAATTAAGTTTTTTTTTGCACAGGCCTATCTAAAGGGTTATTGGTGCCAACTGATGATCAACAGTAAAAATGACAAATTTGACCTCTTCCCAACAGAGGAAACCACCAACAATCAAAAATGCATGATTATATGGTGTCATTGTTTTGTCATTTAAAAAAAAGGTGGTTATAATGGAGGTCAATGGGGCAAAAAATTAAATAGATCAAAAACAATGCATCAAAGACTGCTGTTTCACGTGTCCAAGACTTTGATAAAAGGTCGAAAGAAATCCAGTCCACAATTACTTTATATATTGCAAATACGTAATTTTGTGTCATTTTCACCAAATCAGTGACATAATTTGTGAATTTGGCAGAGTTAAAATCCTGTTATTTTCTAAACAATTTAGTAGTTTTGATCAGGGCTGTGATTGATTAACAGATTTATGCTAATAAAAATAGAATATATTAATATATCTGATGCATTTTTACAGCAGTTCAACTCAGTGGATGCCTTCGTCCCTAACATAACATGTATTGAATTTTGTATTTTCTCAAAATAAGATATCACCAAAAATCATTCTGCTAGCTAAAACATAAAACGTAGAGCCAAATTAAGATTTAATCTCACCCCAGAGTGGATTAAAACATCCCTAACAGTACATAAGGGTTAAGTATAGTTTTTAATAGTCATTTTAAGCTTATATATACGTTACATTGCATTTCTAAAAGAAAGCGCTTTATTAAGCAACCTAATGAAAATATACAGCCAATGGTTTGACATCAAAATATGTGTTCTAGACACTTCTAAACACGATGAAGAAAGTACTCTGATTGAAGAATTTAACATTGTCCTTTTATGATGTTAGATCAAATTAGATATGAAATAACCCTTTTTTAATCCATCAAAATTTAATTCAGATGTTAATTCGGTGTTTACATGAACGTTTTTGAATGGGCTTTTTAGTTTTTTGCCATGTCAGCCTCTCTGGCCATGTCGTATTTTAACAAGTCGTCATCATCATTATCATCAAATAATATACAAGATAAAATACATAATATATAAGATAAAAACCTAAAACAGTTTAAGGTTTAATTTTGATAAAAATGTTACAATTTTAAATTGATTCACATTTAAAAATATTTCATTTTAAGTCTCTCCAGATAAAAATCGTTGTCTGATACCATTAAAAATAGGACGTTTCTCATTCCAAATAACATTTTAGACTCTTAATTGAACCGTCAATCTGATTGCATATTGATTATTAAACTCAACCCTGCAGAATATGCTAAATAGCAAAAATAACAACCCAAACCTGCACCAATTGGTGATGGAGATTCCCAAAACAACACAGAGACCAGCGTCAACTTTTTATAAACAATTTATTTTCAAGTAGTTTTATACTTAACCAGATTTCCCCACCAGAGTACTTATTACCAGCTCAGCCAAAACCCTGTCGCTGTGATCGCGTTTACAACACAGAAATCAAATATAAAAAGAGAGAAGGAAAACAAAAAGAAACGTGCGTCTTCTAGAGAAATCCAATGAGTTAGAGTATAACCAGTGATTATGTCAAGCAGAAAAGAAAAAAAAAGCCAACAAAATATACAAATGCAAAACAGAGCTAAGCTAAGTGGTATCGCTATTAACACTAGCCCCTTTTGAGGATCACATGCATGGTGCAATGCTCCTTAAAAAGGTCGACCTGGAAGAAAACAAAGAGAGAGGGTTTATTAAACAAGCGAACCGTGTTGCTCAAATGCCACAAATACGATTATGAGGGTTTAACTCTCAAGAGCTTGTTAAATAAACTCTACGACACCTTTAAGAGCGAGACTAGAGTAATCTGCTTTAAAGATTATCGGCTGGTTATTAAAGCCATCCAGCGCACGTCTAGAACAACTCAAAGCAGAAGATGTAGCACGTACCCTGAAAGAATGAATAGGGAATAACCTGAGTCCATTGGTGGGGGCTTTATTCCAAGCCAATCAGCTCCACGTCGAATATGAGCGTTGCGTTGGGAGGAATGACGCCCGGGTGGCCCTTGCTCCCGTAAGCAAAGTCCGGAGTGCAAGTCAGCTTGGCGCGCTGTCCTACACTCATCTGCGACAAAAGGGGGAAGAGGTCAGCAAAATTAAACAAGAAGTACTCAGGGGTTGCTTAATTAATGGTGCTTAAGGGATTCATTAGAATAAACGCCATAAGGAACTCGAAAAATGTGGAAAAAATATATATTAAAAGCCTTTATTGACATGGGTTTTCCTTAAAC
>CAIGQQ010030182.1:571980-592010 GCA_903798035.1 Danio albolineatus | reverse complement strand
ATCGTATACACGCGTTTGAATACAGTACCTGGGCTACTCCCTCATCCCAGCCGCGGATCACTTCTCCTTTGCCGATTTTAAACTTGAAAGGCTTTCCCCGATCCCGGGAAGAGTCGAATTTGCGTCCATCTGTCAAAGAGCCTGGGGGAAAATGGAATTTTTGTTAAAAATGCACAGATTGAGACGACGCTGCGTCAAACTGAACTACACGCATGCGCGGTTTTCACAACCAAGCGGAGAAAATGAACGTTCAACAGCCGAAGCATGATTCAGTCGGACTTTTTCAGTCAAATTTGACTTTAAAACACAGCTTTACAGATTCATAATGTCATATTAATTCATGTATGTTTTAAAATACATATTTATGAATAAATTCATCAAACTTAAGCGTTTAAAATCATTCACAGAGGAGATGAATTCAATTGCTGTATTTTTAGCATCACAATCGGAGCATCTTTTGAAAAAAACAAACAAACACACACACATTTAAAAATGTATGTTCAGGTGTGCCTTCATAGCCTCTAAAAAGCTGATTAGGATGTCTAATATTTAATTTGATTCAATTTTTAACACAACCAAATTTACGCGAAATAAATGCAATAATGTCACTGTATGTACCGGGGGAAAAAACAGGCCACGATTTCCAAATCCGATGCTCTTAGATGCAAATACAATTTGTGAGTAGAATTAAACACCAAAATCGTGTCTAATATTAAGGTGTGTTTAAACATTACATATTTAAAACCTCTGTGAGCCGATGGTGTCCATTGTGTCAATGCGGCTAAAGTGCTAATGCTGGCTAACACCCTTCAGACGATTCATCAACACGATCACTTCTCAACTTACCCACATAATGCACGACGCAAGTCTGTCCTTTTTTAGGGTAAGTACTTCCTAAAAATCAAAAACAACATGAGAAAGGATTAGAGGAGCACGTCAAATCCTGTGGAAAGAGGCTAGTGTTTAGCTAGCAGGCTAACGCCCCATGATGCCCAAAACAGGCTGAATGTATCGATTTAAAAATGCGGCACATTTTGACACATATCAGCGCTGCGGCTTCTTAAATGTCGATGTGATTTAATATGCGATGTATTTTACCGTCTCCAGGAGTAATGGTCTCAACGTCGACTCCCATCCTGGCTGCTTGTTTTGACTCCTGAAGCTTCTGCTCGGAAAATGCGCTTCAGAAAATCAGTAATTGTGATTGAGGAGGGCAGAAACCCCTGCCTGCCTGCGCCACTCTCGAGCGTCCAGCGCCCCCTGCGGACACACGCCGAACTGCACCCTCATTCTCTACCTCCATCAACATCACATCAAACAACCGTGCGACATTCATTGAGGTAAGGTTTGCTTTATATCCACACATTCGTTCTTTCTCCTTAATATTATCATTTGAGAGAAGTATTCTTAGCAAATTCTAAATTATATTAGCAGCCAGTGACTATCAGGTACAACTTTCAGTCAAATAAATCGTGCAACTGTTTTGAAGCCACATATGATTCAAGGCCGAATATTCGAAGTACCACCAATATAGGGAGCATGTCACAAGATTAACGAATGTCTGATTATTAAACCTACTTTACCTCAACACATACCGCAATTATCTAATTTAGTGCAATGGCATTTATTTTTGATGAGGCAGAGCCGTCAAAAAAAATCTATTTTTTTATTAGTCTGGATTCATCACAGATAAAAGTTTCGAAGGGATAGTTCAGCTAAAAATGAACATTTTCTCACTAGTAATCATGCTTAAGTGGTTACAACAGTTACTTGAAACACAAAAGACGACATTTTGAAGAATGTTAGAAACCTGTAACCATTGACTTCCATGGTAGCCTTGTTCATTTTCCAACTAGATATTAAAATTTGAGGACAAACTTTATGGTGGCTTGAGAGCCTGTTTTAAGTTGTTTATTTAGTTTGAAAAAAAGTATCAGGTTGGCTAAAATAATGTTTAAGATCCCTGCAGTGAACAATGTTACCACTTTTAAGACTGAAGCAAACCAGTAAAAAGCTTTTTAAGTTGATCCCTGTGTCTGTGGTTGGTAATAGCATGGTTTCTAAAATGAATTTATATGATTCTAGCACAAATAAACATGTTGTTAGCATGATTCTAGCATAAATAAACATGTTGTTAGCATGATTCTAGCACAAATAAACATGTTGTTAGCATGATTCTAGCATAAATAAACATGTTAGCATGATTCTAGCATGAATTAGCATATCTAGCACAAATAAACATGTTTTTAGCATAACTCTAGCATAAATTAGCATGATTCTAACAAATTAGCATGGAAACACTAATTCAAACAGGTTTGAAACAAGCAAGGGGCGATTAAATGACAGAATGTTCTTTAGTTTCTTTAAGGCCATAAAATCCACACAGCAGTCATTTGACTTAAACCATGTCCTGATTACACATGATAAGCGATAAAAGGTATGTTTTTCATGTTAAAACAAGTTACAGCATTAGTCCTAACCAACCATCTGCGATGCACAAAATTTCTGTCGTAGAAACAGTTAGTATTTCCACAACGTCATGGCAAAACAACAGCATAAACTAATATGACAATTATCACCTCAGGCACAGATTATATTTGGAAATTATTCATATACCACAACTGTAATGCAGTATTTTTCATAATGTGTTGTATTATAAGGTGTGATTATAATAAATTTAATTTGTAATAATATTAAAACACCATAAAATAACAATATTATAAAAAATAATATAAAAACACAAAAGAAGATATTTAGAAAAATGTAAGAAACCTTTATCATTGACTTCCATAGTATTTTTCTCCACAACTATGGACGTTAATGCCTAATAGTTGCCAACATTCTTCAAAATATCTTCTTTTGTGTCTATCTGGGGAAAAAAAACGTATAAAATTTTGTAACCACTTGTAAATGGCGAGTACAATTTTTAAATATTGGGTGAACTAAAAAGGAAGTTAAATTAATGCGTAATAAACATTTATATTTATATTTAAAAAGGAAAAAAATCTTAAGACATTCATTCATTCATTTTTCTTCGGCTTATTCCCTTATATCAGGGGTCTCAAACTCAATTTACCCGGGGCCACCCGAGGCAGAGTCTGGGTGAGGCTGGGCCGCATCAGGAAATCAGTTTTCCACAAGAAATTAATTATATTATTAATTAGAAATTTGTTTATTTTTTCATTTGTGTTAAATATAAAAATAAAGAGATTTGAGAAGATTGGAAATTAACACAACATAAAAAAGAAAAAAAAATTAAGAAAATAAATCAATCAGTAATAAAAAATAAATAAATAATAATAATAATTAGATTTACTGTAATCCGCTTTGCTGTTGTTACAGGGGGAAAAATCCATTTTCATTTGTTTTAACTTGTTTTCACAAGTAACAGTGCGACCGTATCATTTGTAACAATAACAACACCTAATTTATAAGAATAACTAATTATAACTATAACTAATTGGTCTGAGTTACCGGGGATTGTGTGGCCAGTAGAAACGAGGCAGTGAGCAGGCACTCGCTGTGGTAACTTTCACTCACTGAGAAATGTTTCTCTGCCTGCGTCAAGCTGATGTCCCGCCTCCGAGAGCCATATACCCCACTGTGATTGGTAGGTTCGCTCAGCTCCGCACACAACGCTGTAAAGTGCCATATATATCAAACTCGGGGGCTGCACTGACATTAAACTTACAAATTAAGGCGGGGGCCACAAATTATCGTCCCAGAGGCCGCATTTGGCCTGCGGGCCGCGAGTTTGAGACCCCTGCCTCATATTAATCAGGAGTCGCCACAGTGGAATGAACCGCCAACTATTCTAGCATATGTTTTACACAGCCGATGTCCTTCCAGCTGCAACCCAGTACTGGGAAACACCCATACACTCTCACAGTCAGTCACACACGTACACTAAGGTCAATTTAGATTATTCAGTTCACCTATAGCGCATGTCTTTGGACTGTGGTTGAAACCGAGCACCCGAAGGAAACCCACGCCAACACGGAAAGTTAAGACAAATCTGACCAGTTTTATTTTGTTTCACATTACAGCTTGATTGTAAACTCGCCAGCTTTGAACACCTACACCCATGTAACCTTCGACCTCTCATCTGGGACATCTGGACACTTCAGCGCATGTTCAAGTGTGACGTGAGTTTCTCTTAACATCGATTCATGACTTGAGTTATGTTGTTGTGATGGTGTTGGGCAAGCTGTAGATTTAAGAAATGAGTTTGCTGACTTGGAACTCCTTGCTTGACTCCATTTGTTTGCATTATGAGGAGATTTTATTCGAGTTTTTGATTTGAAGAGGATTCTTGGACTGGACTTGTAGACTTGAGGAATTGTGTCCTCTACTAAAGTTGAAATCGGGACGCAGTTCAACCTAGAAAAGCCAAAAATAAATAAATGACAAACTTATTAGCCATCCGGTGAAATCTGAATTCTCCTTCAAATATTTCCCTAGTTTCTATACATATTCATTCAATCCTTTTCCTTCGGCTTATTCATCAGGGGTCGCCACAGCAGAATGAACCACCAATTATCCAGCATATGTTTTACACAGTGGATACCCTTCCAGCTGCAACCCAGTACTGAGAAACAACCATACACCATACTGTACACATACATTCAATTCACCTATAGTGCATGTGTTTGGACTGTAGGGGAAACCGGAGCACCCGCACCAACACGGGAAGAACATGCAAACTAAACACAGTATTGCCAACTGACCGGGGCTCGAACCAGCGACCTTCTTGCCGTGAGGTGACAGTGCTAACCACTGAGCCACCGTGTCGACCTTTCTATACATTTTAAACAAAGTCATTTCTAATAACTAATTTCTTTTATGTTTGCCATGATGGCAGTACATAATATTCAACAAAATATTAGTATTCAACTTTAAGTGCGATTTAATGGCTTAACAGTGTTGTTCTGTCGCCTGTCAAAAAAATAGTAATTATTAATGGTGCTAATATTATTTTTTTATTCGTTTTTACGTATTTTTAATTTTTTAAAATTAATTATTCATATATTGCTGGCACCAATAGCCTTGTGGTTAAGTGTGCTGACAGTGCTTACGATGACCTGAGTGATTTCTGACTCAAGGTCCTATGCCAATCCTTCCCCTCTCTCTGCTCCCAATGCTTTCCTGTCTGTCCTCCACTATCCTATACTAATAAAAGATTTTTAATAAAAACTCTTAAAAAATAATTATTAAAGATAAAATGTGTATTTGTTTTTTATTCTAGATTATTTATTCCTAATAGAAATTAGACATTCTCCTAAAAAAAGGGAATTACTTTGAAAAATAGAATCCTTGCAATGTTTAAAATCACTTTGGTAATATTTGAAACATACATCAGTTTCATAAGCGGGCTAATAATTTTGTCTTCAACTGCACTGTAAAAAACAAAAAGGAAATCAGCAATTTATTGTTGTGATTCATTTTTGTTTTTTATTTTTCTCTATTTATTTATGCTTTTGAATTGCATAATGGGACCTTAATGTTTCCTCCAACAACTATTAACCTTGTAAAGTTCAAAAAGTCACCTTTATTAACAGTTTTGATAGTTTAAGTTGATATATTGTCTGGGTTGGTGTTGTAAATTAGCGTACAAAAACCTTGTTATAAGCTGCCAGTACAGTTTTTGTTATTTTACACACTTATTTCTCTATATATTATTTCTTATTAGGGACCGAGCACCGGAACGGTGTGTAGGCCCTATTGGAATTTCTCTGTTTCTTCTTCTTCTTCTTTTTCTTCTTCTTCTTCTTCTTCTTCTTCTTCTCCGGAATGAATCGGCTTTTTGGGGGTCTAAACATGCCCGAAAAACTCACTAAACTTTGCACACGCCTCAGAAGTGGCGAAAATTTACGTTTATTATGGGTTTCGGAAGTGGGTGTGGCAAAATGACTCGACAGCGCCACCTAGAAAATTTTGACGGACTAGCCCCCGAGCCAGGAATCATGCACACGCACGAAAATCGGCACACACGTCAAACATGCCAGTCCCTACAAAAAAGTCTCTTAGAGTGAAATCTCAAACCCAACAGGAAGTCAGATATTTTTAACTTCCTTCGGCGAAAAAGTGGCGTTTTGCCATTTCCAGGCGTTGTATTTTAACGAACTCCTCCTAGGGATTTCATCGCATCAACACCAAAATTGGGGTTTATAACTCAGGCATGCATTGTCTAATCAGCCTCAAAACTCACACGTATGATAACAGTCCTGACCTGAACACGTTTACATGCCAATATCCAGATACAGTTATAGCGGCACCTGCTGGCAACAGGAAGTGACTTGTTTTACAGCAAAACAAACTCCTCCCACAAATTTAACCGTATCACCACCAAAAATTCCTCTCCTGCTGACAGAAGGAAGTTTGGCTTATAACTCAGCCACACAATGTCCGACCTGCCTGAAACTTCACATGTTTGATAAAATTCCTCTCCATTGCTGCTTGCAGCTTTAATTTATTATATTATTTCAAACTACTAAAATGTCAATGAAGGTCACTTTGTTAAACTGTAGAGTTGAATCTTCAACATTAAAAGTGAAAAGAGATGAGATCAAAAGCCCATAATGCAATTCACAATCGTAAATAAACGAAAAAAACTTGTGAATCACAAAATACTGTTAATCAAAAGGTTTTTTTTAACAGTTTGAATGCTTTTATCACATAGAAAACGCTTACAAACCGTATTAAATTTCAACATCAGTTAAGCAAATCTAGCGCATTTACCTCAAGTGTCTGAGATGCTGCTGAATCTGCTTCTGACGTGCTTCATTGATTGGGTACAGATAGAAAAACACCAAACCCACCAGCAAAAAGGTGACTGGTATTGGGGCCAAAAGCAGTTTCAGTGCCAGGACGACTTCATCTGGGTGACTGCATGCCCCTGCTTTATATCCTGTGAAGCTTCAACAAAAACACCTCGCTCAGTGTAAATATGTCAACATTAACGTTTCAGACTTCCATAAAAAGTTCCCCCGTGGGCATGAGCTTAGGTATTGTTTTGCTCAGACATTCTCGCATGACAGTGTTTAAAAACTTGCAGGACATATAGTATATGCAGGAAATAAGTATTGAACACGTCACCATTTTTCTCAGAGAACACATTTCTAAAGGTGCCGTTGACTTGATATTTTCCCTGGATGTTGGTAACAACAAAAGAAATCCATATATGCAAAGAAAACAACACTAATTAGTTTACAAATAAAGTTCTGTGTAATAAAATGAAATGACGCAGGGAAAAAGTATTGAAGACATGAAGAAAGTGAGATGTAGAAAGGCAGTGAAAGCCCAGACAGCAGCTGAAATCTTTCAGTAGTTCTTCTGCAATCCTCTGCCCTTCCTCAGTGTAAATGAATACCAGCTGCTTCAGTCCAACATCTACATTAGCAGGAGGATGAAGATGAAACCAGGGTGGACATTTCAGCAAGACAATGATCCAAAACACAGCCAAAGAAACTCTCAGATCCTTTCAGAGAAAGAAAATCAAGCTGTGGAATGGCCCACCCAATCACCTGATCTGAACCCAATAGAAAATACAGAATAAAGCTCAGATTTGATAGATGAGACCCACAGAACCATCAAGATTTTGACACTCTGTTGAAGTCTGTGAAAAACTCACACCTGAGCAGTGAATGTGACTTCATTCTCCATATGAGAGGCGTCTTTAAGCTGCAGCACCAAAACAGCCTTTTATTTAAAGTATTAAGTAGGTTTCAGTCGTTCAGTGCTTTCTCCTTGTGTCATTAAATTGTCATTCCACAAAACTCATTTTCAGATTTATTTGTTTTGTTTTATTTTTCTGTTTGTATTGTTTGGGGTTTTTACCAAAATCTGGTTCAATCCCACGTCAACAGCTCCTTTAGAAATGTTATACCCAGGAAAAAAGCACAACGTGTTCAGTACTTATTTATCCCACTGTATGTTGAAATGTTTGCCAGACTGCAAAATCAGGCTAAATCAGGCCCCACAGGACCTCACTGAGAGCGCCTGCCTACTCACTGCAATGTCATGGTGGAGATGCCAGCTGACAGGCCTCCTCCCAGCTTATTGAAAAACCTACAGCAGGAAAAAAACAGGGGCTCCAGGCCCTCGCAGGAGGGATTCAGGACAGCAAACTCATCCACTACATCTGGCAGCATTGACCTGAACAAACAAATCAGTTGAAGTCAAAATGATTAGCCCTTCTGTGTTATTTTAAACATTTCCTAAATGATGTTTAACAGAGAGAGGAATTTTTCACAGTATTTCCATAAAATATATTTTCGTCAGGAGAAAGTCTCATTAGTTTTATTTCGGCTGGAATAAAAGCAGTTTTTTTTTTTAAACCATTTTAAGGTCAATATTATTAGCCCCTTAAGCAATATATTGTTTTTATTGTCTACAGAACAAACCATTATTATACACTGACTTGCCTAATTACCATAGCTTGCCTTTAAATGTCACTTTAAGCTGAATACTAGTGTCTTGAAAAATATCTAGTATAATATTATCTGCTGTCATCTTGGCAAAGATAAAAGAAATCAGTTATTAGAAATGAGTTATTAAAACTATTATGTTTAGAAATGTTGAAAAAAATCTTTCTGTTAACCAGAAATTGGGGGAAAAATATACAGGAGGGCTAATAATTCAGGAGGGCTAATAATGCTGACTTCAACTGTATATATTTTAGAAAAAACAAAAATCACTAGATCCCAATAAAATAGGTTAATTACATTACTCCTTAATTTAATTTATTCATTAAGTGATGCTTTTGATGACCCTAGTCCTACTAAATAATCATAGTAAACACAAATCGAATTAAGACCTGTGGAGTATTCACATGTTGCTGTGAAAAGTCCTGCATGATGATAGTAGTCGATTAAGCTGTATGTACTGTACTTCAATAATGCGTCTACAATAGGAATACTCCACATGTCTTATTTCGATTTACGTTTACTACAATTATGACTTTAGTCGGATTAACGTAATCAAAAATCACAGTTTACAAGGTAGACTCTTAATGAGTTGTCTTAAAGGTCCAGTGAGATTAAAATAACGTTTTTATTAAAAAAAATGTTAGTTAGATCAGTACTATAGTCTGTAATGATATCTATGAGCAAAACATTGGCTGTGTCCAAAATCACATACTCCCATACTATATAGTGCGCTAAAATCAGTATGCGAGCCGAGTAGTATGTCTGAATCATAGAATTCAGTATGCGAGTAGTACCCGCATGACCTACTTCCGGAAAGATTCCCCGCGAGAGAATTCATGAATGAAGCGAGGCAACTGACATGGGTAGGTCACGTGACCGTGACTAAATGGTGGATGTAGTACGTCCGAATTCCATTCATAATGCTCACATTCATAGTGTATAGAACGTACTTTTCTAATGGCCGAGTAGAATTAAATTTGTTTAATACTGTACGTTTAAATTCAAATGCAGTACCTACTGGATTGTAGGCGGTTACGGACGCAGCCAATGACAAAATTCCAGTTTAAAGGATATTAAACTGATATAGACATGTAAAGCTTGTAGTTTGTCACTTCCACCTAAATAGATTTTTTTTTCACGTCACCTCACGTCAGTTTCTCATCAAATCTTGACCAATCAAATGCTCTCTAGTAGCTGACATGCCCCGCCCCCTTCAATACACTTCTCATTTGTTGTTCATTTTGATGCGCTTGAGCTCAACCACTCTTATTGGCAGAACTGTGATAAAAACAACACGCTATTGGATGTTTTTTTTTAAAGGGAGGAGCTACTCTGTCCCGCCCTCTCTTCATTTATCAGTTGAGATTAAGTGAAACATTGAATAAAAATGCACATTTCAAAGCACTTGACAGGACCTTTCCTTTCCTTTTTAAAATCATATTAAAATCAGAGTATTGGTGTCCATGTAAACATACTGAGTAAGTTATTGAAATATTTCATTTTAACATTTAACAATATTTTAATTTAATTTAACAAAATGTGTCTTTCAAATGCAGTTATAAGCACACAATATATAAAATCAGATTTGCTAATATGTGCTGAGCTCTTGACAGTGGAGAGCAACCGCTGGCCTGATTAGCGGAGATGAACAGCATGAAGTGGACAGATCCAGGTCTTACTGTAACTCACCATGGTAACAAGAAGAGCGAAGCCAAACTAGATCCAATCACAACACACATGAGCAGGTAGACTAGAAAGTTGTCTGACGTGGAAACTAGGACCACCAGAGCCGGTATGAGGAGCTATGGAGAAACGTAATACTAAATTACTACAAACCGAATATTTCAAGCAGGCACATTGAAGCATGTTGTTAAAGGTCACATGAAATTAAAAGTTTTGTTTTTAGTGATCTATAAGCTAGTGTGCTCCAAATTTGTGTTTAGAAGATATAAACTGATATAAACATCCAACGCTTGTAGTTTGTAACTTCCGCCTAAATGGATCCGCGATTTATTTAACGTCCCTTAATACTTCGGTTGCTTATCAAATCTTGACCAATCAAATGCTCTCTAGTATCTGACATGCCCCGCCCCCTTTAAGATGCTTCTCATTTGATGCGCTTAAGCTTAACCGTTCTCACTCGCAGAGCTGTGATAAAGCAAAACACTCTACGCTTATTTCACGCGGGCGCCATTTTAAAGCACGAAAGCGAGGCTGCGGTGGGAAGAAATGCGCAAGTATAGGATCAGCACTGTAAACATTGCAACAACATGCTGTGGACTACAAACCTCCAGCAGTTGCCATGATTTTAAAATGCAGAAATGGTGTAAACATCACTTTAATATCATTCAGTTAAGTTTAATTTAAACAATTAAAAGCATATTAGGCATCAAACAACATCACTTTAATACGCTTCAGTGTCCTCCTAGACTTCAGTTCATGGCAGCAGGTAAAGCCCCCTGCTTCAGCCTATGTAACCCGGTGAGAGATAAAACACTGCAGTCCTCTGTAGCACACCTTGTGTTGTCTGTTATAGTGTTGTACCGGTACTGAAGTTTTAAAAGCGTCCATTTCCCGCTAACATTTAAGCACCGCTGAGCGCGTTCATAAACAGCTGATTTGCCACAGTATTCACCAGTGCTCAACAGAAATGACTGTGATTGGCAGTGAAGGTCATTATTTAACCGATCTTCACCGAGTGCAAACACAGATAGACGGACACTGGATCGTTTTAAAGCCGTGAAGATCAGTCGACTCATCAAGCGGATCGCTCGTTTGTGTTTGCACTCTGTAAACATCAGCGAAATGCCGCAAGTGCGGTGAACTGATGACCGTCACGGCCAATCACAGGCATTTCTGTTGATCACATGAACACAACGGCAAATCAGCGCTGTTTAAGAATGCCATCAACAGTGCCTTAAATGTTAACGGGAAACTTGAGTTTTTTTTTTTCATTTCAGAACCGAAATTTTGTATAGTGACGAGTCTAATACAGTGAAAGCATCAGTTCATTAACTTGAGTTTGATAAATGGCATCTAAAACGTGTGTTTGGGAAAGAAAATGTTAGCTAACTAGTGCCGTTCCCCTCACTTGGCTGAAAAAAAGATCTGACCCCTTTTTATTTTCACTATTTATTCAGAAACGGACCTTCGGGTCAGTCGGAAGGTGGTGTCACTTTCTCTTCGCTGATAAGATATACAGCCAGGTACACAACATTCCTGTGTGACTCAGGCGATACTTCCGGGTTTCTTCCCACCTCAGCCTCGATTTCGCAGTCTAAAATGGCGGCCGCGTGAAATCAGTCTTTTGGCTGTTTTCTAAAAAGAGGAAGAGCTACTCTACGTCTCACCCTCTCTTTGTGTTTTCAGTTGAGATTACGTCAAACATCGAATTACAATGGCCATTTCATAGCACTTCACAGGACCGCTTAGTCTGATGTTGGAGAAAATATAAAGGATTACTACTTTATCAATTCTATTAGTCTCTTATTTTGTTCTGTTTCTTGTTTTTACTGAACTGTAAAAGGGTGGTTCAGTGATTAGCGCTGTCACCTCACAGCAAAAATGTCGCTGGTTGCTGGTCTGGCTGTGTCAGCTGGCACTCCTGTGTGGAGTTTACATGTTCTCCCAGTGTTGGCGTGGGTTTCCTCCGGGTGCTTCGGTTTGCCTCACAGTTCAAAGACATGTAGTATAGATGATTTGAAGAAACTAAATTAGCCGTAGTGTATGTAAAACATATAGTGGAATAGTTGGCAGTTCATTCCACTGTGGCGACCCGCCGAAAGAGAATGAACGAACTGTAAAATGTAAAACATTGCTTTCAGTATCGAGTTCCTATGTTTTTAGAAATATATGAATGGTAAAAAGTGTCATTTACTAAAACAGCGACTTGTAAAATCAGGCCGGAGGTATTAACAATTTTCACACGTCTTATTTTCTTATGAGTCGTAATTTATTGAACTATGCTTGAGACAGGACAGTTTTGAGATTTGGCTTTAAAATATTTAATAACACGGCAGCTTTAATAACAAGAGATCCATTGAAGACAAAGATACAATTGAGTATGTTAACTCGGGCACCAATATTCTGATTTTAATCCGATTAAGACAATACTCTGATTAAGAGCCTATCATGTAAACAGCGATTTTTGATTAATTTAATCCGACTAAACTCATAATCGAACTAAACAGAAATAAAATTAAGTCATGTGGAGTATGCTGGTTTCAGTCGCATTATTAAAGTGCAGTACAGACCTGTAAACACTGCAATCAAACTATTACTGTCGTTTTGGATTTTTGCTGCATTTTTTTGACAGGTTAGTCTATACACACTCGGCTGTTTGATGCTATTCTCTGCACCTACCAAGTCAGACACCTGCATTACGAAATGCCATGTTTTTTTTTTTTTCCCCTATACGGCGTGCAGTATCAAATTCCATTAACACTGCACACTTCCAGCAGTCATACTCTCATCCAATATCTCTGTCACGGGGGGCATGCGTGAAATGTTCCTGAGTGGAAGTGCCAAACTGCAGTTAAAGTCGACAAATTAAACACAAAACACCCGAAATGACATGAAACTCCGGAGGAAATGTGGATAGCTCGGTGACCCAGTGACGTTAATCGAATTATGTGCTCTAACATGTAAAACGCGATCATGAAAGGAACATTCAAAAAGCAACTCATGCAAACACCTTCATCATATTATTGTCTTATTCAGATTAAGGCAAATAATTCAATTACTGATGTCCATGTAAATAGTCAGCGTTGAACCATTTGACTGCATTTTAAATGATGCCAACACTAATAACACTCATTTATGAATATGCAATATTATGCCACCAACCCACTCACAGGCAGAGCTATAAAAAGTGTGGTTTTCTTGCCCAGCCTCACCAGCATCATCTGCCACACTGGAACAGATACGGTAGCAGCCACCTGTGCAGAAATTAGAACTGATATGAATATTTGGTATTAATTTACTCACCCGGAGGTCATCCAATATGTCTTTCCTTTACTAGAACATTCAAATATATTTAAAGGGTCACGAAACACCAAAACACATTTTTTGAGCTGTTGACAGTCATATATGTGTCCCACGCTGCTATAAACACTATTAGGACACAATTATTTCACTAAAGAGTGAAAATTGGTTGTTTTTGCGTTATTTCGAGCAAATTCGTTCTTCCGGTTTGAAACTAATTTTTGAAGCTGCGTCACGCCGATGAGATCCTTGCGTGTATTCCAGCGTGCAGAGTGGACGTCTGTACCGGCCAGTGCATCGTGACGTCTCTGAGTGTGCGGCATTAAGTCATGAGAAAGACTTGGTTCAAACCAATCAGCGCGCTCTATTGTGTACGCGGTGCCGCTAATATGCATTATAGCTTTAAAGATTGTTTGTACCTGTTGCAGTGTTCAGACGGCAGTGAGACACCACATTGTGTTGCCAAAACAAGTGGAAGAAGAAGAATTGTTTGGAGACACAGGTCGCCAGTGTTGTGTTTATGTGCTGCAATGAAGGTTTTGTTTACATTTCCGCTATGAGAGCGCAGCTGGACTCCCATGCGCGCGCAGCAGAAATGCGTCTGTAAGGAACTTTTTTTTTTTTTCACCCGAGAGCTTTCCACGTCTGGAAATGGTGAAATCGGAATTTGCCGCTCGTCTCCTTTTAAAACAGACGCTGCTACAGATATGGTAAGCGATCAGTGCTCTTTGTTTGTTTATTCAGATGGTAAAGTTAGTTCGCATCATCAGCAGGACTCTTTCAGTGTTTAAAGACAGACCTTAGTTAAAATGATTAGAACTGTGAGTTTACAGCACGTTACTCTACTTTCGTGTAGAATTTTCGCCGCATTTTGTGACAGGAAAGTGTATACACATACGGCTTTCTGACGCTACCTACCGAGTGCATCTGAGTTGCCGAGAATTGCGGAGGGTTTTTTATTTCTCCCTTACGTAGCGCGGTATTAAACGCTCCATTAAAACCGCTCTCTTAGCAGTTTCTCACATCTCGTTTGTCACGGGGGACATGCAGGAAATGTTCCTGGATAAAAGTATAAGTACCAAACTGCCGTTAAAGTGGACAAACTAATAATTTGTTTGAAAATGAGTTTGAAAATGAGCGCGTGCACAAATGGAAACTCCCATTTTTATGCAAAACCTTCCCTCTTTCCCTCCCCTGACACTCCCACCAAAACAGAGCTGGACACACCCACTTTCCTGACTTTTTCCAGACTGTAGGTGTGAAAACACTCTGCTGAGACAGGGGGGTTTCGTGGCCCTTTAAAGCTTAACTGTGGTCCTTGGTGATCCATTGAAAGCAAGTTAAAGAATCCAAACACTACAGGGAATTGATGCATATGGCTGCTGATATTACACTGGTGTCTTATGAAGTAAAACTATTGGTCTGAAAAATATTAACCACATTATTATCTGTAATGCCTTTGCAAGCTAGACTCTCAGAAATAAGGGATCCAAGCTGTTACAGGGGTGGTACCTTTTTAAAAGTTACAAATTTGTACCTAAAAGGTCCATATTAATACCTCAAGGGTACATATTAGCACCTAAAAAGTACAAAAGTGTTCCTCTTAATATTTTTAGGTACTAATATATACTTTTAAGGTACCAATATGGACCCTTTAAGTACAAATGTGTACCTTTTGAAAAGGTACCACCCTAGTAACAGTTTCCGTACCTTATTTCTGAGAGTGTAGACATCAGGATTTATTTTATGAATCACCGAGAATGACCATTTTAGGTTCAATGTTCTGCTGAAACAGTTCATTCTGGTGTGTCGACCCCTTAAAAATAAGAATGAAAATGAATTAATGAATGTTACTGCACATCACTGTTGGTTTGAGTATAAAACTACAGCATCTGTGTGTTCAGACTTACCAGTATAGCTAACATGAGATACTGGAATTGAGCTCCTAAACCAGCAACATGCGAGCAAAACAGTGTAAAGTTCCCCAAAGACATCTGTAAATGAACACAAACAGATTTTCCAGCTATTTCCATTGTAATGGAGCATTCTTGCTTGAAAATGAAAACCACACACACATAGATATGCTTACAATTAAACATTGATATTTTATCTAGGAGGGTATTAATTACTACACTCTTAGGCCCCGTTTACACTAGTGCGTTTTAGTTTTAAAACGGCGTTTTAGCATTAAAACGATCCGCGTCCACACTAGCGTTTTACCCAAGCGTCTGTCAACAGATCTCCCTCAACACTACGCCACCAGAAACGTATATCACGTGACCATTCGCGCACTCTGGGCATGCGTGTCCAAGTATAAACAGGAAGCATGTGTCTCGCTCGGCATTTGGTTATTGTTAGTCAACAAACGCTGGTTGAACGATGAACGCAATGGCAAAGAAAGCAAGAGAGGTCTTTTTGTGGACAGACGACGAGATCGAGTTGTTACTTAAAGTAACAAATGAATATAAAACATCCATGGTTTTCGAAAATACAGTGTTTACAGTGCAGGCTGGTCTGCTGTCTTCTGGTGACGTTTTAGTCGTGCGCTTGACGAATAAGTTAAGGATACGCAATGACCCAAAAGCCCCAACCACGTAGCGAATCTCTGCAGCCACGCCTCCGTTTTCAAAGGTCTTCGTTTCCCTCCATCCACACTGAGACTAGTGACCGCACTAGTGTAAACGGGGTCTTAAACACAAAAGATATTTTATCGGCATTAAAGGTTCCGTGAATATTGCAAACAATCTTTTCATTCCACACCAATTTCTTTATAGTGGAAAAAAGTTCTTCAGATTTTGAAGGGCCTGGCAAACCTCAGAGTGTTTTCGCTCTTCATTCGAGTGCAAAAGAAGGTTGAAAAGGTTGAGTGACGGTACACTGTTTTCAAAACCCTCCACACTTATGCAGTAGGTGTGGTTGTAAATGTGTCACGCTACTGGCATGTACCCCTAACAGGGCCGGTGTGCCCATAGAGGCCACCTAGGCGGCAGCCGAGGGCGACATAGCCGCAGCGCACCACCCAGTCCGATTTTAACACCAAGTCAGGGCTGTGTCCGCGGCGCACCACCCAGCTCGACTTTAACACCCAGCCTGACCGCCGCGGTTTTAGGATTGAAGGCGGCATAACTTTCATTTTAAGGCGGCATTCTCGTCGTTTGCCTAGAGCGCCAGTTGAGCTCGCTCCGGCCCTGACCCCTAAACACAACAACAGACTACGTTTACGTAGACATCAGTAATCGAATTATTTGCCTTAATCTGTTTAAGACAATAATTTGATTAAGGTGTTTATATGCGTTCCTTCCCGTTTTACATGTTATAGTAAATAATTTGCTTAACGCCTTTGCTATTTACGTCTCCTCTGGAGTTTCATG
Organism: Danio albolineatus; assembly: GCA_903798035.1. Classification (NCBI taxonomy): domain Eukaryota; kingdom Metazoa; phylum Chordata; class Actinopteri; order Cypriniformes; family Danionidae; genus Danio; species Danio albolineatus. The sequence continues at coordinate 575,230 of CAIGQQ010030182.1, read as the reverse complement.
TAATTTCTGGCATCTAATTTTACATTTTTTGACTTTAACTGCACTTTCACAGTTTCACTTTCATTGTTCAGTGTTTCTTGTTTTTGTTTTTTTTAAAATGGAAAAACGCATAAGCAGTTCGTTCATGCCAAATTTGAACCTTCTCATGAACATATACATAGTCACATTATGTTTTGACACACAAAATGAAAACGCGATCAAACCAAAACTAATAAACCGCTTTAAAATTTGTTCTTTGTGTGGGTGGAAATTGTACTCGCCCCCTTCTCTGCTGATTGCTCAGCCAAACATCAAACCATGCCATCATGTCGTCAAACAAAATGTGACAAAAACAAAAAGCAATAATTTATCATATACGCAGGTACACAGAGCGTGAAAATGCATCCCTCAGCATACAATGTTGCGAAATGAAAAATACATTGCTCCGCGTACATTTCAAATGACAAATCCACAAGAGGGCGCCGTCTCTATGTCTGCGAAATAGAAATACGATACTTAGGGTACGTTTTGTTGTACGTTCCAGATACACATCATTCTTGTACACATCCACGAGAATGCAGAGCTTGTCGACTAGCAAACCACTGACCTAAACCCTTCCTGAAACCCAACCAATAGTGTTTTCAAAAGCAAACATATGAAGAAAGTGCATTGCGGCCTCATAGGTTTACCTTGATACTATATTTTTTGTAACAACCTTGTTTCTCAAGACTCGAACCCAAATGCTCTGCATCACAAGTACAACACCATACAAAGTGAGCTACTGAGCAGTCTGACCATGCTACAAAAGTTTTATATATGGAGATAGCTACCAAAGCAAACGTATTCCATGACAAATCATAGACACCTTTAAGTTGAGGTATTTATTAGGTGTAAAACTGCATGAGAATTATCCTTTATTCATCGATAATGTTCCTGTAAATATCACTAGTGTGAAAAGGAACAAAATATATTGCCGTCATGCTGCCTTGTGGTGTTCATTTTGGTATGTTTAAGTGTTTTTGTGGCACTGAAATAGTTCCAAAAATGGTTCTTTCTACGACATGATGGTAGAAAAAAAGAAAAACATCTGTGAAAGTATGTTTTAAAGACCGTACACATTTATCAATGACATGATTTCAAGTAAACCTGTTCTTTATATTCTACAGGTAAACTAGAGAGCCGACCTGAAACGCTAAAGTGGAGCAGAAGAAAGCGAGGAGCAGGCGCCGGAAGGACCGATGACCAATCAGCTTCTTCATGGCACTGAGGTATGTGGTGTTCATGTGAGCACTGAGAGGGCCTGCAGGTGCCAGAGATACAACAATACATCAGGACAAAAACATGAAATCTGACACACTGTCAGCAAAGAGCTCAGAGCTCGTTTGGTAACATTTTTGCAAACAATGACTTGAACGAACAATGAAACGGGCCAAAATGTCTTTTTAAATGTTTAAAGTCCTAAACAAACACTCAGGCTCATTAATATATAGCCAAATAGGTTGCAAAGCTAAATAAAATATAAAATATATTCACGACCGTTACAGTTCATTCATTGATGATATTAATTTGCTGACAACAAAGGAGGTCGAGCATACATTTATTAAGAAATGGTTTCATGAGTCCTTGTTACATGGCTTCTATTTTTCAGCTTATGAGTTCATTTATGGCATTTTGATCTCTGCTCCAGCATATATAGTGACTGTAATTGACTTTTTTAGTTTATCCAAACAAGGTTGGTGACTTAAATTATTGTACAAAAAAAGTACCTCAGATTTTTTTAAATATATTTTACAGATTTATTTATATTCATTTCTTTTGCACTATATTGTTTCAAACTAGAAATAATAAAAAAAAGTCACAAGTATTCAACATCAAAAGATGACAGAGCAGAGATCAATGTCACAATGCAAGTAATAAAGCAAAAATATAAGTTATAAATCAATTAGATCTTGAACTTGAAGTTTTTAATGGTGTAACAATTCAACGGAAGCAACTGAGCTGTCTTATTCAAACTTAAAAGTCCCTGTGGATTTTACCCATGCATGGAAAAGTGATTTAAGACTTTAAGACCAATGGAAACCTTGCTATATGTAAACAATGAATTTAAAAAAAATGTGTCATTATATAAATATATGTGAATGTCTCAAAAAAATATTTATGGAATCTGATAAAATAAATAAATAATCAAATAACAAAACAAAACAATAAAATGTAAAAAAAATACAAATACAAATACAAAACTAAGCGAAAACAAAACAAAAGATAATAAAACAAAATAAAAATCAAATAAAACAAAACAGAACAAAAATAAAAAACAAAACGCAAAACTAAATTAAACAAAAAATAAATAAATAAAACAAAACAAAATGCTTTTTAAAACAAAATAAACTAAAAACACAAAACTAAGCAAAAACAAAACAATAAAAAACAAAATAAAATAAAACAAAATAAAATGAAAAACAAAACAAAACAGAACAAAATGTAAAAAACTAAATAAAACACAATTAGAAAATAAAAAAACAAACAAGGCACAAAACAAAACATTAAAAAAACAAAACAATCAAAAAAACAAAATAAAACAAATTAAAAAAATATTTAAAAATGCAAAATATAAGACAAAAATAAACAAAACAAAAATCTAAATTAAACAAACAAAAAATAAATAAATAAAACCCAAAACAAAATGTTTTTTAAAACAAAATAAAATAAAAACACAAAACTAAGCAAAAACAAAACAATAAAAAAACAAAACAAAATAAAACACAATAAAATGAAAAACAAAACAGAAAAAAATAAAACAATAAAAACAAAAAAATAAATAAAACATGACAAAAAAATAAAAAACAAACAAGGCACAAAACAAAGCAATAAAAAACACAAACTAATTTAAAAATATAAACAAAACAAAAAATCAAAATAAAAACAAAACAAAAAACTCATTCTTTGAACTGATTCTTTAAAAAGGAGTCCTTTGTTCCCAATGTATGGCGCACCTTTTTGTTCTTTGACCCCGAGGAACAGCACCATACAGCAAACAAAGAAGAGAGAACTCATGACCAGAGCTGAAATCATGAAGGCTCTTCTCTGAGGACACACACACACACACACACATTGTTTTATTTCTTTTATTTAGTTTAGTTTTTTTATTTTATTTATTTATTTTATTAAGTTTAGTTTAGTTTTATTTTATCAAAATATTTATTTAGTTTTTTAAATTTAGTTTAGTTTTATTTATTTTATTTAGTTTTTTATTTAGTTTAGGTTTTTTTTT
>CAIGQQ010030182.1:553940-571970 GCA_903798035.1 Danio albolineatus | reverse complement strand
TTTAGTTTTTTATTCTGTTTAGTTTTATTTCTTTTATTTAGTTTTTTATTTAGTTTTGTTTTGTTTTATTTTTTTACTTTAGTTTTATTTTATTTTTTAAATTGTTCCTCAGAGATTGTTGTTTTTTTTTGTTTTGTTTTTTGTTTTTATATTGTTTTGTTCTGAGTAATGGGTAAAATTGGTAACACTTTAAAATAATGCCAAATTAGTTCATGTATTTACTAACACGAACAAATAATGAACAATCTTGTACAGCATTTATTAATTCTAGTTTTTTTTTTGTTACTAATGCATTTTTAATATCAGAATTCATGCTTGTTAACATTAGTTAATGCACTGAGTTTACTAACTAACAATGAACTACTTTATTTTCATTAACAAATATGAATAAATACTGTAATAAACATATTGTTCATGGTTTTTTCATGTTAGTATATACATGAACCAATGATACTGTGTTCTGATACTGTAAATTGTTACTGTTGTGGGTATTTTTTGGTAAATTTAACTACTGTTACACTGAAGATTAACTAACGACACGTTGCTGTAGTTTGTTACTGTAGTGAAAAGTATAAATATTTAACATCACAAACCTTTTCAAGTCACGTTTCTTATCAAACGGCACTGTTTTGCAAATGGCATGCCACCCCGTGTAGCATACGTGTGAAGAGTGTCAGTAGAGCGTGTGTGTTTTTTCTGTGCGGCGTGTGGGTGTGTTGGTGTTACGCTTTCATGCAGAGCTGTGTGTGGGAGATCCGGCGTTTGCTCCGCGTTCAGACAGGCTTGATCTTGCTCTTTATTAAACACCCACAGCACCTGACCCTGAATCACAGCCGCCATCAGCATAGAGAACGCCTCCACACTCGTCCCTGATTGACACACACACACACACACACACACACACACCTGCATGCAATTGGTTGCTTTATTCAGTCATGTCAGAGTAATAATAATAGGTTTTTTACAGTCTAAGTAGGCAGCTCCCTTAAAAGGCAACATCCCACTCAAACTGGACCGACACATGTAAATCTGCGTAACTGAAGCAGGAAGGCTCTACTGCTCAACAAAACTGATTTATTTCATTTCAGACATGATACAAAGAGTGATATCTATAAAAACCAACATGGAAATAATACTATAGTCATTTATGGCACATACTACAGTGTTTCTGAACCATATTCAGGGGCAGATTTAGTGATTTCAAGCAATTCCAGCCATGGGGCCTAAAATGCACCTTTTGTGCTCATTCATTCATTCATTCATTCATTTTCTTTTCGGCTTAGTCCCTTTATTAATCCGGGGTCGCCACAGCGTAATGAACCGTCAACTTATCCAGCATTTGTTTTATGCAGCGGATGCCCTTCCAGCTGCAACCCATCTCTGGGAAACATCCATACACACTCATTCACACATATACACTACGGACAATTTAGCTTACCCAATTCACCTATAACACATGTCTTTGGACTTGTGGGGGAAACCGGAGCACCAGGAGGAAACCCACACAACCACAGGGAGAACATGCAAACTCCACACAGAAACGCCACCTGACCCAGCAAAGGCTCGAACCAGCGACCTTCTTGCTGTGAGGCGAACGTGCTACTCACTACGCCACCGTGGCGCCACCTTTTGTACTTTAGTTAATTAATTTATTTAGCTTTTTTTTGTCTTCCTTATACCTCAATCTCATTTTCTACATTGAATATTAATGCAAAATAAAAATAACATGTACATTAACTGGCCACTTTGTTAGGTACACCTGTCCAACTGCTCGTTAACGCAAATTTCTAATCAGCCAATCATAAATGCAACTCGATGCATTTAAGCATGTAGACACGATCTGCTGTAGTTCAAACCGAGCATCAGAATGGGAAAGAAAGGAGATTTGAGTGACTTTGAACATGGCATGGTTGTTGGTGTCTGACGGGCTGGTCTGAGTATTTCAGAAACTGCTGATCTACTGGGATTTTCACGCACAACCATCTTTACGGTTTACAGAGAATGGTCAGAAAAAGAGAAAATATCCAGTGAGCGGCACTTCTGTGGGCACAAATGCCTTGTTGATGCCAGAGGTCAGAGGAGAATGGCCAGACTGGTTCCATCTGATAGAAAGGCAACAGTAACTCAAATAACCACTCGTTACATCTGAGGTATGCAAAAGATCATCTCGCAACGCACAACACGTCCAAGCTTGTGGCAGATGAGCTACAGCAGCAGAAGACCACACCGGTGCCGCTCCTGTCAGCTAAGAACAGGAAACTGAGGCTACAATTCACACAGGCTCACTAAAATTGGACAATAGAAGATTGGAAAAACGATGAGTCTCAAATTCTGCTGCGACATTCAGATGGTAGGGTCAGAATTTGGCGTTAACAACATGAAAGCATGGATCCATCCTGCCTTGTATCAATGGTTCAGGCTGGTGATGGTGGTGTAATGGTGTGGGGGATATTTTCTTGGCACACTTTTGGCCCATGTCTTCTGATGGCTACTTCCAGCAGGATAACACGCCATGTCATAAAGCGCGAATCATCTCAGACTGGTTTCTTGAACATGACAATGAGTTCACTGTACTCAAATGGCCTCCACAGTCACTAGATTCATGTCTATCATGTCAATATGGAGCAAAATCTCTGAGGAATATTTCTAGCACCCTGTTGAATCTATGCCACGAAGGATTAAGCCAGTTCTTAAGGCAAAAGGGGGTCCAACCCGGTACTAGTAAGGTGTACCTAATAAAGTGGCCGGTGAGTGTAAATATAATAGAAGTAGTTCTATTTTTAATAAAATGTAACAAATCAACATTTAGGGTATTAAACAAATCAGATTTTTCTGTTATATATCGTATAATCTTTTAAAGTAGTTCTATTTTTAATAAAACAAGTAATAGGTAAAATATTCTAAATGACATGATTTAAAAAAAATCACGCATTCATGGATGCATCTTAATTTTATTTCATTTAAAACAGTTCCAATAATTATAACAGTTTTAATAAAATCTCTGAGAAATATTCCCAGTACATTGTTGAATCTATGCCACAAAGGATTAAGGCAGTTCTGAGGGCAAAGGTGTACCTAATAAAGTGGCCGGTGAGTGTATATTAATTTAAAAAAAAAAAAAGTAAACACATTGTTAGGAAACTTTTGTTTAAATAATTATGGAGTTCATTTAATTCATAATTTTAAGACAATTAACTCACCTTTTTTACTTCTCAAAAAATGCTTTTCTTACTGCTTTAGTTTTTGTCTCGTTTCTAATTCAAATATCTAAAAACTCTATAAATATTATTTTATTTCTCAAAAAATAAGTCAAAATTAAGTGATTTTCTTTGCCTTTAAACAAGCTAAATTAACTAAAAAAAACTAGCCAAAAAGTAAAATATAAAATTAGTTTAAAATGACAATAATATAGTTTATTTTTGGTGCAATATATCCTACAACAAAAAATAGATATCGTGACAGGCCTAAACTGTTCCAAAGTTTTCCATGGAACACAGTTGATGAGTTATATCTGCTCTTTTTCATAATACAGTATGTGCTGAAAACATGTTCCACGGAAAAACTTCAGGTTTGAAGCAACCAAACTGACATCAGAATGCGAAATGTGTGTGTGTGTGTGTGTTTGAAAAGACACTCACTGTAAGCAGTGGCCGAGTCTCTCTGCTGTTGATCTGCCCCCAGACACATGCTGAGGGATATATAGGGAACGCTGTAGCACTGCAGAGAGCACAACAACATAGAACAGCCTTAATAATGAACACTAGAGTGCTGCTAATGGAAGCCGGCTAATTTGGCTATTTCATAAAAAGCTTTAGCCGAGGCAGATGAGAGGGGGAAGGACAAGGCCTGTATTAATGACTGATAGAATAAGGAAGGAAGTCGTACAGTCATGAAGGTCTCGAAAAGACAGCTCATGGTTAGAAACCAGGGCACGCTGAATGCAGAGGTCACTGCACTGAAGGGAATCAACCAAAGGAAGATGTAAGAGAGAATGACCAGTGGGGTTGACAGCACTGCCCTGAGAAAATAAAATAAAGAGATCAGTTAAACCGTTTTTGGCGGTTCATTCCACTGTGGCGACCCCAGATTAATAAAGGGACTACAGGGAGTGCAGAATTATTAGGCAAGTTGTATTTTTGAGGAGTAATTTTATTATTGAACAACAACCATGTTGTCAAGGAACCCAAAAAACTCCTTAATATCAAAGCTAAATATTTTTGGAAGTAGTTTTTAGTTTGTTTTTAATTTGAGCTATTTTAGGAGGATATCTGTGTGTGCAGGTGACTATTACTGTGCAGAATTATAAGGCAACTTAACAAAAAACAAATATATACCCATTTCAATGATTTATTTTCACCAGTGAAACCAATATAACATCTCAACATTCACAAATATACATTTCTGACATTCAAAAACAAAACAAAAACTAATCAGTGACCAATATAGCCACCTTTCTTTGCAAGGACACTCAAAAGCCTGCCATCCATGGATTCTGTCAGTGTTTTGATCTGTTCACCATCAACATTGCGTGCAGCAGCAACCACAGCCTCCCAGACACTGTTCAGAGAGGTGTACTGTTTTCCCTCCTTGTAAATCTCACATTTGATGATGGACCACAGGTTCTCTATGAGGTTCAGATCAGGTGAACAAGGAGGCCATGTCATTAGTTTTTCTTCTTATAGACCCTTTCTTGCCAGCCACGCTGTGGAGTACTTGGACGCTATGATGGAGCATTGTCCTGCATGAAAATCATGTTTTTCTTGAAGGATGCAGACTTCTTCCTGTACCACTGCTTGAAGAAGGTGTCTTCCAGAAACTGGCAGTAGGACTGGGAGTTGAGCTTGACTCCATCCTCAACCCAAAAAGGCCCCACAAGCTCATCTTTGATGATACCAGCCCAAACCAGTACTCCACCTCCACCTTGCTGGCGTCTGAGTCGGATGGAGCTCTCTGCCCTTTACCGATCCAGCCACGGGGCCATCCATCTGGCCCATCAAGACTCACTCTCATTTCATCAGTCCATAAAACCTTAGAAAAATCAGTCTTGAGATATTTCTTGGCCCAGTCTTGACGTTTCAGCTTGTGTGTCTTGTTCAGTGGTGGTCGTTTTTCAGCCTTTCTTACCTTGGCCATGTCTCTGAGTATTGCACACCTTGTGCTTTTGGGCACTCCAGTGATGTTGCAGCTCTGAAATATGGCAAAACTGGTGGCGAGTGGCATCTTGGCAGCTGCACGCTTGACTTTTCTCAGTTCATGGGCAGTTATTTTGCGCCTTGGTTTTTCCACACGCTTCTTGCGACCCTGTTGACTATTTTGAATAAAACGCTTGATTGTTGGATGATCACGCTTCAGAAGCTTGGCAGTTTTAAGAGTGCTGAATCCCTCTGCAAGATATCTCACTATTTTTGACTTTTCGGAGCCTGTCAAGTCCTTCCTTTGACCCATTTGCCAAAGGAAAGGAAGTTGCCTAATAATTCTGCACACCTGATATAGGGTGTCGATGTCATTACACCACACCCCTTCTCATTACAGAGATGCACATCACCTAATATGCTTCATTGGTAGTAGGCTTTCGAGCCTATACAGCTTGGAGTAAGACAATAAGCATAAAGAGGATGATGTGGTCAAAATACTCATTTGCCTAATAATTCTGCACTCCCTGTAATAATAGACTAATAAAGCTGAAAATGAATGAATGAGTTAAACACATTTTTACTTGGTTTGCTTACATGTGGTATAAAAAATACCAACAGATTGTATTACACGGCTCTCTGAAATACTTGATTCTGATTGGTCTTTTAGTTCTCTTGAAGCTGAATTGAATTTGAGTTCTGGAGCAGGTCCATGATCTAAAGCACGCCTGCTAGTTCAATTCTGAATGGCTGAAGAAAAGCTAAATGTAGACTTTGGAGTGGCCTAGGCAAAGTCCTGACTTGAATCCAATTGAGATGCTGTGGCATGACCTTAAAAAGGTGGTTCATGCTCGAAAAACAATCCAATGTGGCCAAAATACTTCCACAGCGCTGTAACTGACTCAATGCAAGTTATCGAAATAATTGATTGCAGTTGTTGCTGGTAAGAGTGGCCCAAACTTATTGGGTTTAGGGGGCAAACACTTTTTCACACAAGGTTATGTAGCGTTGCAGTAAGTTTACCCTTAATTATTTCAGAATGGCATGATTTGTTAATTGATTTCTAACATCTGAAAAAATAAGAGAGAATGACCAGTGGTGTTGACAGCACTGCCCTGAGAAAATAAAATAAAAAGAGATCAGTTAAACACATTTTTTGGCGGTTCATTCCACTGTGGCGACCCCAGATTAATAAAGGGACTAAGCTGAAAATGAATGAATAAATGAGTTAAACACATTTTATATGGTTTGCTTGCATGCGGTATAAAAAATATAAACAGACTGTATTACACGACTCTCTGAAATACTTGATTCTGATTGGTCTTTTAGTTCTCTTTAAGCTGAATTGAATTTGAGTTCTGGAACAGGATTATGATCTAAAGCATGCCTGCTAGTTCAATTCTGAATGGCTGAAGAAAAGCTAAATGTAGACTTTGGAGTGGCCTAGGCAAAGTCCTGACCTGAATCCAATTGAGATGCTGTGGCATGACCTTAAAAAGGCGGTTCATGCTCGAAAAACAATTCAATGTGGCTTAATTACAACAATTATATATAGATTAGTGGGCCAAAATACTTCCACAATGATGCAAGTGACTCAATGCAAGTTATCGAAATGCTTGACTGCAGTTGTTGCTGGTAAGGGTGGCCCAAACTGTTATTGGGTTTAGGGGGCAAACACTTTTCACACAAGGTTATGTAGTGTTGCAGTTTTTTTACCCTTAATTATTTCAGAATGGCATGATTTATTTATTGATTTCTAAAATCTGAAAAAATAAGAAATCAATAAGGGGGCAAAGACTTATTCACACCTCTGTATGAAAATTAAGAAATATTAAATTCAAATGTTCAATGTCACTCATGTCATAAACTCCGCCTTTTCTCTTACCACCCACCATGGCATGAGTTTGCCAATTTGGGTCCATTTACTCCTGCTCACTAGATAGCCGACGAGTGGGTCAGTCACGGCGTCCCAGACATGGCTGATAAACAAAATCAAAGACACGGAAAATGCCTCCATCTGCACGAGAAACAAGAGCAAACAGAGAATGAGGGATCAGGGTGAATACAGGAATGTGTGTGGGTGATTTTCCATGACGGAGACGAGATTGATGAGATTAAATACTTCCATTTAGAGAAAAAAAACCAACAGCTTCTTGTCTTAGTGTCCATACGTCAATAAAGGGGTAGTTCACTCTAAAGTGACAAATGTACCGTTTACTCGCCCTCAAGTATCTCCAAATCTGTTAAACACGAAAGAAGATATTTTGAAGAACGCTGCAAACTTCTAACCATTGATTTCCATGCTCAATGGTTACAAATTTCCAACATTTCTCAAACTGTCTTCTTTTGTGTCCAACAGCTCAAATGTTTGAAACAAGTAAAAGGTTAGTAAGGCTCCGTTTACATTAATACGTTTTAGTTTTAATGTGGCGTTTTAGAATGAAAACGATCCGCGTCCACACAGGCGTTTCACCAAGCGTTTCTGAACAACTCTGTGTCGACACTACGCCACTGAAAACGCACATCACGTGACCACACACACAGCTGTGCACATCGAACTGTTCATCAAGGATCTATCGCTGGATCTAATCTCACTATATTTGTTAAATGGGATGTTTATTTCATCCTGTTGTCTATTTCTAGCTACATATTCCCTGACTTTGGTCTTTTGAATCTATTACTTGTTCTCAGGTAAAGTGTTTTGGCTGAGCGCGAAGTGTTTATGTTATTTATGTTACCACGTACACTGATTCTGCACATTTGACTGGATGCTTGCCTTTATTTCCTATATTGTATAAACCCATTGTACGGTATACTTTTATAATGGCCATTATTGATTATTAAAACTGATATTCAGCAAAAGAGAGGGTTATGGTTGTTATGTATAGGCTCCAGTTTATTATAAATATGCATACAGTGAAGATGACGGTCATCAAAATGACAATAGGCAGTTCCTTAAATCCTGTTTTCATTTTATTGTTAAGAAAGTGAAACAGCATAGCCGGGGTGACTGTTCATCAAGGATCTACCGCTGAATCTAATCTCACTATTTGTTAAACATGATATTTAATTAATCTTGTTGCCTCTATCTAACGATATATTCCCCGACTTTGTTCTTTTGAATCTGTTACTTGTTAATGTGTTTCGGCTGACCGCAAAAATAAGTTAGGTTAATATATTAAAGAGCCCCTGTTAGACATTAAAAAGGGTCATATTTTGGGTTTTGGGGGTCTCCAACAGCAGGCTGATATGATCATTAGTTCTTCCAATCTTGAGGAAATGCTCACCTGCACTACATCCAGCAGAAAGATCTGTAGAGAAAAGCCTATAGCAATGTTGGTCATCTGATACGGCGCAGCGCCTACTGCATAACACAGCTTTCTGGAAAGAGGAAGCTTTACCTTACTGTGGAGAGACACAGTGAGAAAGAGAGAGTACAATTATATATTATTAAATTGTATTTATATATTATTTAATTATTTTTTATACATATATATAATTATATATATTATTATTACTACTATCGTGTTTACTGTATTTTATTATGTATGTTATTTTTTTATGTAAACTTTATAAATGCTTTGGCAATACATTTGTAACATTTGCCATGCCAATAAATCAATTAATGAATTGAATTAAATTGAATTAAATTGAATTGAATTGAATTGAATTGAAAGAGAGAGGGGAGAAATGTCAACATGTGTTAAATAAAATAGATGGTGGCGATGGCGATACAAACACAGAGTTTTCTACTGATTCTTAAAGTCTTGAAGTAACAACAAACACAACGAAAACTGATGGAAATATTGTAAACGAAATTTAAATAAACACAAAACACAAACGACAAAAGATGACGTAAGCCTAATGAGAGATCAGCGCCTAAAATAAAGACAGCAGAACGAAAACCACTAGAAAAACAGCGAAGATTAGCGAGATACAGAAAGAAGTAGCAAAATATGTGAGAGAAAAGTTAATAAAGACATGAAAAAAATACTTTAAAACACAACGAACATCAGGGAAAATCAGATTGATTTGAAACACGAAGAGAACAAAATACAAAATGTCTGACAAACAAAGACAACAACAACAGAGAAATAGAGAATGACTAACGACTAGGCCCACACTGAATCTGCATGAAAACAGCAGATTTTTAACCCATCATAAAGTCTGTTTATTTATTAAATGTGTGTCAATTTATATTTATTCACTTTTTAAATTAATAATATTGACTAGAATGAAAGTGTTCATTTGATTTATTTACGATACAGTTTGTAAATTAGTATTTTCTGTCTTTTAGTAGGTCTTTTACAGTATATGAGAGACTTGCTTAGTTTACCAAATAAATTTGCATTGTAAATATAAAAACAAAAGTTAAAAAGGTGTTACTTTTTATTTCATATGTTATGTTTTTAGTTTATGATACTCCCAAAACCATTCCACGTGAATCCCCAGATATTTTACAAAATTCTCTGCAGAAATAGCAAAAATGTCAGCTTTTATGATGTTGATTTTTAGCCCATCATTGATTCGGTTTATTTACTTGTGTAAATGTGTGTAAATTTATATTTATTCAGTTTTTAAATTCATTTCAGTAATAATATTGACTAATATGAAAATATTCATATGGCTTATTTACAATACAGTTTGTATAGTAATATTTTCTGTGTTTTAGTAGATATTTTATATGAGAGACTTGCTTTGTCTACCAAATAAAGTGGATCTAATTGGATTCGCGTTGTAAACATTAAATACAAGTTTAAAAGGTATTACTTTTTATTTTATATATTAAGTTTTTAGTGAATGAATCCGCAGATTTTTAACAAAATACTCCGCAGAAATGGCAAAAAATGTCCGCAGATTCCGTCTGGCCCTACTAATGACTAATGAAAACAATAAAATATACCAACATAAAGGAAAATCACACTGATGTTGTTAAAGCAATTGGAGAAAAACGTGCTCCAAACTGCGATATGTCCGAAACAAAACAAAGGAGAATGACTAATGAAAACAATAAAATATTCAAATGGATTAGCTTGGTCCCAAGCTAGCATTACTACTTTGAAGCCACTTGATCAAATTGTACAAACAAGCCTTAAAAACCCTTGATAAGAAATCAGTTCAATTTCATCATTGTTCAATACCAAAAAAAATACAATCTGCTTAGTTGGGAAAATGCAATTAAAAACGTACATATTTGTTTATTGTTGAAGACATAACCCAACTTCACCACTAAATCAGTTTGTAAAAGTTAGAATGACTGCTCGCCGAACGGTGGTGAAAGAGGGGATTGTATTATTCCTCTCAAAAACGTAAATTCAGTCAGTCAGTATTTTCAGTGAAAGCTGCTAGAGAATGAACCTCCATCCCACCAACAATCAGATCACTTACTTTTCGCTCTTTTCAGTTTCATGTTAAAAATTGGTATTTGGCAAATCAGCATTGTCAGCATTAGTACTGTATTTCTTGACACTTATTTGTACTGTTTATTCGTGTCCTCTTCTGCTGCCATCAATCTGTAACTCTTTTTACTGTATTTTATATATGATAATGTATTCTATGTTATTATGCTGTGTATGCTTCTATTTTAGGTGTGACTTTTTTAACATTCTATAAGGGGTCTACAGATAAAAAATAGCCATTCTTGGCTAATTCTGGCACATTTTACGGTAATGTTTATTAATGTGCATTGACCCTGTAAACAAATAAAAAATAATAATAAAAAATGAGAGAGAGAGAGAGACCAATAAAATGAAGTTATGAGAACCTAAACTAAACATCTAAAAAGTCACAACAGCAATAAAATAAACTAAATGACACAGTATTTAACTGTAAAATGAGCTATATTTTACTGTAAGACGTTTATGCGGTATGCATTTTAAAGTTGCTTTGTGAAAATGACTGTATATTTTACAGTATAAATATACATACAATTCTGTAAATACATATGCAGCGATATAAATGGTGCTGTGAAGGTAAATACGGTATTTCTCCTGTAATTCATTCATTCATTCATTTTCTTTTCGGCTCAGTCCCTTTAATAATCAGGGTTCGCCACAGCAGAATGAACCGCTAACTTATCCAGCATATTTTGTACGCAGCGGATGCCCTTCCAGCTGCAACCCATCTCTAGGAAACATCCATACACAGTCATTCATTCACACACATACACTATGGACAATTTAGCTTACCCAATTCACCTATACCACATGTCTTTGGACTGTGGGGGAAACCGGAGCACCCGGAGGAAACCCACGGGGAGAACATGCAAACTCCACACAGAAATGCCAGCTGACCCAGCGGTGGCTCGAATCAGCGACCTTCTTGCTGTGAGGCTACAGCACTACTTACTGCGCCACCGTGTCGCCTTCTCCCGTAATTATTACAGTAAATTCCACAGGAAATAGTTAACAGCATACTTACAGAGATCTCTCCAGTTTTTCTGTCTCCATGTTCATCTGTGGTACAGCTGAAAACGCTGCGTTCTTCATCCTGCAGTGTTGTAGATGTCTGCATATTATTTAGACGGCTTGCTGATTTTACACAGTATTTCATTTGGTGGTCTGCTGGTTATTCGTCACTGATGTCCTGCTCATTCTGCTGGTTTCACTAGTGCCAACAAGGAGGGAAACTAGTCCAGCTGATGAAGTGGAAGTGCACCTGACTCCACCGATCCTCCCACAGGAACAGAAGAGTGTAACAGGAGACCCTGACAGTCGTACAAGCACTACTTTTACTAAAGGTAAGCACAGTTCAAGAGTATGAAATAGATTTTGTTTTTAAAGCCACATTTTATGATCAGCTGTAGTTGTTGGAGACAAGTCATCAGTACTGAAAGTGTCCGATTTTAGATTTCACTTGGGATTAAATTACATTGTGAAAGCTTTTGTTGCAGGTTTTGTGAGGGATTTAATTAAAGAGCCCCTATTATACGTTAAAAAGGGTCATATTTTGGTTTTGGGGGTCTCCAACAGCAGGCTAATATGGATGCATGGTCAAAAAACACTGTCATTGTCTTATAATCTGCATTTATTTTTACCTCATTATCCCAGCGACTCCTCTATGGATCGTTCAGCGATTCATTTGTTCTAAAACCCCTCCTTAGCGCGATGCTAAACAGTGCTGATTGGACCGATGACCCAGTCTGTTGCGATTGGTCGACATCATTCAATGCAAGAGAATGCCCACCACAGCTTATCAATACTGAAGTAGTCATAGTGTGTGCGTGAGCATATCTGCCAACACCCGTTTTTCCAGGGAGTCGCCCATATTTCAGACACCTCATCCCCGAAACTAACCCCCCGGTCACCTAGCATATCACTCTATTCTTAACCAGAAGTAAAAACAGCGACAGACATGCAGTATTAGTGCACACAGCAGCAAAAGCTGAACCATTATGAAACAGGACCGCCGCACGTGTGTAGGAGAGCTGATGTAGCCATAGCAACAACAAACAGCAGAGAAACACGAAACACATTTTAATCCGTAAACAAAGCGGCACACGTCGCGTTTACAATGTGCTTTTAGACGCAATATGAGAATACAAGTTAACCAGATACACTACAAGCGGTTACAAGTTACAAAACACAATTAAATACATCATTTACAAGCTAGAGAAAACAATGAGGCAACCGTTTTATTCGCACTTACTCACACTTGTTGGATAGCAGGCCAGATTCACCGTCAGGCCACCGGGAAATGTCCCGGTGCTCCTTATGGCCAGTCCGCCCCTGCATACATCAAGTCTTTTCTGATCCTTTCTTTAACAAATGGTTGACGAATCCTCTGTTGTAAGCGTGTAGATTTCAGAAGCACTTCTCAGACGGAACACAGCACAAGGCTGGGCTATAATGCTGAGACATTTCTGCAGAAATAAACCTCAACCACTGACTCTTCACAGTCTCATCTCTGGTTCATCTGCACACTTCCTATAATATCCAGCTAAGCACAGTACTCTTCTCAGTGTTGCCAGATGTAGCTGACTGATTCCAGTCCAAACCCTCTTCAAAAGGGTTTTACCTGCACAATCAAATTCAAAACCACCCAATCTGGCGACCTTTGCTCGCTGCTGTTGTTTGTGGGCGGGGTTGGGGGTTTCGAATCTCCCGGGGCTGCGCGCGCACAAATGAGCGGGGCTTATGTTTCGTGTTCACGTCATGCTGAAACGGCTAAAGACTCGTAATCATAGTGATTCGTTTATGGAACTATGAGTCGACTCTTTTATAGATGAATCAATAGTTTTAAACACTGTGCACTTTCAGATTCAAGCCTCAGCTGGACATTTCACTTCACTTAGAGCTGTGTGACACACTGCATAAAGATCATTTTCAAAAACCCATAATAGGTTCTCTTTAATACTAAAGGTTGAATTATGGTATTTTAACATGATTAGCCAAACATCTTTGACCAATATTATTATTATTGTTAATCTTTACACCCCAAAGTCTAGGGGAAAAACAACATGGGCATAATAAACGGAAAACAAATGTTGTGGGTGGTGGATTTCCCAAACAAAACAAACTTATACAAAAAGACCCCTTTGGTCGACAACCAAACTCAGACACTCAATTGAGAGGAATTGAATTGATTTATTATAGAAAATATTTATTTTTAAAGAGCATCTCTTCAAAGTAAATCTACAAAGTAAAATGAACTAAATTACCTATGAGTATTTAAAGAAAATACAGGAAGCTTACCTTTCTCCCTAACATAAACAAAGTCAAAAGTAATCAAGTAAATCGACAGGCCACCCCTACAAGCTCAAACTCTCAAATATTCAAACAAACGTGTGAACAATGGCACAGGATTAAATACAATGTTGGCCGTCGGCCGAAGGTGAAAGGGGAAAATCCAGGAGCTCCACTCCTAACAACCGTCGCACCACAAATGAGCTCCTGGAACCCTGCCGGAAGGTCCAATTTATAGGCCTTCGCGACCAGCAGCCAATTAGGGCATGTATCTCGTTGCAGTGGGAGCCTATGGAACGATAGAAAACATATCAAGAAGGCAGGACAAACAAAAAGACACGTGTAGTGCGCAACTAAATAAATAAACAAATCAACTTCAATCGTACCACATCTCCTTACAAGGCCACATACAGTATTAATGTCTGTGTAGTGTATAGATTACATAAGGTAAGAACTCTTATAACCAGCAAATCAGATGTTAGAGAAATTGAGGTTAGGTTAGTTCACTCAAAAATGAAACTTTAATGGTGTCACAGCAAGAAGGTCGCTGGTTCGAGCCTCGGCTGGGTCAGTTGGCAATTCTGAGTGGAGTTTGCATGTTCTCCCTGTGTTCGTGTGGGTTTCCTCCGGGTGCTCCAGTCCAAAGACATGCGGTATAGGTGAATAGGGTCAGCTTAATTGTCTGTAGTGTATGTGTGTGAATGAGTGTGTATGGTTTTTCAATGATGAGTTGGGCATCCAATGATGAAGGGCACCTGTTGTGTAAAACATATGCTGGAATAGTTGGTGGTTCATTCTACTGTGGCGATCCTAGATTAATAAAGGGACTAAGCTGAAAATTACTGAATAATTGAACCTCTTTTGTTGCAGGTTTTGTGAGGGATTCAATTAATACTGAAGGTTTAAAAAATAAACAGACATGTTTACAGTGATTTAAGTCACAGTTAAAGGGATAGTTTACCCAAAAATGTTAATTTACTCACCATTTTTTTCTCCCTCAAGTGCTTCCAAACTTTTATGAGTTTCATTTTCTGTTAAGCACACAAATTAAAAGATATTTTGGTGAAAGCTGAAAACCTGTAACCTTTGACTTCCATAGTAGGATGACTATGAAAGCTAATGGTTATAGGTTTCTTCAAAATATCTTCAGTTGTGTTTAACAGAAGAAAGAAACTCAAAGGTTTGGAACAAGGGTGTGTAAATGTAAATGCTAGGTCACACGACCATGACAAAATGGCGGATGTAATACGTCCGAGTTCCATTTACACAGCTCACATTCAAACTGTATAGAACGTACTTTTCGAACAGTCAAGTGCAGTACCTGCTGACTAGTAGGCAATTTCAGACGCAGCCAATGACTTTTCTTCAACATTCTTCAAAATATCTTCTTCTGTGTTCAATAAAAGAAAGTCAAAACAGGTTTGAAACAAATGGAGGATGAGTGAATGACAGAATTTTCTTTTGGTTTGTTTGGGTCACTGCGTAAAATAGCACCAGGAGAACGGCTTTCACAAATAATAAACTTTCTGTAAATGTCAAACGAAAACATTTCTGTAACTATACTGTCTGTTTAATATATAATTCATAATGTTATTAAAACACTGTCAAATTTTCTGAATGCAGCTACGTTTATATAAAATGTCACGAAACACATTTTTTGAGATGTTGACAGTCATATATATGTGTCCTACGCTGCTATAAACACTATCAGGACACACGTATTTCAGAAAAAAAATTAAATTAGTGGTTTTTGCATTATTTCGAGCAAATTCGTTCTTCCAGTTTGATTAGAAATTTTGAAGCGATGAGCGGTGAGATCCTTGTGTGAATTCCAGCGTGTAAACTGGATGTCTGTTCCAGCAGGTACAACGTGGCGTGCGGTATCAAACTCTCATTAAATCTACACTCTTCCAGCAGTTCCTCACATCCAATATCTCGTGTGTCACGGGGGACATGCATAAAAATGTTGCTAAATGAAAGTGAAAGTGCCAAACTGCAGTTAAAGTCGACGAATTAAGAATGAAACACCCGAAATTACATGAAACTGTAAATGTGGATAGCGCAGCAATGATGTTAATCAAATTATGTGCTGTAACATGTAAAACGGGATCATGAAAGGAACATTCAAAAAGCAACTCATTTATACACCTCAATCATATTATTGTCTTACTCAGATTAAGGCAAATCATTAGATTAATGATGTCCATGTAAACGTAGTCACTGTCTTTCTCTCCTATGTCTGTGTTGACACTGTGAATATCAGCGTGTGCATGTACTGAAACTCCCCTTTTTATGCAAACCCTTACCTCTTTCGACACTCCCCCTAAACAAAGTTGGACTCATCCACTTTCCTGACTTTTTTCAGACTAGAGGTGTGAAAACTCTGCGGAGACGGGAGTTTCATGGCTCTTTAAATAGTTTTATGCAGGATGGTGATTTGGTTATGGTCAGGTGCACAGGTTGTGGATCTGGGCTTGCAAACTAAAGCTTTCCAGTTTGACCCCTGAGGAAGTGTGACTGGTGAACTGGAGAGTCACAGTAGAGATCTGTTTCAACGCTTTCTGAGGATTTGTGGCATTTGCAAACCATTAAGAGATACACAACATTGAGTTTCACAAGACAAAATTATAACTTTCCAGAACTTTGATGGAAATATAGCAAGGTCAAAACTATGGGCTAAAAAATAGCTGGATTCCCTCCCAGTTTTCCTGCCCATAACAACAGGAAATGATGATAAAGTGAGAAACGTTGCGACCTTCAAATACCGTGCCCTTTAAATGATATTTATATATCAGAGGAAACACCAGTTTTGACACCACCCGAGTGCTGTATCTGCTTTCCTAAAATGTTACGCAGAACACAGAAAGGACAAAGAAACACTGTGAAAATGTTTTTTTATTGTCTTTAAGCATACAGATCACATTCTTCAACATCAGTTTTCAAAATCGGTCAATAAAACACTTTTTTTGGACTGCCATTTTAATGACAAACCCTTTTGGAAACTTTTGGCTGACTCCATAAAGTATATACAACATCAGTGTACCAAATGTTGCGCATCAAAACTAAATTTACCTCCAAAAGATCTGGGGAGACTGAGTTCACCAATGTGAATACAGTGACAAACGATTGATATTTACATACTTATCAAAGGTGTTACAGTACATCAACATTAGGTCCACGCTAAATAAACAAATATTATTGGGAAGACGATATCTTTGCAAGCATCAGTTTGAGATCTCTTCAGCCTGTCAAGTATAGCCGATAAAGCAGTGCTAATTTGGTCAATGAAAATGGCTGACAAACAGAATCTTGTGCCACTGAATGTATGTACTTGAACCCACTCATCCATTGAATGAACTGCGCAGTCCAGCATATTATAGGACAAAAAATTATTTTGCTATTTTTTTGACAACAGTTTAGTCTTGCTGTTTTTCATCAACATTGAGTTGTTCATTCATTAGATGAGCAGATCAGAGCGTGCGCAACCATGGTTCGAAGAGAACCTGTCATGTTTGTGTAAACTATAGGCAATGAAATTTTTTTGCTATAAAATAAACTCAGCATAACCGTGAAAGCATGGTCATTACCGCCTAGCATAAGCCATAATAAATGTCAGCAACTGGACAACTCTAAAGCGTATGAGTAAGGCACACAATACTGAATGGGAGAAGCAGAACGCACTTTGAAAAACTTGGTTGATTTCAGTCTGAATAGTGGTTGATGTTAGTCGCCAGGGCTGGGCCGATAAATGTGTTCATAGATCGATACTTAGACTTTTTGAATGCACCACGTTTGTTTCTGGAATCAGATCTGAGCTTAGTTTTAAACAACTGGTGGCAGTCTAGGCTAGTTTTTAACAGCAGACGGAGCTCTAGGCTAGTTTTCAACAGCAGGTGGTGCTCCAGGATTGTTTTTAACAGCAGGTGGCGCTCTAGGCTAGTTCATAACAGCAGGTGGCGCTCTAGGCTAGTTTATAACAGCAGATGGAGCTCTAGGTTAGTTTTTAACAGCAGGTGGCGCTCTAGGCTAGTTTTTAACTGCACACGGAGCTCTATGCTAGTTTTTAACTGCAGACAGAACTCTAGGCTAGTTTTAACAGCAGATGGAGCTCTAGGCTAGTTTTTAACAGCAGACGGAGCTCTAGGCTAGTTTTTAACAGCAGACGGAGCTCTAGGCTAGTCTTTAACAGCAGATGGTGCTCTAGGCTAGTCTTT
>CAIGQQ010030182.1:524953-538627 GCA_903798035.1 Danio albolineatus | reverse complement strand
AAAAACATCCCGTGAGTAAACTAGAGCAAGTGACACTGTTTGTGAACCCAGCATTAGAGTTTCATGACAGAACTTTGTATTTATGGTAGTTTTAATTGGTAGTTTTAACTACCATTTCCTAAACTATAGTGAATAAAGTGTGATAATACAAATCAGATCAGCTATCCAATCAGACAAAATGAATGAAGTGACGGGGAGTAAATTAATTAAGTTTTCACTCGAGTAAGTTACATAAAGTCAATTTAAATACGTGAATAGAGAAGAATTACCATTGTGACAAAAATGACATAGAATTCACTTCAACCGCACAAGTTCAAATAACTCAACTCGAGCTAGTTCAAATCTGCGCGAGGTGAAAAACATCCCATGAGTAAACTACAGCAAGGTAAGCAGTGTTTGATGTGAACCCAGCATTATGCTGTGTTCACACCAGACGTGGCAGACGTGGACAAATAGCGCTATTCACGTGTAAATAGACGTGTGACATTGAGGTTACTCGCTTCATTCGCACGACAAATTCACTTCACAACAGACGTGGGTTCGCGTCATGGGCAGGGCTTCTGTCTGCCCGGTGACTCTAGCTTCATTGCTAAATGGCTAACATGGATTTCATTGAGAGATTAGCTGCTTTAGGACAGCGTTGATTCATTTGGAGCCATGTCTCAGTCCACTAGATCCATTCAGAAGTGCACCCAGCTCTGAGTTCATCAACTCCTCCAGAAACTACTTGGATGATAGAAGCTTTCAGGCGTGCTTTGTCCGCTGTCGGCAGGAGGATTTTCCCCCGGGGCACCCAACAACAGGCACTGTCATAATCACGCCCCTACAATGATTGGTTAACGAGGCGAGAATGTCTACTGAGGTTCAGATTTTCCAACTCAAGCGATTCATTTGATATGCACTTCAATCGTGCAAAATGCTCAACTCGTGCCGCTTCATTAGCGTCTATCGACCGCACGATGTCTATTCACGTCTTTGCATTGACTTAACATGTAAATCACCTGCGCTTGACTCTTCATCTGTTTCTGGTGTGAACGCAGCGTTAGAGTTTCATGACAGAACTTTGTATTTATCACATTATCAAGATCAATTTGTTTTACTAATATTTTCTAAACTCAAATAACTTCAAATAACTCAACTTGAGCAGAAAATTTGTGTGAGGTGAAAAGCATCCTGCGAGTAAAACTTTGTATTTATGGTAGTTTTGTCGACCATTTCCTAAACTACAGTGAATAAAGTGTGATGATACAAATCAGATCAGCTATCCTATCAGAACAAAATGCATGAAGTGACGAGGAGTAAATAAACAATTAGTATTCACTCGAATAAGTCACATTAAGTCAATTTAAATACGTGACTAGAGGAGAATTACCCTTGTGACAAAAATGACGTGGAATTTACTTCAACCGCCTCAACTGTGCAAGTTACAATAACTCAACTGGAGCTAGTTCAAATTTGCACAACGTGAAAAACATCCCATGAGTAAACTACAGCAAGGTAAGCAGTGTTTGGTGTGAACCCAGCATTAAATAGTGCTATTTGTGTGTAAACAGACATGTGAACATCGAGTTTACTCGCTTCATTCGCACGTCAAATTCATTTCATGTCCTCTCGAAACTCTACCTGGATGATAGAAGCTTTCAGGGGTGCTTAGTCCGGTTTCAGCAGGAGGGTTTGGACACCCAACAACAGGCACTATGTCATATGTATATGCTTAATGTCACTATGTCATAATAACTGCTCAACTCACGCAGCTTCATTCGTAGCATGTATCGACCACACGATGTCTATTCACGTCTTTGCATTGACTTAACATGTAAATCACCTGCGCTTGACACTTCATCCGCATATGGAGTGAACGCAGCGTTAGAGTTTCATGACAGAACTTTGCATTTGTCTGACATTACTAAGATGAATTTGTTTTATTACCATTTACTAAACTCAAATAACATCAACTTGAGCAGAAAATGTGCGCGAGGTGAAAAACATCCTGTGAGTAAACTAGAGCAAGTGACGCTGTGTTCTCTGAGCACTCTAGACTCTATTAATCTGATATTATCAAAATGAATTAGCTTTGCTACCATTTACCAAACTGCAGCGAGTGAAGTGTGAGATGAGAACTGAAGTGATGCTGTCTGAGTTCATTTTGGTTTGGCTGTACGTTTCGGTCTCAGGACAGTATGCAGTTCTTGTCCTTGTCTTTTTGGCCGAGACTCTGCGTCCTCCTCCTCCTCCTGAAGCTTCCTCTCCGGCTCTTCTCCTCGTCCTCAGTCTGTCCTTCATCCGCTCTCTGTCCCGTCAGCTGGGGTGGCAAAGGAATGCGCTGGCCCAGAAAGAATCCTTCCTCCTCTGAGTCTGAGGAAGAGGAGCAGGTGGAGCAGGAGTCCTCGTGTCTGGAGCGGCTGGAGTACAGGGTCAGGCTGGTGTTTCTGCTTGCGTCCAGGACACTGCTGGACCGCTGACGCTCCCCATCCAGAGTCTCCAGACGAGGCCTGTCGCTCCTTGAACCCCGGGATCGTCTGTAGCGCTTCTCTGAGGAATGGTGCCCTCCGCTCCCCCGCCGAAAATTGCAGTGGTACGACCCATCTGGAGGAAACATGAGCAGTTCGTGACCAAGGTTATTATAGTTTGGCATTTTTATTTGGAACCTATTTTTATATTTGCCACACATTTCAGTTTACTTTTAGTTTCAGTAAAGGTTTTTATGCTTATAGTTCAGTTTTTGTTTTATAAATACATTTATATATAGACCTTTTTCTTCATTGCTGCATGGAAGGCGCCATAGTGACCAGCGTCTTTCGGCAGGATGCTGAGAACTTCAGTTTACAGCGTTTACAACTGGTAAATCTTGATCAGAGAATGGTGTTAATACTGTTTAGAGTGGCTTATGGAGTGTTTTTGTGATCCACAACTTATCCACAATGTATGTGTTAAAGCCATTATACTTCTGTCAGATGCGGTTCAAGCACGAAAGACAAACGTTCTCCTAATTCAGTGTCTGCCATCAGGTCAGATGCTGAAATACAGTGTCAGTAGTTATGTTTCCATCCCAAAATGCGAATGAACTTCATGTGCAAAACTGGATTATCGAATAAAAGACATGCTAATAAAGCAGCGTTTTCATCCAACGAGTCAAAACGGACAAAATCGTCACTTCTGATTAACTGGCACCAAATATCAACAGTAAAAACATAATTTGCTGCAGTAGGAGAAGCTGTGTCAATCTTCTCTTCATTTAATAAATGACTTGTGCCTCAGAAGGCAATCCTGACACGCAGTGAGCACGCGGTGGCGTTTGAAGGTGTCAGACGCGGAGCACAGATGCTCTTGATTCTGGAGCTCATTAATAATATAATAACACAACTACTGAAACGGTAAGGTGTTTTAGAACGACCAAAACAACATTTTAGATGTTTTACGATGTGCTCAGCCTCCTGGTTTGTCCATTCACACACATTTTTATTATCACATGATCTCTTATAACAAAATCACATGACCTTTTTTTAATGCGCATACTGGAATTCATGCGGTAAAAGTGTTTCCATCGCAATTTAAGTGCATCTTTTCTTATCGGATAAAAAGTTTATCCTACTCAGTTATGCACATACATTTTTTATGCGCATTTTCTAAATTTATGCGCATCATGCTGTTTTTATCAACTGTTTTTTTATGCGCATGTCCAAAATGCGAATAAAAATAGCTGGATGGAAACGTAGCAAATTTTTCTGATCTGTCAGTTGTTACAGTGTACTCAGTGCACACACACAATAGATCACTACATTGTAGAACGAAAATGCTTTTGGGCAAAAAAAATGTTTTAGTTTTTGTTTACTACATTATCCTTTTTTACTATTACTGGTAGTAATAGTGCTGTGTAATATCATTGGGTCTTCTGCAGACATGGTATGGTAGCAGTCCCTTGATTTTTATGCCAGATATAGTTCCTATTGCTCTAGAAAACTGAATATTTTCATTTTCCGTCGTGCTTAGTACATGATGCAACTACAGAAAAGTCAAGCTTTAAATAGGAAAATGATCAAAACTGTTTTTTGGGAGATGCTAATGGTCTAATCCGATTCAATGATCTATGCTAAGCTAAACGAGCTCACATCTTACTCAGAGATCAGTTGAATGGATTAAAAGTTTAATTAAATGGATTAAAAGTGGAGTGTTCCTTCATATTCAAATTTGCTGGTCATTTTAGTTTTAGATTGTTTGTTTGTTGATTAGCTTTTTGTGTGAACAAATTTCTACTTAGCCTAATATATTTACTTTCAGTTGTATTAATTGTAGTTAACAGAAAAATAGTAATATTAACACAGTTTACATTAGCATCTGTGTTAGTGCGAAACGCAAATACAGAAGAGTCAAGCTTTAAATAGGAAAATTATCCAAACGTTTTTTTGGAAATGCTAATGGTCTAATCCAAATCAATGATCTATGCTAAGCTAAAAATGCTCCCGTCAGACCTAGAGATCAGATGATTGGGTTAAAAACTTGTTAAAACTCAACTGTTTAACTTTAGGTGACTTGTAAAACAAGCCTATTTACAATAAAATTTGCTGTTAATTTCATTTTAGTTTTAGATTTTGTTAATTTTAGTTTAGCTTTTTTGTGAACACATTTTTATTTAGTTTGTATTCATTTACTTTCAGCTTTAATAACTGTAGTTAACAGAACACATAGTAATATTAACACAGTTTACATTATCCTCTGTCTTACTACTCGATGTAAATACAGAAGAGTCAAGCTTTAAATAGGAAAATTATCAATACTTTTTTTTTTGGAAATGCTAATGGTCTAATCCGAATCAATTTTCTATGCTAAGCTAAGCTAAAAATGCTGTTGTCAGACCTATACATCAGTCGAATGGATTAAAAATGTTAAAACACAATTGTTGACACTTAAACTTAAACCAAGCCTATTTCCAATAAAAGTGGAGTGTTCATTTATATTAAAATTAGCTGTTCATTTAATTTTAGTTTTACATTGTTTCATGAATGGTTTTGTTAGTTTTAGTTTAGCTTTTTGTGTGAACACATTTCTATTTAGCTTTTCTATATTTACTTTAAGTATTAGTAATTTTAGTTAACAAAACGCGTCCAGTGTAGACCAGAGCAAGTAGTAATATTTACACAGTTTACATTAACCTGTCTTACTACTATTTTGGGAGATGCTAATGATCTAATCCAATTCAGTGATCCACGCTAAGCTAAGCTAAAATTGCTCAGACCCAGAAATCGGTTGATTATATATTAAAAAAAAAACTCAAATGTCTTAGTTTTTGTTTGCTAAAATAACCTTGGTTGTGACAGTTTTTTTTTTCTATTACTGGTAGTAATAGTGCTGTGTAATATCATTGGGTCTTCTGCAGCCATGGTACTGTAGAAGTCTCTTGATTTTTACGCCAGATATAGTTCCTATTGCCCTAGAAAACTGAATATTTTCTTTTTCCTACAGAAAAGTTAAGCTTCTAATAGGAAAATTATCAAAAGTTGAATGGATTAAAAACTGGATTAAATGGATTAAAAGTGGTAGTAATAGTAATATTTACAGTTTACATAAACCTCTGTCTTGCTATTTTTTTGGAGATGTTAATGGTCTAATCCGATTAAGTGATCTACGCTAAGCTAAGCTAAGCTAAAATTGCTCAGACCCAGATATCGGTTGAATATATATATTTTTAAAATGTTAAAACTCAACTGCTTAACTAGTAAACTGAGCATATTTGCAACAAACGTGTACTGTTCCTTTAACAGGAGCAAACAGTTTAAAAGTGCATTATGATCTTACCCAGCAGGTCCATTCGTGATGGTACTTGACTGCAGATGCGCAGCCTGTGTCCCAGACTCCCCTCCGTTTCCTCTCCATCTTCCTCCTGCTCGTCCTCGTCTCTGTCTCGCCTCTGCGTCTCCGGCTGGTCCTCGTCCTCCCACTCGTCCTCCTCCACCGAGTAGCTGCAGCTGATGGGCTCTCTGAAGCTGACTCTGGCTGTGCTGCTGCGTACTGGTGCTGCGGGCAGATCTTCAGCTTCGGTGACTGCCGCCAGAGGGTCCGCAGAATTAGACGGGTCGAAAAACACAGGCGGCGGAGGAGGCGGGAAAGAGTCCGAGTCATTCAGATCATCAAATGACTCAAGCTGAGAGGAAATGCCTGTAACAGAGAACACAAAGTAAGTAACAGAGCTTCAGATCAATCAGAGGTCCTAACATAAAAGGTTAGTTCACCCAAAATGACTAATCTGTTATTAATTGCTCACCCTCATATCCTTACAAACCCTCAGACTTTTGTTCATTTTCAAAACGCAAATCAAGATATTTTAGATTAGCGTTTCTCAACCACGTTCCTGGAGGACCACCAGCACTGCATGTTTTAGATGGCTCATTTGTCACATCTACTACAGGTCTTTCAGTCTCTGCTAATAATCTGAATCAGGTGTGTTTGGTTTAGGAGACATGGAAAATATGCAGAGCTGGTGGTCTTCCATGAACATGGTTGAGAAACACTGTTTTAGATGACATCAGAGAGCTCTCTAAGACAGGTTCAAAGTCCAAAAACATTGTCAATACATTCAATGGTATTTCAGTGGTTCAGTTGTGATCACATGAAGCTCCAAGAACACTTTTGTGCTACAAAAAAAACAATAAAAACGGCATTTGTTCGACTACACTGTCTGCTTCAGATCAGAGTGCGCATTTACTATGGGTAATATGACATTTGTATGTTATGACTCTGATCAGGCTTTCTGGAGGTTTCCCCAAGTCAAATTTTTAAGGCCATTATGAATACAATGTTAGACTTCTACAAGGCTAAACGTGTTCTTTTTCCAACAGTAAAGCGTGTAAGAGTTTCATTGTACCATCAGAAAAAGTATGTAGTTATTTATGTAGTTATTTTTTCAAGTACTGTAGGTATCGCTGCAGCCCGGAGACCTCCAAGTGGAAAGGACTACAATGCAAGTAGGTTGGGCTTAGGTGGAGCAGATATTAATAAGACACATCAGGTTATTGTAAGGTTGGGTTTAGGGTTGGGACGATAACCGTTTTCAAGGTATACCGCGGTATGGAAAAGTCAAGGTTTTCATACCGCCAAAATTTTCTGCTATACCGTTCCTAAGGTATAAGTAAGATTTTTATTTACTTTTTTTTTTTAGGTGTAAATTGTAAAGAAATCTGTGTTTTTGAAACAAACAAAGACCCCAGAAGTCAATGATTCACTTAAACTATTTAGCCTGACATGTTAACTGCCCCAAAATATTTGAAATGTTTCTCAAATAAAATATATTGTGTTCAAAGAGGAGAAAGGTTTTGTTTTTTAGCCAGAGATTTAAAAATAATATATTTTACAGCAGTAAATCAAAATACCGTGAAACCGTGATATTTTTATCCAAGGTTATCATACCGTCAAAATCTTATACCGGCCCATGCCTAGTGTAGACGTTAATAAAATACAACAGGTTACTGTAAGGTTGGGTTTAGGGCAGGTGTAGACATTCATAAAGCACTTTATTGGGCTCAATAACTTAAATAAACCTACAATTTTGTACAGCCCACTTGGAGCTGGATACGACCTCTGTTTATACCCTTCTCTATTTTTATTATACATATTTCAACTTATGTCAAATCAAGCAAAACCCAGTTGTTTACATGCAAATTATTTTAACCTGAACATATATTTTCTGAAGAAAAAACTAACAAAATGATGTCCAGATCAGTGTCATTACCATATATGGTCTATAAATACATGGAGAACTTTTAAACTAATGTTATTGTAGGAAAGACTATTAAACCATGTTGGTTATAAAGCTGTTAAATCAGTTATAGTTCGTTATAGAGCATAGTTTTGTTAAAAGTTTTATTGAGATGGATTATGGGTGGTTGGATGGGTGTTGGGTAGCTTTACGTGAACAAAGGAGAATTAAGACACATTTAAAATAATTTAAGACCTACAACACAACATTTCTGTGAATTTAAGACTTTTATAAGGCCCAAAACGTAGTTTTTGAGATTGAAGACTTCTGAAGACCCCACAGACACCCTGTCTAATGGCAACACATCTAAAGGCCACTTGATAAGGTAAGGAAGACACTGGCAAACAAGTCATTTTTACAGTTTTTGGTGCACAAAGGTGTTCTTGGAGCTTCATATGATTACAGTTGAACCACTGAAGGCACACTGAATGTTATTTTGTTCCTTTTCTGGAGGATTAGGAGGCTCTCGGATTTCATCAGAAATATATTTGTGTTTGGAAGATGAATGAAAGTGTCAGGGTACTGAAAGGGCGAGTAATTAAAAACAAGTTATTTATTGGGGTGAACTTACCCTTTAAAGAATCTTATGTCAGTGTTTATGTACTTTCAACTGAAACGGGATATTGAGTAGGGGGCGGGGGTTTCTTTTTGCACATCATTCCCTCATAGCAAACAGTAAAAGGGGCGTGGTTAAGAATATTGTAACAGAAGTGCCAAATTGACATCATCAAAGACGGAGCGCCACTCCAAACGCGAAAGCAAATTATCAGATTTTGATTGAAGATTCCCTAAACACTTTTTTTCAATGAATTAATTGCACAGATTGATTGTTGACCTACAGAATAACAACGTGTGCCAGCAAAATAAAGATCGTACGTTCTGATTTCACACGGACTTAAAAATATGTTTTGTTTCTTGAGTGTAGTCTGTTAGAGTAGCATAAAGGGATATTCGATGTTATGTTAATCTTAAAGCTATATACAAGCTAATGTGGTTTCAAACAGTGATAAAATGATCATTTAGAAGATATATGCACATTTAAAAGTATCGTTTTGTCACTTTCAGCAAAAAAATTAATTACTGGTTACTAACATTTTCCAAAATATCTTCTCTTCTGGTCAGCAGAAGAAAGAAACTCAAACTATCCCTTTAAAAATGCACACCTAAGAGGAACATTATGGCAAAGATAACAAAATAACCAACTGGAAACCAAAAACTAACATTAGGGGAACGTTACATGTTTTCTGGGATGAGCTTTGATACTATAAAGCATGAAATGTGAAGTGATACCTGAACAGCTGCTCTCGATGACATTCCCACAATCCTTTGCAGTAGAAGTGCCTCTAGACGTGCAGCTTGGCGGGAAAGGGCCGAACTCAGCGTATCCGTTGAGCTCCATGGTAAACTCCAGAGCGCTGTAAGGCCCGTCTGCGCAGGGAGGCTCCGATTGGTCCTTGCTGAGTGATGCTGCTCTGTCACTGGCTACAGGACAGAGCTGAGAGGAAGGAAGAGGGTGTGGTGGGTTCGTTCGTCCGTATGGAGGAGGGTCTCCGTTCACTACAGGAGGGAATGACGCGTGAACGCCTGCAAAACGAGCAATTCAATTAGGAATTCAAGATTAATTATTAGTGTAAGATCAGCTCTATTACAATCGTAGACTATATAGGGGAATTACACACAGAAATGCATATTATATATATTGTATACACTCACCGGCCACTTTATTAGGTACACCTGTCTGACTGCTCGGTAACGCAAATTTCAAATCAGCCAATCACATGGCAGCAATTTAGGCATGTAGACATGGTCAAGATGATCTGCTGCAGTTCAAACTGAGCATCAGAATGGGGAAGGTGATTGAGGAGACAATAGAAGACTGGAAAAACGTTAGCAGTTCTGATTGCAAAAGGGGGTCCAACCTGGTACTATCAAGTTGTACCTAATAAAGTGGCCGGAGAATGTATAGAAAAAAAAAAGATGCACAGTAATAAAGTGAACCTTTGCTCTGGAGTGTAAACTGTCCTCCATTAGCTGTGGTTGTCCTCTGTGTGCTGCTGTCGCTGCTGCCCCCCTGTGGCCGTGGTGTGGAGCTGCGCTGCTGATTCTGAAGAGGTTTGTGTGTTGGTGATTTGCTCTGCAGGGCCGAATCGCAGGAGTCTGAGTTTTCCGGGTCATCCCCGAGCGAGCAGGAGCGGGAGCAGAAGATGAGTCCTCCCCGTGGCAGGAACGGACGGCCCAGCAGAGGGAGCCGGCAGCAGGCGCAGCAGAAACACTGCTCAGACGCATGCCAGTGCTGGCCCTCATACGTCATCTGACCCTGGTCTATACCTGCACAGAGAGAGAGAAGGAGAGTGAGATAAAACACACACACACACCATGCGATAAAGCACAGGACAAGCCCTTCAATCTTGTGCCATCTCCATCAGGAAGTGCAGCATTTTTCAGTAATTACTGGGCTTTTCACTGCCATCATCGACAGGAATGCTGTGCTTAAATGTGAGTCGAGCTCTGTGCTGAACATCTGGAGCAAAGCTGCAACTTCAGTCCGTCAAAACAACCCAGGGAAATGGGTTCATGGAGAAGCCTAGCAGGTACAACAACTTCCACACTTTCTATCTGAGTAGACGAATAGACAGTACAAAAGGCCAATTTTGAATGAAAAAAATAGTCATATTTATGTAAAGTCTGGCGCCACGGTGGCGTAGTGGGTGGCCCGATCGCCTCTCAGCAAGAAGGTCGCTGGTTTGAGCCTCGGCTGGGTCAGTTGGCATTTCTGTGTGGAGTTTGCATGTTCTGCCCATGGTTGTGTGGGTTTCCTCCGGGTGCTCCGGTTTCCCCCACAGTCCAAAGACATGTGCTGTAGGTGAATTGGGTAGGCTAAAATTGTCCATAGTGTGCGTGTGTGTGTGTAAATGAGTGTGTATGGGTGTTTCCCAGAGATGGGTTGCAGCTGGAAGGGCATCCGCTGCGTAAAACATATGCTGTATAAGTTGGCGGTTCATTCCGCTGTGGGACTAAGCTGAAAAGAAAATGAATGAATGAATGTAGTCAAGTCTGATGATTGGGGGAATATATGAGGTCACTAACTTTATCAATTCAACCTTATCAATTCAATCAGTTCAGTTTTTTTTTTTTTTTTTTTTTTTACTTTTTGCTGAACTGTACCATAAAGTCCTTTAGTGTAACAGCAAAAATGAAGAAAAACAACTGTTAATAATATACAAATAGCACACCACTTTATCTTCATTGCTGGACACTTATAGCGAGGGTAATAAGTATTGAACATGTCACCATTTGTCTCAGAAAAGCTATTTCTAAAGGTGCCGTTACCTTGAAATTTTCCTAGATGTTGGTAACAACAAAAGAAATCCATATATGCAAAGAAAACAAATTAGTTTACAAGTTAAGTTCTGTGTAATAAAATGAAATGACGCAGGGAAAAAGTATTGAACACATGAAGAAAGTGAGATGTAGAAATGCAGTGAAAGCTCAGACAGCAGCTGAAATCTCTCAGTAGTTCTTCAGCAACCCTCTGCCCTTCCTCAGTGTAAATGAATATCAGCTGCTTCAGTCCAACATCTACATTAACAGGAGGATGAAGATGAAACCAGCGTAGACATTTCAGCAAGACAATGATTCAAAACACAGCCAAGGAAACTCTCAGATGCTTTCAGAGAAAGAAAATCAAGCTGTGGAATGGCCCAGCCAATAGAAAATACAAAATAAAGATCTGATTTGATAGAAGAGACCCACAGAACCATCATGATATTTACACTCTGATGAACCCCACACAGAAATGCCAACTGACCTAACTGGGACTCTAACCAGCAACCTTCTTGCTCTGAGACGACAGTGCTAACAACTGAGCCACCATGTCGGCCTTCTACATTTTAAATGATGACAATACAATTTATATTCATTTCTGTAATAGGCATGGGTTGAGAACCGTTTTCAAGGTATATACTGCGTTTTGGAAAAGTCAAGGTTTTAGAACCGCCAATATTTTCTGTAATACCGTTCCTAAGGTATGAGTAAGATTTTTTTATTTGCATTTTTTGTTTTTGTTTTTTTGGACAACAATTTCTGCATCAGAAAAAATATCCAAAGATGCCGTTTTAAATTGTAAAGAAATCTGTGTTTTTGAAACTAATGAAGACTAATGAAGTAGAAATCAATGATTCATTTGAATGATTTAGCCTGACATGTTTACTGCTCCAAAATATTATAAATCTTTCAAAAAATAAAATATATTTTTTTAAAGGGGAGAAAAAGTTAGTTTTTTTTAGCCAGACATTTAAAAATAACTTATTTTAGAGCAGTAATCACAATACCGTCATACCGTGAAACCGTGATGTTTTTATCCTAGGTTATCATACCGTCAGAATCTTATACCGGCCCATGCCTAATCTGCAATCTGTGACCATGAAAATGCAACAGCACATCAACAGCCCATTCTTTTTCTGAACACTTAAGCCATAATGACCTTACTGTGTCATTTACTTGTTATGATGTTTTATTTACACTACCAGTTGATGAAGCAGTATTATTATGAAACATCATTTTGATAAGAAAATGAGTGATATATATTTGAACCCTTTTTGCACAGTTCCTCTTTTTCTAGAACGCCTCACAAATCATAACATCCAAGCTGAAAACTGGTTTTGCTTCTGAATCTTCTTATGGATATTAATACGCATTATTTGTTCAGGATTTGAGTAATATATCATTAGGAAGAACAGCCTTTATTTGAAACGGAATTTTATGTAACAATGTAAGAGTCTTTCCCGTCACTTTCCATTTAATCTTCCTCGCTGATCCCAAACTTTTGAACTGTACTTTACGTCATTACTTCATCACATGCTTCCCGGCGTGACGTATTATATAATCTCAAATGTCCCAGTGGATAAATATGAAGCGCATATGGCAGCTTTTATATTAAGGTTGTTGTTTTTGTGTGTTATCGCAATTATTTGTTCATTTTCCTTCAGCTTAGTTCCTTATTTATCAGGGGTCGCCACAGCGGAATGAACTGCCGACTATTCCAGTTTTATGCAGCAGATGCCTTTCACCCATACACTCTCACATTCACACACGCTTATACACTACGGCCAATTTGGTTTATTCAATTTAACGATCCGCTTGTTGAGTGTGAGGTCACGCGAAGGGGCTTCCCGGTGCAAGTGCTCTATCAGACTGTGGCCCTGTTTACACTAATGCGTTAAGTTACGTCATCCGTCCACATTACGCCGGAGTTTTTAGAATCATTTTGGAAACGCTGGAGAGGCCGTTTTCATTCTAAAACGCTGCTGCTCCGTCTCAGTGTGGATGGGGAAAACTGAGACATTTGAAAACAGAGCCGTGGCTGCTGAGATTCCCTACTTGATTGGGGCTTTTGGGTGATTGCGTAACCTTCCCTTATTCGTCAAGCCCCTATCACATGACTATAACGCCACTGGAAGACGGCAGACCAGGCTTCTCTGTAAACAACAACATGGACACAGAAATGGGAGCGTTGTAGGCACCTTGTAACTCTGTAACTCTGCCTTTTTTACTACAACAGCTGCATATATTCGCGAGAGGCAAGCTACTGTTCGAGCACTCGCTAATCGCTCGCATTTCAAGCAACGGAAGCTCTATTTAGAATGCCGAGCAAGACACATGCTTCCTGTTTATACTTGAACACACATGCCCAGAGTGCGCTAATGGTCATGTGATCTACGTTTTCGCTGGAGTAGTGTGGACGGAGATATGTTTAGAAACGCTGGGTAAAACGCTAGTGTGGACGCGGATCGTTTTCATGCTAAAACGCCATTTTAAAACTAAAACGCACTAGTGTAAACGGGGCCTGTATGGGGAGACTCATCAAATGGTAATAATAAACATTTACAAAGCGCTGTAATACTTTCGAAAATCACGATATATAT
>CAIGQQ010030182.1:493607-504735 GCA_903798035.1 Danio albolineatus | reverse complement strand
AAAAGCATGTTGTTAACACATTTTAATATGCAGTTAAGAGATGTTTTTAACAATGCTAGCACTAAACATGTTGCTAGCATGTTTCAACACACTAACACCATGTTTTAATATGTTGCTCCAAAACAAATTTTACCAATATGATATTTTAAGAATACCAACTTCAAGTTTCTATCAGGTTTAACATATTGCTAGCATTAAAAAGCATGTTGCTAATACATTTTAATTTGCAGTTAACACAATGCTAACACTGAAAACATGTTGCTAGGAAGTTTTCCACCCTGTTTTAACACAGCAACACCATGTTTTAATGTCGCTCCAATTGATACAAACTTTAACAGTATGATAGTTTAAGCATACTGATTGCAAGTTTCTAGCATGTTTAACACAGCTAGCAATAATAACCATGTTGCTAATACATTTTAATTTGCAGTAGGTTTTAACACAATTCTAGCACTAAATAACATGTTGTTAGCATGTTTGTACACTCATTTAACACACTAACACCATAACGATTAAGCATACCAATTGCAAGTTTCTAGCATGTTTAACACAATGCTAGTAATAATTAGCATTTTGTTATCATGTTTGTACACTCTTTTAACACACTAATGCCATGTTTTAATACGTCGCTGCAATTAATTAACATTTCAACAGCATGATTACTATTAAGCATACTGATTGCGAGTTTCTATCATATTTAAAATATTTGTAGCATTCAAAAGCATGTTGCTAACACAATGTAATATGCAGTTAACAGGTTAACACAATGCTAACACTGAATAACATATTGCTTGCATGTTTCTACCCTGTTTTAACAGCAACACCATGTTTTAATATGTCGCTCCAATTAATACATATTTTAACAATATGAGCGTTTAAGCATACTGATTTCAAGTTTCTAGCATGTTTAATACATGGTAAGCATTAATAAGCATGATGCTAACACATTTTAATATGCATTTAACATAGGTATTAACACAATGCTAACACTAAATAACATGTTGCTAGCATGTTTCTACCCTCTTTTAACACAGCGACACAATGTTTTAATATGTCGCTCCAATTAATACAAATTTTAACAGTATGATAGTTTAAGCATACTAATTGCAAGTTTCTATCATGTTTAACACATAGTTAGCATTAAAAAGCATGTTGCTAATGCATTTTAATTTGCAGTTAACATAGGTTAACAAAATGCTTACACTGAAAACATGTTGCTAGGAAGTTTTCCACCCTGTTTTAACAGAGCGACACCATGTTTTAATGTCGCTCCAATAATACAAAATTTAACAGTATGATAGTTTAAGCATACTGATTGCAAGTTTCTAGCATGTTTAACACAGTTAGCATTAATAAGCATGTTGCTAGTACATTTTAATTTGCAGTTAATATATGTTTTAACACAATTCTAGCACTAAATAGCATGTTTGTACACTCTTTTAACACACTAATGCCATGTTTTAAAATGTCGCTCCAATTAATTAACATTTCAACAGTATGATAACGATCAAGCATACTGATTGCGAGTTCCTATCATGTTTAACATATTTGTAGCATTCAAAAGCATGTTGCTAACACAATGTAATATGCAGTTATGAGAGGTTTTAACACCATGCTAGCACAAAACATGTTGCTAGCATGTTAACATACTAACACTATGTTTTAATATGTCGCTCTAAAACAAATTTTAACAATATGATATTTTAAGAATACCAATCGCAAGTTTCTAACATGTTTAACACAGTTAGCATTAATAAGCATGTTGCTAATTCATTTTAATTAGCAGTTAACATAGGTTTTAACACAATGCTAACACTGAAAACATGTTGCTAGGAAGTTTTCCAACCCGTTTTAACACAGCGACACCATGTTTTAATATGTCGGTCCAATTAATACAAAATGTAACAGTATGCTAGTTTAAGCATACTGATGTATGTTTAACACAGTTTTACAGCATTAATAAGCATGTTGCTAATACATTTTAATGTGCAGTTAACATAGGTTTTAACACAATTCTAGCACTAAATAGCATGTTGTTTGCATGTTTGTACACTCTTTTAACACACTAATGCCATGTTTTAATATGTTGCTCCAATTAATACAAAATTTAACAGTATGATAGTTTAAGCATACTGATTGCAAGTTTCTAGCATGCTTAACACAGCTAGCAATAATAAGCAAGTTGCTAATACATTTTGAAGTAGCATGTTTCTAGCATGTTCTAATACATTGCTAGCTTATATTAACAAACAAACTATATATGTATTTTTTAATGCTAAATTTAAAACACAATGGTTCTCGCTTGTAGAACAAATTAGCATTATTGACAAATGGCTAACACATTTTAGCTGTTGTGGATATGATTATACTGACTAACACAGTGCTAGCATGATGTAGCATGCTTCTAGCACGTTCTAATGCATTGTTAGCTTGTATTAACAAACTTACTATACATGTTTTTCAATGCTAAATGTAAAACACGATGGATCTAGCAGGTAGAACGATTTAGCCTTTTTGACGCATGGCTAACCAATTTTAGCTGTTGCAGATAGGCTTATAATGTTTAATATAGTGCTAGAATGAAGCTGCATGTTTCAAGCACTTTCTAATACATTGTTAGCTTATATTAACAAACTAACTATAAAAGTTTTTCAATGCTAAATTTAAAACATGATGGTTCTGGCTTATACAACGAATTACCCTTTTTGGCACATGGCTAACCCATTTTAGTTGTTGTAGATACACTTATGAGGTTTAACATAGTGCTAGCATGAAGTAGCATGTTTCTAGCATGTTCTAATACATTGCTAGCTTATATTAACAAACAAACTATATATATATTTTTAATGCTAAATTTAAAACACAATGGTTCTAGCTTGTAGAACAAATTAGCATTATTGACACATGGCTAACACATTTTAGCTGTTGTGGATATGATTATACTGACTAACACAGTGCTAGTATGATGTAGCATGCTTCTAGCATGTTCTAAAACATTGTTAGCTTGTATTAACAAACTTACTATACATGTTTTTTAATGCTAAATTTAAAACACAATAGATCTAGCACAATTTAGTATTTTTGATGCATGGCTTACCAATTTTAGCTGTTGCAGATAGGCTTATAATTAATATAGTGGTAGCATGAAGCTGCATGTTTCTAGCATGTTCTAATACATTGCTAGCTTATATTAACAAACTAACTATAAATGTTTTTCAATGCCAAATTTAAAACACATTGGTTCTGGCTGGTATAACGAATTAGCATTTTTGGTGCATGTTTAACCCATTTTAGCTGTTGAAGATATGCTTATAAGGTTTAACATAGTGCTAGCATGAAGTAGCCTGTTTCTAGCACGTTCTAATACATTCTTAGCTTATATTAACAAACTATAAAAGTTTTTCAGTGCTAAATTTAAAACATGATGGTTTTGGCTTATAGAACGAATTAGCCTTTTAGCTGTTGTAGATACACTTATAAGGTTTAACATAGTGCTAGCATAAAGTAGCATGTTTCTAGCATGTTCTAATGCATTGTTAGCTTGTATTAAATAACTAACTATATATGTTTTTAATTGCTAAATTTAAAACACATTGGTTCTAGCTGATGAAAAGAATTAGCATTTTTGACGCATGGTTAACACATTTTAGCTGTTGTAGATATGCTTATAATGTTACACATTGTTAGCATGAAGCAGCATGTTTTTAGCATGTTCTAATACATTGTTAGCTTATAGTAACAAACCAACTATAAATGTTTTTCGATGCTAAATTTAAAATACAATCGATCTAGCTTGTAAAACAAATTATCATTATTGGCACATGGCTAACACATGTTAGCTGTTGTAGATATGCTTATAAGGTTCATATAGTGCTAGCATGAAGTAGCATGTTTCTAGCACGTTCTAAGACATTCTTAGCTTATATTAACAAACTTACTATAAATGTTTTTCAATGCTAAATTTAATCATGATGGTTCTGGCTTATACAACGAATTAGCCTTTTTGGCACATGGCTAACCAATTTTAGCTGTTGTAGATACACTTATAAGGTTTAACATAGTGCTAGCATGAAGTAGCATGTTTCTAGCATGTTCTAATATATAGCTAGCATATATTAACAAACTAACTATACATGTTTTTCATTGCTAAATTTAAAACACAATGGTTCTCGCTTAGCGTCACTGTGGCGCAGTGAGTAGCACAATCGCCAAGAACAGCAAGAAGGTCGCTGGTTCGAGCCTCGGCTGGGTCAGTTGTCAATTATGTGTGGAGTTCTCCCTATGTGGGTTACCTCCGGGTGCTTCCAATTCCCCCACAAGCCCAAAGACATGTGGTATAGGTGAACTGGGTAAGCTAAATTATCCATTGTGTATGTGTGTGAATGAGTGTGTATGGATGTTTCCCAGTGATGGATTGCAGCTGGAAGGGCATCCTCTGCTTAAAACAAATGCTGGATAAGTTGGCAGTTCATTCCGCTGTGGCGACCCCAGATTAATAAAAGGACTGAGCCGAAAAGGAAGTGAATGAATGGTTCTAGCTTACAGAACGAATTAGCATTTTTGGCTAACACATTCTAGCTGTTGTACATATCCTTATAATGTTTAACAAAGTGCTAGCATGACGTAGCATGTGTCTAGCATGTTCTAATATGTTGTTACCTTGTATTTTAATATACACATTTCAGCTGTTGTAGACATAAATGCAACTTGATGATTGAAATTGAATTATTTTCCATGCGATATGTCAATATTTGCGATATAAAATTGTTTATTAATTATTACGACGTCTATTCAGTTTTCGATATTAAAACAGGAATACAAACTGACTGGTTCAACTTAGAAATCTAAAGCATGGGTTTTGAGTTCTGCTTTAAATGCCAGCTTTCAAGAAAGATTATATAATCAGGGTGTTCTGTCCTATTGTTCCCAGAAGGGGTCAAACAAAGATTAGCACGCTACAAAAGCAGTGTGGAAACATTAAGACTCGGGCAGAAGCACTGGTCAGCAGGTTCACCAACGCTGGTTAAGCTCTGCTGGGAAAAGCCATTCTGAAATCAGATCAACATCAACAATCTGTCGGCGGATGCGTCACAATACACGCGGCGTGTGCAGATGGTACTGTATAGCTGAACATGAGGACGTTACACACAGCTGCCAGTGCCGTAATTCACCCTATGCAAACACCTACACAGAAAATAAGCTTTAATGTCATCTAATGCGCTTTACAAATTATGATAAATCACAAAACATTCAGGGTACGCAATCGGTCAACTCTCACTGATTTGATAAAAGTAAATTTTTTGCAGATGGCTGAAGATTATATTGGTGTAGATGTAAATGTTGATGTGAATGTTACATTTATTCGATTTTTCCAGCAAACTAAATCTGCTGGCCTTCACATAACTTAATGTTTATATTTATGTATCAATATATGAGGAGTCTGAAATAAAACTCCTTAAATAGGCTGTAACAAAACTGCTATTCAGTTTATTATTTCACAAATTATTTACTAAAATACTGTATTAAACTAAAGAAATACATCATTCAGCAGTTTTTGAAAGAGTTTTTAAATATTTTATTAAAATTGTTTGTTTTTTAATAAATGTATAATTTAACAGTTGTTAATTTTATGTAGGTGTTATTTATTTATATTTATTGTTTAGCTAAAATATTACTCACTAACAAAACAAAAAAAGTACTTACTTTTCAAGTAAATAATGCTAAAAGGCCCTTAACGGATATAAAAGTTTATTTTTTTGTTTGTAATGTATTATTTTATTTAATAAATTGTATTTATTTTTTAGTTGCTTATTTTATTTTTTATTTATTTATTTTAATTAATTTATTTATTTATTTGTATTAATTTATTTGTTTTCATTTGTTTTTTTTTAACTTATTTAATTTATTTAATTTTTATTTATTTATTTAATTAATTAATTAATTATATATTTTTATTTAATTTATTTATTATTATTATTAATGCTAAAAGGCCCTTAAGGTTTATTTTTGTTTCTATTTAATTTAATTTATACATTTTTATTCATTTATTTATTTAGTTTATTTATTTATTTTAATGCTAAAAGGCCCTTAAAGGATTTTTTTTAATTACATTTTTTGTTTGTTATGCTTCAATTTAATTTAATTTACTTAAATTTATTATTTTTTATTTAGTTTTCTATTTATTTTTTTATGTATTTAGTTTATTTTTCACTTTATTTTATTATAATGATTAAAGGCCCTTAATGGATATAAGTTTTTTTGTTGTTGTTGTTCGTATTGTTTTCATTTAATTTAATTTAATTTATTTCTTTTATTTATTTATTTTAATTTAAATTGTATTTTTATGCTAAAAGGCCTTTAATGGATATAAAAGTTTTTTCTTGTTTGCAATGTTTTTATTTATTTTATGTTTTATTTATTTGATTATTTATTTAGTTAGTTAGTTTTTTTATTTACTTTATTTTTTTTATTATTTTTTTTATACTTTATTTAATATATTTTTTTATTCAATAACGTTTCACATGTATTTAGCTTATTAAAAGAAGCTATTTTGTTCCTCTCTCTGAAAAAAACAAAAACAAACAAACCATAAAACTGCTGAGCATCAGATTATAATAAGATTATTATACAAGACTATTAAGGAATGAAACATTTTACTGGGAAAAAAAACACTTGTACTGTACTAAAATCAGCACTGCACACAAATACTTCACATCTAATAAAACAGTTTCACTTTAATCAAACGCTTTAATTAAACGCTTTGATTAAATGAATTAAATTCTTGCAAAGTATTACAGAAAATGTTCATGTGGATGTACAATATGGGTTTTTATTATCAAAGTAAAACAACTCCATTTATTAAAAAGCTTCTCATCAGAAAATTACAAGGTGGCATTTTGTAAAAATGTAACCATTCTGTTAAAACCTATATAACACTTTGAAATAAAGCAACTACAAACTCAAGTAAACAACAGCAACAAACTAAACAAACTAAAGTCAATATGACAATTCATCAACATCATCATCACCATCATCATCACTGCTGTTGCTTTTACGCCTGTCAGTCGGAACTTCCTGTTAGATAACTTCCAACACAACTTCAAACTACACTGCTGATACATTCAATTTGTACTCCAGGTAACCAAACACTAAGCCATCAGTATCGAGTTAAACATTACCTTGATCACAGCACAGTCTGTGACGCTGCAGAATCCAGCTGAGTTTTTAAGAGTCATGACACTGAAGTCCTCAAACCGAAGGCATTTTAGCAGGTTAGCCATTCTTCAATGAGCCAGCAGTGAAGAAAACGTCATGGTGGTGAATTCGAGTCAAATGACGGCTCTCTCTCTCTCTCTGCTCGACTCTTGAGCCTCAGGCCAATGCAGGACCCAAACAAAAGGTGATTTCCTTCACAGTCCCGCCCTCCGTCTCCTCCCTCACCAACAACACGGCTCACATTTCAATCTTCAAACACGTTCTCATCCACTACAGATCATGGGATTTATGTATACAGTATGTACAGTATGAAGCTTTTATCTATAGCGCAAACGCCATTTGATTTCTATTCAAATCATCTAAAGAGTATTGTGAATTTATATGATGTGTTTCCCCTTGTCCTTCACATTCTTAATTAAAATCTAACTCTGGTTTACAGTAAGAAATGGGTAAAAAAACATGATCAAGAATCAAATAGTCGGACTCAGTATTTTGGCATCCATGTTGTTTTAAAATGTAGGGTTATGAAGTGCATTATGGGATGTTGATCTCTGCTCGGTCGACTTTTTAAGTAAATAAATTCAACAGTTTACCAAGTTAAGATGTTGTTTAAAACAATATAATGTATAAGAAATAATAATAATAATAATGGCGCCACGGTGGCGTAGTGGGTAGCACGTTCGCCTTACAGCAAGAAAGTCGGTGGTTTGAGCCTTGGCTGGGTCATTTGGCATTTCTGTGTGGAGTTTGCATGTTCTGCCTGTGGTCGAGTGGGTTTCCTCCGGGTGCAACAAGTCCAAAGACATGTGGTATAGGTGAATTGGGTAGGCTAAAATTGTCCGTAGTGTATGTGTGTGAATGAGTGTGTATGGATGTTTCCCAGAGATGGGTTGCAGCTGGAAGGGCATCTGCTGCATAAAACATATGCTGGATAAGTTGGCGGCTCATTCTGCTGTGGCAACCACAGATTAATAAAGGGACTAAAACGAAAAGAAAATGAATGAATTAATAATAACATAGGGCGTCACAGTGGCACAGTGGGTAGCACGGTCGCTTCACAGCAAGAAGTTTGCTGGTTCAAGCCTCGGCTGGGTCACTTGGCATTTCTGTGTGGAGTTTGCATGTTCTACCCGCTCCGGTTTCCCCCACAAGTGCAAAGACATGCGCTATAGGTGAATTGGGTAAGCTAAATTGTCCATAGTGTATGTGTGTATGGATGTTTTCCAGTGAGGAGTTGCAGCTGGAAGGGCATCTGCTGTGTAAAACATGCTGGAATAGTTGGTGGTTCATTCCGCTGTAGTGACCTCTGAAAATAGAGACTATAAGCTGAAGGAAAATGAATGAGAACCACACAGCGTTTCGTTACAACCCCTGGATAAGTTGGCGGTTCATTCCGCTGAGGCGACACCATATTAATAAAGGGACTAAGCTGATGAAAAAATTAATGAAAGAATTATATATACGTATTTAAAAATAAAAGATAAAGTACTGCCAGTTTCATTTATTCATTCAAAAATACATCCTGGCAAGTGAGATCACAGGGACTTCAGGTTATGCGCATACACATAAGCAGGAAAGGGGCGTGGCCAGAGGCGCTGTAATGTAGCAGAGAAAGCTAAAATGCTGTCCAAACGCTGCTATTTCCACAGAGCTTCTTCTGTTTCTGTATTTGGACTTCCAAAGGACACGACACAATGACAGAAGTGCCTACAGTTTCATTTAATTATGTTCCAGAGGATTATAAAATATATATAGCTAGCATTTGACAAAGGAGAACTTCCAGAATCTCTCCCAGTTCAGTGCTGGATTCGGCTAAAAACTCCTCCAACTGTCAAAGCTGTGGATTGTGAGCCACAACCTGTAAGTGTTTTTATTTCTTAAAATTAAAATCAACTACATGCACAGTTTATAGCGTTGACAATATGTTGTAGCGAGGACGTAAACAAGGATGTAAACAATGGGGAAATGCTGTTTGGCACCGCTAACAATTTAGCTACAAATTCATATTTATCAGTCAAACCGCTGTAAACACCCACAGTCTTCAGCAGCGCTGCAGTGTCTCCCTATGCGGACGCTTTCCCTGCGTTATACATCTCGAATAACAAACTCGTAATAATAACAAACTACTTACACATGCTTATTCCAAATATATCTAAAAGACACTTGTCAATTTTTGTTAGCAGACGTGAGGTTCAGCTGTACGCTCTTCATTTTCTGTCTGATTCAGGCACAAACTGATATGACTAACAGTTACTCTGACTGTTTACACATCGCTTTTCCTGGTGATGTGAAGCCGATCCGCGAATTACAGCACATTATGTCAGCTGACCAATCAGAGCCTCTTGAGGGCGGGCCTTTCAGAGGAACTAGGAAACATGACAGTCGTTTTCATGTTAGCTGAGTAGCTGTATATAATCAAAGCAGGATATATGAAATAATATCGTGATTTTCTACAAGTGAAGCATGAGCACACATTGCTTTGCATCTTATAAACACAACCAAGCCTTAATAATACACTGTGGACCACCCCTTTAAGAGCTCAGCGACCATGCTCAAAAAGCAAGCAGGAGTATTAGTTTTTCATTAATTAATAAGCCTAAATATAATATTAATTGAAAAAATACAGAAAACTGTTAGTTCACAGATATTTGTTTACAGTCTAAAAGTCTATGCAGGACAATATTGCGAGATACTGATGACAGAAATGTTCAGAAATCCACTTCGTGCCAAAACCGCAGGACACAAGGAGAACGCTATAATACGCTTGTCAATCAGAGTAAGTAAAGCATCCGTCTGCTGTAATGT
This sequence comes from Danio albolineatus, assembly GCA_903798035.1. Lineage (NCBI taxonomy): Eukaryota > Metazoa > Chordata > Actinopteri > Cypriniformes > Danionidae > Danio > Danio albolineatus. Next base: position 494,715 of record CAIGQQ010030182.1, on the reverse strand, counting down.
TCTAACAAGGCCTCTGTCAGCACGTCTGTCAGCAGTCTCCTCATTCTTGTCAATCTTCTGAATCTCTGATGTGGTTCCATACAAGTCAAAACAAGCCAAGAAGAGGATCATTTATAATCAGATAAGTCCAGTGTAAAGATCACTACCGCTAAAACACACAGACCCATTTTTCTAACCACAAGTGCTTCATAAAAACACGGATATTGCTCATGCACAATGATTTTTTCCCCCTGCACTAACTTGTTTGTCCACAAGTTGGCGACACTGACCCAAGCCCAGTGTTTCACAGATGAAAAAAAACAATGGAAGACAAAACTACAGCAAAAGAAGGTCGCAAGCAACAATAAAAGTCTCACTGTTACTATACAAACACGCAATTTTAGTTTAAATTTAAGTTATATCTTCTGGAGAGCACAAACACAGGTAAACATGACATTTTCAAGTGCACATATACTATAAAATGAACTACATATACATGAAATGTTAGAAACCCCCCTGAACATGTCACATTTGAGTCAAAATCAATGTTCCACACAGATGCAGCATATTTATTCAAATGGTTTGGATGTGATTAAATGCTGACTCTTGCAAAGTATTCCAGAAAACGTTCATGTGAAGCCACCTTTGCTCATCAAAGTACAAAATGAGTTATTATAATCATATTATTAAGTATTACAACTACAAAATAATCCAAAACACATAGTATAAAATGAACTATATATGCTTTACATATACATTACATGTTAAAAAAAAACTGAAAAGGTCACATTTGAACCTCAAAACACAAATCACACACCAGCGGCCATCAAAGATTAACTTACTGGAAGCATAATATTTTCATAAGTTTCTATTAGCTTGTAGATTTTGTTGTTGTTAGATAAACGTATAGCTTTAAGCAAGGAATCTATTAAATAAAAAATTGGCAAATGAGAGAGAGGACTTTACATATTATAACTTTTTTTTATATTATATGTGCAATTCTTTATCCACAAACAAAAAAAATGAAGGATATTAAATTGAAATCAATATTTAAATTGAAGGATATTATTTGTTATTATTTTATTATATATACATATACATATACATATATATATATATATATATATAT
>CAIGQQ010030182.1:457285-483607 GCA_903798035.1 Danio albolineatus | reverse complement strand
TTATTTCTCTAACACCTCTAGTATGCCAGAACGCAAATGATTTATCATTTCATTATTATTATTATTTGTACATTTTAGTTTAAGTAAATTTGCTATGTTCTTGGTTTTATTTTATTTATACTTTAGAAAGATTTTAAAATTGTGAAATTTCTCAAATAAAAAAAAATTATAATAATAAATACATACATACTTTTTGCATATAATTATAAAATTCGACAGCCAAATAGCCACATTTACCAGCTGATGCCTAAATCGTTTTAATATACAATGGTGTAAAAATGTCCTGATTTCTTTTTTTTTTTTGCACGTGTTTTATAATTTACTGTTTCAGACCATCAAACTATTTTAAATATTAGTCAAAGATAACCCAAGTAATCACATCATGCAGTTTTTTAAATAAACATTTTTATTATTAAGGGAAAAACTAAATCCAAAACTACAATTAAATTTTTGAACACACCTATAGGCCTGATCACTGTCACACCTGTTCGCAATCAAGAAATGAATGTATGGTCATCTGTTAGTGACCTAAAGCCGAAGCGAACTTGAGTTCTGCAGCAGGACAATGATCCTAAGCACACTAGCATATCCACTTTTGAACGGCTGAAGAAAAACAAAACAAAGACTTTGGAGTGGCCTAGTCAAAGTCTTAACCTAAATCCAATTGAGATGCTGTGGCATGACCTTAAAAAGGTGGTTCATGCTCAAACGCTCTCCAATGTGGCTGAATTACAATAATTCTGCAAAGATGACTGAGCCACAATACCTCCACAGTTCTGTAACGCACTCATTGCAAGTTACTGAAAATGCTTGATTGCAGTTTTTGCTGCCAAGTGTGAACCAAACAGTTATTAGCTTTAGGAGGCAAATACTTCTTCCACACAAGGCAATGTTACTTTGTATTTTTTTTCTTAATATTATATTTGAATGATTAAGTATGATCAAAACTGCATGATGTGTGTACTTGTGTTATCGTTGACTATGTAAAATTGCAAGATGACCAAAAGAAAGAAAAGAAGAAATCTGTAAGGAGGCAAACACTTCTTCACACCATTGTATATAAATATGTAGACTGCCTCAAACTCCAAACGAGAGAAATATAAATCAATAATCCTGGAAAGGGACAATACCGTAGTACAGTCACCATGAGAGCAAATAACACACACTACAGTTGCACTGAACTCATCATTCTTCTGCTCGAACGGTGTAACAGTAAAGTGCGGTCAGTGTAAACAGTGTGCGGCTCTTATTACCTGTTCCTGACATATGATTACACGCCTCGCATTACAATGAGGGACCGCACGACTCACACAAGCACAGACCTCACAGACTGCAGGTTATCAACACCGTCTTCCATCCTTTCCTTTCCTCTAGCAACTTGATTTCAAAACAAACGCAAACCTAAAACAATACTCCGAGATGTTATGTCTGAGAATGTTATGTTTCCGTCTGCAGATTGTCAAGCTTGGGATGAATGCCCTTCGTAAAATAAGTCACAAAGAGTCAGATCTCAGTTAAAGGGATAGCTTTGCCACATAAACATTTTGCCGTAATTTTTCTTATCCTCCACTTATTCCGAATCAGTTTCATTCTACTGTTGTAAAGGAAGATATTGTGAAGCAATTGACTCTCATACAATATTTTCCCCCTCCTTACTATGTCTAGCGGCTTCTAACATTCTTCAAAAGATCTTCTTTTCAACAACTTAAAGTTTCGAGATTATTTCAGTGTAAGTATAACCCACATGAAAAGATATGAGGATATATGCGCATATATGAATCCTATATGCAGTATATATGCACATTTATGATATATACGCTGCATACATGCGTACATATTCCACATATAGGCAAAACTGAGGTGCATATATAGACCATATAGATCTCCTGAATTGCTTCTTTAGATCCACATATAGTATAGGAATACGGCCAATTTTATATGTGGATTCAAAGAAACAATTCAGGAGATCTATATGCATATCAACCCTCCCGTTTTTCCCGGGATTCTCCCATATTTTACAGCTCTATCCCGCTATCATCCCGTAAAGGTATTTTCCCGTATTTCTCCCGTATTTTCAGTCTTTCTCTGAAGGGAGGCAATAAACATTACAGAGCCGATCCTCCCTATATAGACGCAACCCATAACGCCGAACCACCAAGGGACGCCGCTTGCTCTTAAATGTGAGTCAGTTCTGTGCTTTTATTTTATTTAAGCATGAAACACTTTGAAATTAATATAAACATGGCTAGATTCCCTTTCCTTTTCATTACAGGTGCCGTCGCTCCTCCTATGCAATCCTCAAAACAGTCATAAAGCGGTGCGTGACTGTCAGCTGACGCGCTCCATAGTGATAAACAGACGCTGTTTCCCAAACGGATTCTGTACATGCGATTTGAAGCGTAACGAAATTGGACACTGGGTTTCGGGTGCGTGTTTGAACAGACATATACACATAATAATAATAATATTATTAATAATAATAATAATAATAATAATAATAATATCGAAAGATGTTGATCTTAGTGTTTTTTTTTTCCCAAACACAACTAATTTTGTCCGAAATGAGCATAAAAATTAGGAAAGCAATGCTTTCATTATAACGTTAGACGTGTGCATTTTTAAAGTGACACCTCTGTTAATGTAATCAAACGAAAAAAATCCTAATAAATGAGATTCATTCGTCGCTCTTACGTGTAATTTATACAGTGAACATTAATGAAATTTGATAACTTGATTCTATTTGTTTATAATAGCTATTAATTGTAATAAACTAAAAGGTTTTGCTAATTTATTTGCGGCTAATGTATACTATTTATTATTTCTTTTTAAAATAATAATAATAAAACATATTACTGACCGTTTAACTGTTTATTTAAAATGAAACCGCTCTAGAAGAACATATTTAGTAATTTGGAAAAAAAAAATTATGGGAAGGGGGGAGGGGAAATCCCTTATTATGGTGGGCATATCCCTTATTTTCATATCCCAATGTTGACAGGTATGTCTATATGGTCTATATATGCACCTCAATTTTGCCTATATGTGGAATATATATGCAGCGTATATATTATATGTATATTAGCGTATAATATTATCTTTCACTTACAGAAAACTAACGGTTCAAGGTGCGTGACTAAGCATATTTCACCCAAAATGTCACTCTTGACATCATGAGAGAAGCACTGCTGTACCAGAGGAAGGAAAACGGTCAGATTTTGATTAAAGATTACCAAATTAACCTATTTGTCTGCGCATTAACTTGCACAGACTAATTGTTCATCTTAAAAGTAGTTTACTTAAGTAACATACATCAGTAAACACTTAAATATGTCCACGGCTGAAATAAAACACACTGTTTTTCACCAACGGGTGATTGGGTATACTGGCAATGGGCAGGTTATAGAGACCAAAACAAAGACAGACGATACGACAAGGAACGCACATTTTCAAAGGACAATAACTGCAGTTTTCCTCTGTAACTGGCCTGCTTTTTATCTTTTGATCTGTGTTCAAGGGTTGTTTTTCTATTCTGTGTGTTAACCCCCCTATTTTGCATCTATAACATCACATATAACATTATAATATGCCATATATTTTGTTTAGGGATTGGACTTGTTACTGGGCTAGTCTGAATGGCCATTGGGCTAGTTTTGATGTGAAAACCTGGCAACCCTGAAAAACTGACTTCAGCATAATGTTTTTCAGCTAAATAAATATGTTCACTTACATGTTTCCTAAGTATCAGCAAAAATATGATGGTATTTTTGTGCTTTAAAACAGTCGAAAACTTGCAGCACATTTGCAACAATGTGGACTAGCATAATAACAACTGTAAATTAGGTCCGTGCAATATAAACAAAATAATCATAATGCGATTTTTTGAACGATTATTGCGATTGTGGCAACTGTTTTTGCTTTTTAAAACAAGCTACATACACACATTCTAAATGTATTCAGTGCACAAGAAGTGCATAACAAAACATTTCACAATGAAATTACATAGTATTAAGTTTAATAAATAAAACTGTAGTAAAATTGTCTTAAAATCAGACAATATAAAATAAATTAAGATTAATTAACCTCAATTCCAGTCATAACAATAAATAAAAACGTAAATCAAAACCACCTATTCGGTTCTATTCGGTGAGCTGCGTCAGCTCTGATTGGTTAACATCATGCGCACAAGAAGGTGAACAAAAATCAAAATAAATTAATAGATTAAATTGCAGCGATTAGATCTGTAAATTTTGATTTCATGATTTCAAAAAGAAAATAATATCCGGCCATCTGTTTGTGACCTCAAGCTGAACAGACTTTGGGTTCTGCGGCAGGACAGTGATCCAAAGCACACCAGCAAGTCTATTTCTAAGTAACTGAAAAAAAAAAAAAAAAGACTTTGGAGTGGCCTAGTCTAAGTCCTAACCTGAATCCAATTATCCATACAGCATCTTTAAAACTAGCAATGTGCATACTAGCAAAATAACTATTGTACATTTTGATTTCATGCAGACTTTAAAAATAAATGAATATCCGGCCAACTGCTAGTGACCTAAAGCTAAACAGACCTCGAGTTCTGCAGCAGGACGATGATCCAAATCACACCAGCAAGTCTATTTCTGAATGGCTGAAGAAAAGCAAAATAAAGACTTTGGAGTGGCCTAGTCAAAGTCCCGACCTGAATCCAATTATTCACACAGCACCTTTAAAACTAACAACGTGCACAATAGCAAAAATAACTATTGTAAATTGTGATTTTATGCACACTTTGACACAGTGAGTTGCGGTGCTCTTAGCAAACCTTTTCGTTTAAAACACACTTAAAAGAGAGAACAGAGAGATTCCCTCAGCTTTTGACAGTGTTTTATCGCCTAAGTCTTACCTCCATCCATGCATGCGGAAGCCAGGACACTGTTCTCCACAGCGCATACATGGCTGACCTCTGTCCGGATCCTCAGCCTCAGTCTGAAAGAAAAACAGACATTTTCAATACTCGCTAACATAAATAAATATATAAAATAAATAAATAAATTATTTATAAAATAAATAAATTAATTATAAAATAAATAAATAAATTATTTATCAAATAAACAAATAAATCACACGAGCTTTGTGTGTACTATTTTAACGATCTAGGTGCAAAGTCTAAAGCAGGGGTGCTCAACCCTGTTCCTGGAAATCTAACTTCCTACTAGCTTTGGGGAGTATCCAAATTTTATTACTGTCAAACATCCTTCTTATTTTACCCCGGTACACGGTTTTACCGTGAATAATAAATAAATAATGACGTAAGACTCAGAGAGCGTCACCAAACTGTTGGCTTGTGCCCAAACCGTTCAGTAACTGAATGCCAAACACTAATACTGAAACCAATAACATGCACAACAATATTAACAACTTTTAAAGAATTTAAATTATGTAATATAATATTTTTTTCCCTCGCCAAGTAATGTGCCCAACAGACACTGCCCCTTTTATACCTTTTTGTTGCAAAACTTGCAAACTGCCATGTCCGTATTTACCGCCTCTCCCTTCTCAATCGGTCGAAACCTGAAATACTGCCAAAGTTCAGAAGTTGTGTCCTATTTCAAGACCAGGTCAATTGGTGCGCAACTCCCTTGTCTCCTATATGGGTGCATTGTTTTTTTATGACGTATAACGGTATTGAAACACACTCAGCTTTTATACTCGCCGCGTTCGCCGTTGTGATATTCTTTAAAGTGACAGGGGGCGGTCAAATGAAACTGACCGTAAAGTCAGACAGAAAAACAGAGAAGAAGAAAGTTTCAGGAACTACCTCATAACATTAATATTATTGATGTTTATTAAACTCGTTATTTTTATTATTTTTATAAATTATTTTAATGATTATAAAGATTTTTATAACCATTCAAGATTTTTTTAAATCAAACTTTGATGCATCACTTGCTTTTGTTCATATCTCAGACAGTTTTACCTATTAAAGTGTATTAAAATATTAATGACAACAGAACATGGGTTCCTCAACAAATATATTTTTATTATGGCAAGAATAAAAGCAAAAAGTACACTTACTAAATAATACAGATGTTTTTTTTTTTATTTATTTAGCCGCTCCACAACTCATACATTACTGTCTGGCTAGTTTCTGTCTTCTACTTATGCTAAAAAGGCAATAATAATCCAACATTCCTGACCATTATCACCATAAAGCCTAGAAAAACGGCATCATGTTGCAAATCGACAGGTTCAAATATTCCTGTCCAGTTATCAAAGAAATAATTTGTTACTTCATTATAGTTTTGTAACTATTCAATTGGTTTAAATTCAATTGTAATATATACATCAGTGTTAAACCTGTGACTGGTGGAAAAACATATTCTGTAATTGTGTACATGAGTCTCCATTAGCCTCTTTTGGCTTTAATAAACTCATCCCTCAGGTTTTCTAAACCTTTTAACTTATACTTTCCTCCTTTCTCACTGTTGCAATTTCTAGCCAAGAATTATTGATCATCTGGTTATCTCTGTGGTCACTGATCATGAATATGTCTGTACAGTTGTACCTGTTTCAGACAAAATCTCTTCAAAGTGATTCATATACAACTCAACTCAGATGCGGCACCGTGTGCGATGTTCGCTCGGGTCTCAAAAAATTCTGTGCGCTCCGCCAGCCGAAATCAAGCCGCGCGCACCCAAAGCGAACATCCGCAAAGTCCGCGATGACGTCACATTTGCCGCGCGCACTCAAGCGAACTAGCGGAAGCGTCGAGTATAAATCAGCCTTTAGGGTGCTTTCACACTTGGTTCAAGTGCGAAAGTGAAGTGGTTCAAGTTGGACCAGACCCAAGTTCGATTGTCTCCCCTTGCCACCTCCTCGGTTGGTTTGTGTTCACACTGTCTTTTTTTCTTCTGCAGCCTGGTACGCTTGAGTCATCGAGCTGCTGTTTTGTTTACGGCTGTTGCTAGGTGACAGTCACGAAAGCGTCAAAATGGAAAGAATTCATTCTCCTTTTACTCAATCTTCAGTTTTTTGCCGATGTCCATATTGAACCCTTCCCGCTCATCTTGGAAATATCTTGTTTATCGCGACCGCGACGCGTCGACCGAAATATACGTCATCAACAGCGGTTCACTTCCATTATTTGGTGCGATTGCATTTATACCAGAAGTGTACTGGACCAGAGTTCGTGTGAACTGTACCCCAGACCACCTCTTTCAGGTGGACGGGTCACGGGTGCACACCCGAGTTCAGAAGACGTGTTCACACTAGCTAAATGTACCGTATTATGACGTCAAGCGAACCCGGGTGCGAACCAAAAGTGCTAGTGTGAAAGCATCCTTAGATACCGCGGTATACCATATTACCGCCCAAACCTACTTCCCACAGAGTTCAGCTCCAACCCTGATCAAACACATCTGAACCAATTAATTAGGACCTGAACAGCACTTGAGAATTACAGGCAGGTGTGTTTGATATGGGTTGCAACTGAAATCTGCAGGAAGGTGGCTCTCCAGGAACAGGGTTGAGGACCACTGGTCTAAAGAGCAGGACGCGTCCACTTTTGCTATTTTAATGATGGAAAAACATGAGCTGCACCCCAGCACATGGTCATGATATTTTTTAGGTTTTTTTATTTTTAATAAAATTGCAACAATTTCAAAAAATCTTTTTACATATTGTCTTTATGGGTTATTGTGTGTAGAATGTCGTCTTTCACTTGTGTTATTTTATAATGTGTTTGCTCAAGTGAAGCTCAGGTGTTTTTCCTGTAAGGGCCATTACTAAATTTACCCCATATTTATAGCATTTACCTGGATTTCTGCTTAAACTGGTCATTAAACTTGATCTGTGCCAAGTCACAATTACAGACAAACACATTGTGTGTCAACAAATAAAGGCCCATTCACACACCGAGCATGATTACACCGTGTGAATGTACAAAGATGATTTGGATCAAAACAATAGATCCTATTCACCAGCAGGTGTTATCAATCAGGACGTAAACGAGACGCTTTTTTATTCACTCGTTCATTATCCTTCAGCTTAGTCTTTATTTCAGAGGTCGCAACAGCGGAATGAACCGCCAACTATTCCAGCATATGTTTTACACAGCGGATGTCCTTTCGGCCTCAACCCAGAATTGGGAATCACCCATACACACTGATTCGCACACACACTCACACTACAGCCAATTTAGTTTACACAATTCACCTATAGCGCATGTCTTTTGACTGTGGGGGAAACCGGAGCACCCGGAGGAAACCCGTGACCCACACACGGGGACGTCCAATCGGATTTGAGCTTCAGATCTCATGTCCGGAGCATCTGCTTTTGCACGAAAGACTGATATTGTATTGGTGGCACTATTGAATGGATAAACTGTTCAGCAAATGTACACAGCAAAAATTGGGGAGTTGAAATTTCGATGTTAATTCTGTCAGAGTTAAATTCAACTCTTAAAATGTTATTTTAACACATTTAATGTTGGGGAAAAGTGTATCATAAAAATATTCTGATTAGATATTTTTTAAGCCATTTGATAATAATAATAATTCATACAGTGTTGCAGATGAAAGTTTGTAATAAGTACATGTTTTTGAAATGTTTTAAATCAACTTCAAATTGCACTGCAAGTAAGAATACAAAATAAAGAAAATCTCAGACAGGTATGGTCTAGACCAGTGGTTCTCAACTGGTTTGGCCACGGGACCCACATTTTTACATGGTCATCAAGTCGCGACCCAAATTTTTAGGAACTATATTTTAATTTTAGGTATTATAATGAATTAGATTGTATTTATTTGTTAACATACACAAATAGTGACAGATAAATCATAAGAAAATCGCCAAGGCTTACAAATAAACAATTTTTTTATTGATTTCATTGGACAAAATGTATCAAATTATACAAATATTACAAAGTACGATTGCGTATTTCAAAATAAAAGTCCGGTATACACATTTCAAAATAAAAGTCCGGTAAACGCATTTCAAAATAAAAGTCCGGTATGAGCATTTCAAAATAAAAGTCCGGTAAATAAGTTAAAAACTAATGTTTTACACACACTCCGCGAGTTGAGAAACACTGGTCTAGACAAATGTGATTTCTTTAGGTACCTGCAAATCAGGACCTATTTTAACAGTGAGATTAAATGTTTAGAGAATCACCCCCTCGACTTAATTGATTTAGTTATTGACATCTATAAGAACAAAAGACAATAGGAAACTTGTTTCAAAATTGTATTCTGCCATCCAATCCACCAAAGATCACTCAACAAATGACATCAGACTAAAATGGGAGAGAGAATCCAACCTAGTTATTTCAGAGGAAGATTGGTCAAATATCTGCTATGTACAGGCCACTTCTTCCAGCTCTGGTATGTGGCGAGATTTTTGCTGGAGGAATCTTACCAGATACTTTATAACCCCCAAGTTAGCATGCATGCAAACAAGGGAGAAGGACAGGGGACAGTGCTGGAGGAAATGTGGGGAGGAATCAGCAAACCATTTTCATGTATTTTGGAGTTGCCCAGCCATTCAGTAATACTGGCAGGATGTAATACAAGTAATACAAAATATTTTTGGTGATAGAGTGGACTCTTCATTTACCTGGGAAATATTACAGCCAACTTAATGGTAAAGGAAAAATATTTACTAAAAATACTTCTAGCAACCAGTAAGAAAACAGTAACTCGAAAGTGGCTACAACTCGATCCCCCTACAAAATCCGAATGGTTGGCTATTGTATCTAGTGTTCAAAATATGGAGAGGATGACCTTTTCTTTAAAACTACAAATACCGGCAATATTGGGAGAAATGGATTGTTCTTATGCCTTTACACAGTGTAAACTGATCTTTATATGTATTTTTTTAATGTGACCTGTAAGGAAATACGTGACCAGTCAACTGTTCATTCAGTTCGATGTGTTATCGTATGTTTATTTTATTATTATTTAATTTTATTTATTATTTGTATTTGTATATATATTTTTTCTTTTCCTTCTTTCTAAAAACAAAAAACAAAAACGAATAAAAATAAAGTATAAAAAAATAAAAAAAAAAGAAATTTATGGGAAATTATTTTGTGTGCGGAGTTCCTTTAACGGCTTTCAATGGTGAAAATAATTATACCAACCTAAAGCTTGCAACTCTAAATAGTGTTGTTTTTCTATATCCCTTTTAGAGTTGTTTTAACACTTTGTGGGTGTCAAAAAAACCCAACTCTACCTTTAGTGTTATATTTCTATGTATTTGTATAATGTTAATTTAACTCCAGAAAGAGTGGAGCTATATAAACTCTTAAAAAGGTTTGAAATCAACTCTGTGAGAGTTAATTCAACACTCGTCTTTTTGCTGTGAATGTATGGAGTCAATCTAAGTCCATATACACTCGCAATATAAAAAAAAGTTTTGCCAAGAAAAGTATTTGAGCAAAAAAATGTTGAACAATGCAATTACAAAAATAAGAGAAAATTAAGTTTTGAGAAATAAAAAGGGATTTAGCAAAACATTTTAAATCTTTATTAAATCTGGAAAAACTTGCAAATATACATATTTAGATATATTAGGTTTTTTGAACTGCTTGATATTTATTTTGTTTAACTTGACTTATTTATTTATTTTTGTTTGCAAAATTTCTTTTTATTGCTCAAAACTTCCCTTTTTTTGAGAATTGCATTACGTTTTGCTTTTTTTTGCGCAATTCCTTTTCATTTGCAATTATATATGGCCCCCCCATATATATATATTCCATAGAAATCTCTTCGTTCATTCATTTTCTTTTCGGCTTAGTCCCTTTATTAATCTGGGGTCACCACAGCGGAATGAACTGCCAACTTATCCAGCATATGTTTTACGCAGTGGATGCCCTATCAGCTGCAACCCATCACTGGGAAACATCCATACACACTCATTCACACACACACTACGCTGTAAAACCCAACAGTTAACTTTATCAAACGAAATGAGTGTACTTAACTCAAAACTTACAGAAAGTAAATTCTACTCATTTGAAAAGAGTTCTGAACTCAGTGTTGAATGTAATGAGTTAATTAAATCTCTAATTACTTCAACTTAAATGGAGTAAGTTCACTGAACTCATATAGATAACGGTTTGAGTTGCAATAACTTATTGGGTTTTACAGTACTCAGTTGGTTTGAGTTCTCTTCATTTATTGGGTTTAACTGTGCTCAAATTGCTACATTTACTCAAATAGATTGAGTTCACAGTACTCATTATGATTAGTTTTTGAACGTAAATGGTTTGAGTTACCTTAAATTTTTGGGTTTTACAGTGTACAGACAATTTAGCTTAACCAATTCACCTACATCACGTCTTTGGACTTGTGGGGGAAACCGGAGCACCCGGAGGAAACCCACGCGAACACGGGGAGAACTCCACACAGAAATGCCAACTGACCTAACCGAGGCTCGAACCAGCGACCTTCTTGCTGTGAGGCGATTGTGCTACATCTCTCTCTATGTTTTATTGAATCTTTTCAATAAAATGTAAATTAAACAGATTTTTATAGGTGTTTATGCAGGATTGTGTTTGAATATTAAAATAAGCCTGAGGTCTTGACCGGTCATGCACTAGTAAGCTAGGGTTGAGTGGTTTGAGTGGAAAAACTTGTGGTAATGCATTTGCACAGAATATGATAACACTACATTTCAGAAAATAAAAATAAAAATCTGATTTGCCTGAGAAAAACTTTGAAAATAACCATAATGATGCAGTCTCCATGCTACAATAATAATGATAGAAGCAAAGAGTTTCAGGGTTCATACACATTTTACTACTAAAATTCAATGACTTTTCCGTGACTTTCAAGTAAATTTTCATGACCCAATGTTTCATGTAAAGTCTACATATATGGGGTAAATATTACGATTCAAGAGTTCACACTTAACTGGTGATTGATTATAAAGCTTCTTTGGCGTGCTGTCCCGGAGGAGAGCCCTGAGCTCATAAGATCCTCGAGCCCGGGGCTCCCTCCCGTTTGCAAGGTGAGAGGGGAGTTTGAGCTCAGGTAGATCTCGAGAACTCTCCTGCTGTCTAATGAACAGATAGTGATCGCTATGAAAAGATAACTACTTACTTAGAGCATGTCTACGGAGCCGATTTGGATCAGTCAATTAACTTAAGTTGCATGTTTTTGGACGGTGGGAGGAAACCGGGGAACCCGGGGGAAACCCACGTGAGCATGGTTAGAATGTGTAAACTACGCACACAAACGTCGGCTGGCTTGGTAAGGACTAGAACCAGTGACATTCTTGCTGTGAGGCAACAGTGCTAACCACTGGGCCACCTTGCCAATCATCTAGAAAAGGAGGAGGAGTTGACGTTGAGGGGGGGTGGGGGTTTAAAATAAAGATGGCTGTGATATGGAACTTCGGGTATTTATAGTGGCTTAGGAATCATCTGATTGGTGAATCATGAATTGGATAATGCAGGACCAGCTGTGATCAATCATAAGCACGTGATCCTCTCCAAATTAGTTTATTAATAAACTTCTCAAAACGATGCATGTTCAGAGTTATTACAGCATATCATAAAACATGCTACAATCTATTTAGTTTAAATTAGTCTTTATATTTATGTAAGATAATGTTCACTCAGCACTAATAATGTAAGAGCATGTGTTTGACCATAAACAGAAAAAGAGATAAAGACAACTAACCTATATTTAAGTATACAGATATTTGTTAGAGTAATTTTCATGACCTTTCCAAAACTTTGTGGGTTTTTTAGTTTCTCACAAAACTTTTCCAGGCCTGGAAAACACAATGTCAAAATTCCATGACTTTTCAAGGTTTTTCACTGTAGGGACGTACCTTTCTAAGTACAATTTGGCTGTATTATTTGTGTCCCCTTCAAAAATGGCTCATGATATTTATTGTCGTCCTCCCCCACTACTGTTAAATGAAATTCACGCCCTTGGATTTGACTATTTCAGCACTCTGTAGGTCTGTACATGGGGCAGAATTGACAACAAAACCAACTTTGAAGTTGACTTTTGATTTGCAGTCATGGTCTTTATTTTACAATATTTTGTTGGCACGTTAAATATCCCAAATAAGCTGATCTCCCATTCCGCGAGTCCAACAATCCAACACAAATAATATTAAAGCTCAACAAGTCTACTTGTATCTATCTACTACACACCTCTACGGCAGGCTTAGTTTAGCCTCAAGCTCTTCTGCTTGTTTGTGGGAACAAATAAAGCAATAAAGCGGAGAACTTGTTCTTCAAAACCTACAAGTGACGTGGTTGGGGTGTTTGAAATCTTTGGCGTGCCTATATATGGCAAGACAACGCCATAAAACCTTTAACACCTGGTTTGCTCTTTCTCACACATACAGAGAGAAACCAGGAGAAGGTGTGTGAAAGTGCGAAAATCAAACTCAAAACAAGACAGAGGGAGGAAAATAGTTTGATCGTTGAGTATTAGCATGCTAGCTGTTTTTTTGTGTTTTTCAGCTAAGCTACATGTCATTTCTATATAATTTAGCACCAGAAAATGTTCCACCTGCTAGAAAAGAGACTCATATTGTAAATTATTTCGCACTATTTTTAGGTGCTGTGTATTATCATTTTGCTTGCTGCAGCATGTTACTGCAGCAAAATTCTTTGACTATTACACCAGAATGACAGTATAGTTCCTATCCTAGCTATAACGACCTAGAAAATACCAACATTTCATTTTCTGTCAGTCTTAGTACATGATGTAGCTACAAAAGAGTCAAGCTTTGAATAGGAAAATAATCAAAACTGGTAATTTTTTTGAGGGAGAGGCTAACAGTCTAATCTGATTCAATGACTTATGCTAAGCTAAGTTGACTCGGAGATTGGCTGAATGAATTTTAAAAACGGTAAAGCTCAACTGTTTAACACTAGGGGAGTTGTAAAATGAGTCTAAAACGCTTCAGAGCACACTGTAAACAATATTTATAAATAAACTGTTTCCCTATAAAGTTTTTTCACTTATTTATGATTTTGAATAGCATTATGGGATCTTGATCTTTCTTCCAAATGCTTTTGAAGTGTTCTAATGTTTGAAAAGTGACTCTTGTTGATATGTTTAATAAGGTAATATACTGTCTGTGGTATTATTGTAGACTATGGTACAAAAACATGGCTTAAAAAACATTTTACAGACTTAATTTTCTCTATATTACTTCCTAAACAATATGTGGTCTAATAAAAACTAATAAAACGCCAAATAAAAGTCACTTTGTTAATCTGCAGTGTTAAATTTTCAACATCAAAATAGACATGGCAGAGATTAAACTTCCATAATGCAATTCACAACCGGAAAATCTCATGTGAAGCTCGAAATATCCATCATATTTGTAGTTTATTTACACTTTTCACCCGCGTTTGTAGTTCTAATCCAATTCACGTCCTACATGCAATGTACTGTGGGCAATGTCAGCGGTTAGAGTACGGACGCTTCTACACTTACCGAAAATAGTAAACCTGGGAACCTTTGGCATACTCTTTTCAACATGCTACGATTTGGGACAAACTAATTCTATTTTCAAATACTATTTAGGATGGATAGTATGCGGATTGGGATGCAGCATTTCTTTCTGGTCTTTCCCGCTGTCAACAGTGCGCTCCAGTGGAATGACAAAGAAAGCTCCTGATTGGTCCTCCTGCGTGCATTTTAAATGCTGATTGGCTCACAAAAAGCACCTTATAGAGCCAAGCTAGAGTTTGACTTTGTAGATAAAACCTTATTTGTTTTTTAAATAAAAAGTCTTTAAATGTGATGAACTTATATATATAAAAAAAAAGATCACATAATGTAAATAAGTTGTCATTTAATAAGAATATGTGAATAACTTACTGACAAAACAAGCGCATAAGCTATGAAGTGGTTCAGCGGCAGCCAATCGGAATGTAGAAGTCCACCGCTAGAGAGGATTCCAGAGAACACAGTCACTGTGAACTCGAAAGGTTAGATCATAGGGGGTTTGATTATTGCGGTTGCCAGATTTCCAATTATTCATGATGTTTTCTTACAGGGACATACATTAAAAAGTTACTGGCGAGTTTATGTGCATTAGTGTTATATATATTTTACTATATATTAGATCAATGTAGCGAATTTTGACGCTCTCGCTGCTGGAGCTGTGAAGGCAGACAGCGTTTTCGCTAGGCCGGCCAGAGCAAACTTTGACGCTCTCACCACCTTCAGTGTGAGCGCACAGTAATGCATTAGTAAAGTTTAAAATGCTGTATAAGTATTGTTCATAATAAGTTGATGTTAGTAAATTCATTACCTAATTAACCTTATTTTTCCCAGAGATGGGTTGTGGCTGGAAGGGCATCCGCTGCGTAAAACAAATGCTGGATAAGCTGGCGGTTCATTCCGCTGTGGCGACCCCGGATTAATGAAGGGACTAAGCTGAAAAGAAAATGAATGAATGAATAATTAACCTTATTGTAAAGTGTGACCGATTCGGCTTTGTGTCCTATGAAAAAAATCAGGATGAGCGAGTGTGTGAGAGAAACTGCGGCCGGACGGCGGCCTTTTGTCGCCAGGAATGAAAGATCTATGGAAACACGCGTGCTAAAACAAACAGCGCCTGTGAGATCAGTGAACTCTAACACTTCACTGAACCGAGACCAGAGCGATGCTATTCACTGCTGAGAGAGAGAGAGAGAGAGAGAGAGAGAGAGGACAGGATCTCTGAGTGCTGTTTTCTTTGCTGAATAGTTAATTACATTAGCCTGTTTAAGGAATGAATAGAAAAGAAGGAAGCTGGAGGTATGAGAAAAAACAACCCTCCCTCACACAGATGCTTTTTGTGTCGCCTTGAAGAGAGAGAGATAATCCGAGAGTTCTGTGAAAAACAACACTGTCATATTCACAAATTAAGACCTGGCATCAAACAGCACTGGTTACAGACAGGGAAACCTGCTGTGCAAGTCTGAGATTGATTTATTGCAGCTCCGTCAATTAGAAAAATGCAAGACTGCGACGGAGGGATGATCAAAGTCGGTTGGAAAGTAAAAACAAGACATTTGGGTTTTGTATCTCGTGTTGTATGTGGGGCGCCACGGTGGCGCAGTGGGTAGCACGATCGCCTCACAGCATGAAGATCGCTGGTTCGAGCCCCGGCTAGGTCAGTTAGCATTTCCGTGTGGAGTCTGCATGTTCTCCCCGTGTTGGTGTGGGTTTCCTCCGGGTGCACCGCACAGTCTGAAGACATGCGCTATAGGTGGAATGAATAAACTAAACTGGCCGTATGTGTGTAAATGCAAGAGTGTAGTTCACACCGGGACGTTTTTTGCTTGGTTTTCAGTCAACGTTTAACGCCTCGTGACTAAATAAAGGTGCTGCCTTGTTGCTCTGCAATAGCACTTCTGAAACACTAGCTGGCAGTAGGTTTTTATGTTCCTCCTGTCGAGTTTCTTAGCTGGTGTTTTGTTTTTTCTGAACGCTACCTTAAATGTACAAGTGGCTCAAACTTGCTCATTTTGAGGCAGGAACCGGCGGACGTGCAACAACCTTATTCATAAGGTAATCACAAATCTACAGTTTCCATCTAGAGCTTGCGCTCCGTGTCGTTTCGACGTGTAGTTACATTGTTTGAGAGGTGCGCGTCAGCGACGGCGATGGCCAAAGCTACCACGCACAGGCTGCGGCGAAGCATACGTGTGCACTTGACGCAGAAGTATAAATCAGCCTTAAGTTGGCGGTTCATTCCGCTGTGGTAACCCCTAGTTAATAAAAAAAAGCCGAAAATAAAATGAATGAATGAATGAATGTGTTTTATGTAGGGCTGTAACGATACGCGATATGAAACCGAAATCGCGACACTAAGATCCACGATCCTGTGTCGCGATTTGATAAGGAAGAATCGCGACACACCTGTGACTAACTTTTCAATCATGTAACGCCTTCCTGCAAAAGTTGAGCTAGTTGAAGAAGAACGTGAGGAAACATGGCAACTAACCCAGAGATTGCAGACCCTCCCTCTTCATATAAGTCAGCAGTATAGCAACATTTCAGCTACCCAGTGGAGATAAAGGATATCAATTGCATGATCGACAAGACCCAAACAATATGCCGTAAGTGCTAGTGACAGCATATAATACAGCATATTTTTTTTTCCGCATATAAGATGCTTTGCTCACACTGTTAATCTGGCTGCACAGAGAGGGATACGGGCGTTCACCAGATGTCCCGACTTTAATATGGGGTTCTCTGAAACTATGAATATTTAACTTTAATTTTATATAGGCTATTTTATTTACCAAACCAACACAATCTCACGGCAACTTGTGTTTTGGCGCTGAAGCATTTAGCGCGCTTGTTTTTGAAGCGCATCACCGCAAAGGTTATTCATTATTCTTTTTTATCTAGTAGTTAACTGACCAACCAAAACTACATCAATATTAAGATAAAATTTATACCTAACGAAATTCGTTTCAAAAAGATATTTTGTCCAAGAAAAATGTATGAATTATATTTTTGTTTGTGCCTGTCCAACTGTGCGGTGAAAATGTGTTCCGCTCCGGGGAAAATAAGAATTTAATAGTTCACAGCAGAAAGGGCACGGTCCGTGCGGGATTTCTCCATCTTCTCAATTGTGTTGGGCACAGCTAGGTTCAGTTTGGAGGCATTTTGACGCCAGTGTCCATTCCGTGTCAATGAAATGGAAAGTTAGCGACATGTAAAGTTTCATTTTTGTAGCTACTCGTCCACATCTGTTGTAAGTGAAAAATACTCGACTGTGGTGGAATTGGGCTGTTGCAGCTCACCACGGATACGTTTGTAGGCTCGTAGAATAGCTGTTTTGGAGAAATATGTACGTCCGGACAATTCATTATAGCTGTCGGGTGTGATTACGAGGTCTCCGAAAGAAAAAAAAAGTATTGAAAGACACTATTTTTTTCGCAGAGATTCTTGGTTACTGCATCAGTGCATTTGTTTCACCTCACACTGTCCCTCTTATATTTTGTGCATCGCTTAAATGCATCACTAATTGATGGCTGTACCTGTTCGTCTGACTTCTGCGCTCGATTTTTTCATACTGCATTGGCCATTTTGGCAGCCTCATTCTTGTGCGCTTTGTATAAATTAGTTGTTTCCTCCATATGCTGCCACATTTGTCAGGTAAAGTTTACATCTCTTAAATGTAAGAGAACTTGATTGAAAAAGAATTTTCAACATGCTCGAATCATCTCCACAATGGAGTTTAGTTCTGTTTGTTTTTCAACAGTATTTTGTTACAAAAAAAACAGAAGTGTTATAGCTTTGTCTATTTATTTATTTTATATTTGGCTATTTATATAGTTAATAATTTGCATGGTTAATCTTGTTCTTTGGTGTTCAGTTTATAAAGATTTGTCAAATGTTATTTGATAAAAAATATTGTTAAAAACAAAAAAAATCCCACCCCTCACGAAAAAAATCGTGATACGAATCGAATCGTGGGTCAAAAATCGTGATACGAACCGAATCGTGGGTTTGGTGTATCGTTACAGCCCTAGTTTTATGTGTAGCATCTGTTTTAGTAAAAGGGTGGTCCATTACAGTATGAGCCATCCCATGCAAATGTCAAGCGAAAACAAAACAAAACAAAACAGCAAAACCTTGTGTTTGACAGTACAGCAAAAACACTCAAAAACGTCTCTGTCAATGTTTTCAAACTATTGTATTTGAACGTGCAAAATGGCAGGCTTAAATTTTACATTTTTAAAGAAACGCCTCGCGCTCGTTTTTTTGTTTTTGTTTTGACGCACTGCATTAAAACCTTCTCCACCAATCAGATCGACACTTTTGTTCACGTGCGCGGAGCTGCTGAAGTTACATTAAACATCACTTGGAGGTGCTCAAGCGCAAAACTGTCAATGCGAGAGCACGTTTAAGAAGATGCCCGGAGGCGATATGAACGTGGAGCTGCTTATTGCACTCGTGAACAATAATCATTTCTTCATTCCTAGAGCTGGACCTGCTACTTGAACCATCCATGCTTTGCCGATCGACAACAACAAGCGTGTCAACTTTCTCTCTTCTTCTTCTGTGTCACAAGCGCGTGTCAGAAGCTTACCGTCACCCTGTACGCCATCTAACATCAAGGAGTGATTTTGCATACTCTCCTGCTCGACGCCAGAGAAAAATCGATTGGGCTTGAATGTAGAAAAACGTCTCGAAAAACGCTGAAATGAAAAGCGTCCTGGTGTGTACGAGCCTTAAGGGTGTTCCCTAGTGTTGGTTTGCGGGTGAAAGTAAAACATATGACGGATAAGTTGGCGGTTCACTCCGCTGTGGCGACCCCAGATTAATAAAAGGACTAAGCCGAAAAGAAAATGAATGAATGTATGTGTAACATTTGTTTTAGTAAAGGGATGGTCCACTACAATATATTCCATGCAAATGTCGCCGGCAGTTAGCTCTCTGCAAATGTCACATGGTCGCCCACTCATGCTAAGCAGGGCTGCGCCCGGTCAGTACCTGGATTGGAGACAACATAGGAAAGCTAGGTGGCTGCCGGAAGTGGTGTTAGTGAGGCCACTGCGGTCTGTGTGGGTCCTAACGCCCCAGTATAGTGAAGGGGACTCTATACTGCTCAGTGAGCGCTGTCTTTCGGATGAGACGTTAAACCGAGGTCCTGACTCTCGTTAAAAATCCCAGGATGTTCTTCGAAAAAGAGTAGGGGTTTAACCCCTGCATCCTGGCTAGATCCGCCCATTGACCTCTGTCCATCATGGCCTCCTAACCATCCCCATTTCAGAATTGGCTATTAAAGCACAAATAAAAGATGACAGAATATTAATTTTGGGTTGAACTATCCCTTTAAAGGTTATTGTGCAGATGTTTGCACTGACGATATAATCATGAAATAGTGCAAAGACAGCACGACCTGAAGGTTTTACGCAGAAATGTGTTGTGTGAGTCATGTTTATGTCCCGTCTCTGGCAGCGAGACAGGACGGCCCCAGGGTGTCTTCCTGTCCACACCCTCAGGGGAAACTTCCTGTCCAGAGTGACCGTCACAACAGCTACAAGAGGTCAAAAGCTCAAAAACCACTTTCGAAACCTTTTATGAGGCTCAGCGCCACTGTTTCCTCAAGCTTACAGTTGACGTCTGAATTATTAGCACCCCTTTATATTCCTCCAATTTCTGATTTTAACTGCACTCCACAAAAAGAGATTTTTGCTGCTTGTTCAAACTAAAAACGAAAACGAGCTGAAACAACACGACTGTTGACATTTTTTTGAGACAATTTAATTGTTTTATGTTCAATCCACTTAATTTGTTAGTTTAACTAACTGTGTTGGGAACTCACAGCGCACTGCAAAAAATGGTGATGGTGCCGTATTATTGCTGTCTTGTTTGCTAGTGTTTTGGTGCATGTTCTAGTTAGTATCAGGTAATATTACTGAGATAACTTTGTTGAAATATATACATGATGTAGACTGTTGGGTGTTATGTTTTTATAAAAACTTCTATAAATAAACATTTTTTTCAAAAATGCTGGGATCCACAAAATTGATTTGTGTTAGGACAATATGAAGAAATTAAGTTAACTTATTAGCTTTTACAAATTTAAGTGGAATGAACATAAAACTATTGAGTTGTCCCAAAAACCCTCAAGAATTGAGTTTAAATATATATAATTTAAATAAACAGTTTAAACAAACAGCAAATATATATATATATTTTTTAAATGCGTTTAATATCCAACAACACTGTAAAAAATCCGTAAAATATACGGTAAAAAAAACCTTCAGCTGTGGTTTTCAGTATTTCACCGTTAAAAATATGCTACAACCCGTAAAAGCAATGTCTCATTTTTTTCAGTAAACTACTGTATTTCGTTAATTTGTTTCGGATTTCGTCCGTATTGAGGTCATTAGGCATGGGCAAGTATAATATTCTGACAGCATGATAACCTTGGATAAAAATATCAGGGTTTCACGGTATTGTGATCACTGCTCTAAAACATATTCTTTTAAATATCACTTGTAAACTTTTCTCCCTTTCGAACACAATATATTTTATTTCGAGTAACATTTAAAATATTTTGGAACAGTAAACATGACAGGCTAAATAATTCAAATGACTTTGTTTCAAAAACACACATTTTTTTACAATTTAAAAACAGCATTTTTGTATATCTTTTCTGCTGGAGATACTGATTTCCTCAAAAAATAAATAAATAAATTAATTAATTAATTAAATAAAAAGTCTTACATATTCTGTTATCACAATTATCTCGTGATCTCGACATAACTCGTTTTCCCGTGATCTCGACATAACAAAAAGTTGCTTTTATATGCTTTTATTTTGACAAGAGACTGAGTCAAACTGAGATAGTTCTGTGCCTTTCAGTGATTGACAATTTCTATATCAGCTTGAAGGACCGGGACGTCTGCACGGTTATAGAATGATGCTAGAAATGTGCCGTTTAAATGCTTTGCAGCTGACCAGAGAAATGGTAAGAGACGTGCAGTTCAGTTTAAGAATAAGCAGAACTTTTCGTTATATCAAGATCACGAGAAAATTAAGTCGTGATCACGACATGACATAACTTTTTGTTATGTCGAGATCACGAGAAAATGAGTTATGTCGAGATCCCGAGATAATTAATTTGTGATTAATTCGATAATTAATTCGTGATAATTAATTCGTAATTCGTGATCACGACATAACAAGAGAGAAAAAATATTTTAATGCATGGCCTCTTAGGACTTCCGTACAGTAGTATTATTGACTATATAATGGCTACATATTGACTATATATTGAATATACTAATGTTCATGTGATTTATTTACGATACAGTTTGTAAAGTAATACTTTCTGTCTTTTAGTAGCTCTATAATATGAAAGACTTGCTTTGTTTACTAAATAAGTGGATCTAGTTGGATTTGCATTGTAAACATTAAATAAAAGTTAAAAAGGTAGTATTTTTTATTTCATATATTAAGTTTTTAATTTCGATACTCCCAAAGTCATAAATCCGCAGTTTTTTTAAAAATTTGTTTAGATTTTTTAAAATTATCTGCAGAAATAGCAATAAAAAATGTCTGCGGATTCTGTCTGGTCCTAGTAGCGACTAATTTATGTATATGAATAATGTATATGCATAACAAATATATTAAAGAAAAGCATCCTATAGACAATATGAATTTAATAGAGATTTTAATTCATGCTGAAAGATTTATTCCGTGTATAGGAGCATCTGGTAGACATGTGAATGACCAGAGAGCAGATTCAGGAAACAAAGAGGGCCTCTGTTGTATTCTAATCCATTCAACATCATTTAATTCGATTCACATCTTCAAGGAATATAAGCATGTCCCGATGTTTTATCGTGTGTTTACGTTTTGTCTATTTGCATCGCCAGCAGCTTCCCTTTCCAGACATTTGTGGAACATTTCCTCAAAGGAAGGAAATCACAAAGTATTGTGAAGCGCTGATTCAGATGTCTAACATTTGATAATATAATAAAAAAACTAGAAATTTATTTATTATAAAACTAGAACTTATTTTGATCTAGAGCGATATTCAAGTACATCTGTTTAAACTATGAATATATTTCACTGTTAAAAAAAAAAAAGTGAGTTAAAAAACAGCTTCCTATCCCATGTTTTGCATTTATTTATGCTTCTGAATTGCATAATGGGACCTTGATTACTGCTCTGTCAACTTTTGATGTTGAAAAGTCGAACTAGTGTGATTTTTATATGCATTTGTATTAATTTGAAACAATATATTGTCTTGGTGGAGCACGTAAATTACAGTGTACAACAACTAAAAGGTAGCAGTACCTTTTCTGTTATTGCACAGGCTTATTTCTACACTGTAAAATATCCTGGTTGCCTTAAAATTAAGCTGAATCAAATTAACCTTATGAGTCTATTGAACTTTTATTATGTTAAACTGACTTAAAACAGCTGGCATAACTTATAAAATTAAGTTAGAACATGGTTAACTTAGTTTAATAAGTTTTAATGACCTAAAAACATATGTTGTCAGGACTAATTGATCATTTAATTTTCTAACAGTGTATATATATTATTTCTTATAGTATATATCTATGAAATCCCTTCTGTAGGCTTAGACTGTACATATACAAGTACAAAAAAATGCTTGAATAAGTTAATACCTGTATATATTATCTAAACTGTACAGTCAGACGGTAAACATGTTATTCACACAGAGAAAAAAAAATGTTGCTGCTGCTTGTTCAAATTACTGATTCAAAATGATCTCAAACAACACAATTTGTGAGATTTTTTGCGATTACTTAATTGTTTCATGTTCAATCCACTTAAATTTGCTAAAATAACCTAATCTATTTGTGTTGGGACAACATGAATGAATTGTGTGGAACTCGGAAGCATTCAACTGAATTTTCCAGTGAGAATAACTATTTAGCATTAGCTTTGATTTTTATACGAATTTTTATTAATTTGAAACAATATATGGTCTGGATTGAGCACGTAAATTACAGTGTACAACAACTAAAGGTAGCAGTACCTTTTCTGTTATTGCACAGACTTATTCCTACACTGTAAAAAATCCTGGTTGCCTTAAATTTAAGCTGAATCAAATTAACATTATGAGTCCATTGAACTTGTATTATGTTAAACTGACTTAAAACAGCTTGCATAACTTATAAAATTAAGTTACAACATGATTAACTCCGTTTAATATGTTACAATGACCTAAAAACATATGTTGTCAGGACTAATTGATCATATATATTTTTTACAGTGTATATATATTATTTCTTATAGCATATATCTATAAAATCCCTTCTGTAGGCTTAGACTGTACATATACAAGTACAAAAAAATGCTTGGATAAGTTTATATATATTATCTAAACTGTACAGTCAGACGATAAACATGTTATTCACACACAGAAAATGTTGCTGCTGCTTGTTCAAATTACTGATTTAAAATGATCTCAAACAACACAATTTGAGAGATTTTTTGGAATTACTTAATTGTTTCATGTTCAATCAACTTGAATTTGCTAAAATAACTTAATCGATTTGTGTTGGGACAACATGAATGAGTTGTGAGAAACTCAGAAGCGTTCAACTAATTTTCTCAGTGAGAATAACTATTTAGCATTAGCTTCGGTTTTTATACTAATTTTTATTAATTTGAAACAATATATGGTCTGGGTTAAACACGTTATGAGCAGTACCTTTTCTGTTATTGCACAGACTTACACTGTAAAATATCCTGGTTGCCTTAAGTTAAGGTGAATCAAGTTAACCTTATATGAGTTCATTGAACTTTTATTATGTTAAACTGACTTAAAACAGCTTGCATAACTTATAAAATTAAGTTAGAACATGATTAACTCCATTTAATAAGTTACAATGACCTAAAAACATGTTATCAGGACTAATTGATCATATAATTTTTTTACAGTGTATATATATTATTTCTTATAGAATATATATCTATAAACCCCCCTTCTGTAGGTTAAGACTGTACTTATACGAGTACAAAAAATGCTTGAATAAGTTTATACCTGTATATATGATCTAAACTCTACAGTCAGGTGATAAACATGTTATTCACACACAAAAAAATGTTGCTGCTGCTTGTTCAAATTACTGACTTAAAATGATCTTAAACAACACAATTTGAGAGATTTTTTGGGATTACTTAATTGTTTTATGTTCAATCCACTTAAATTTGCTAAAATAACTTATAACTTAGCTTGCATAACTTATAAAATTAAGTTAGAACATGATTGACTCCGTTTAATAAGTTACAATGACCTAAAAACATATGTTGTCAGGACTCATTGATCATATAATTTACTTACAGTGTATATATATTATTTCTTATATATCTATAAAATCCCTTCTGTAGGCTTAGACTGAACTTACAGGAATACAAAAAAGTGCTATTTTTTAATAATAAGTTTATATATATATATTATCTAAACTCTACAGTCAGATGATAAACATGTTATTCACACACAAAAAATGTTGTTGCTGCTTGTTCAAATTACTGATTTAAAATGGTCTGAAACAGCAATGTTTGTGAGATTTTTTTGCGATTACTTAATCTATTTGTGTTGGGACAACATGAATGAATTGTGAGGAACTCAGAAGCGTTCAACTGAATTTTCCAGTGAGAATAACTATTTAGCATTAGCTTCGTTTGTTATTTTAGTCACGGCACAAACACACATTGCCTTTATTGCTATTTGTGCACGTTAAGAGCAAAACATGCCAAAATATATCGATTATTTATTTATTTATTTTACAATGAAATTGTACCCTCAGCCGATGACGTCACCTGCACAGGTAAAGCTGACGTAGGCACACAAAAGTCACGCCCCCTCAATAAAATAGTTAACCAATTATTTAATATTTTTAAAAGGACAAAATAATGACTGAAAACGGTACCTTCTGCAGCCAAAAAACGCATTGGTGATACCAAAAGAAAGCGAATGTATGTGTGTGTGAACTCAAGCGTCTTCAACTTGAAAACATCTCCTCAGGTAAAGTGAGAGAAACAAAACAAACAAACAAGATAATAATACCTTACACAGCACAACAGATTTAAAGAGACTTTTAAAGCGCCAAACTTCGCGGCGTTCATTCAGATAACCGAGGAGAAACTGCGGGGAATGATAAAAACGCCTTGTGGTTTCGTTAAAAGCGGGATGCCACGACATGAGAGCAACTTACCGAGCGATTGGAGCGCCGTTTCTTCGAGCCCCGCGTGAACATGTCGGCGGATTCACGACAAAACTCGCATAATGTCCGCTTTTAGTTCCCTTCAGTCTGAGGTAAGTCGTTCTCACTCGTCTCTGGGGTAATGTTCAATTAAATGCCTGCTTTTCTTTCGGCCTGTTAGATCTCCGTGCTGGCAGGAACTCCACAAGAAGTTGTTGCCCGTAAGAACGTGTATCCAGACGGGCTACACCTACAGGACAAGTGTTTAACTGTAGTGTGCTGTGAGGATTGAGGACCACCCCCTGCCCTGTTCACTACTGTATACTCAATACAAAAACAAGCCAGCCGCGGTTATTACCAAATAACTATTTGCTGCTTGTTTTATTTAAAATAAGTAAAAACAAAAGAGTCCTTTGGGAACAACTTAATTGTTTTAGGTTCAGTCCTCTTAAATTTGTAAGTACAATTAAGTTAACTTAATCGATTTGTCTTAAATAAATTGAGAAATAAATTTCATGTGTGTAGCCTACTACTAAAGTACTGAAATCAGTTTTTTAAATAGGTTTAGGTATAGACTATATAAATTGGATGAATGATTATTAAATTAAATAGAGATTATATCTATCTATCTATCTATCTATCTATCTATCTATCTATCTATCTAT
>CAIGQQ010030182.1:420657-445820 GCA_903798035.1 Danio albolineatus | reverse complement strand
AATAATAAAAAAATTAACAAACAAACAGACAAACAAACAAACAGACAAATAATAAATAAACAAACACACAGACAAACAAACAAACAATAAATAAACAAACAAACAGACAGACAGACAAATAATAAAAAAATAAACAGACAGACAAACAAACAGACAGACAGACAGACAGACAAATAATAAACAAACACACACAAAGACAAACAGACAGACAAATAATAAAAAAATAAACAAACAAACAAATAAATAAATAAATAAATAAATAATGGCTTGTTTCAAGCCATTGACTATGGCTGTATTCTGAGATGTGGGCATCGCTCTCAAAAAATTTTGCGAGCTAGAAAGTTCAGGGTAGGGTGTGTCTGAATCCACTTTTACTATTTTAAGGATGGAACACCCAGCGCATGGTCTACAAGAGTTGTCCGTATTCTCTTAATGAGTTATGGGTGTGTTTTGGGATTACTGTGCATTAAACCAATCAGAGTCTCACCCCCAATTCCCCTTAAAGGCTGATTTATACTTCTGCGTCAAGCGCACGTCTACAGTCCGACACAGCATTCGCGTAGCTGACGCCAACGCTGACCCGCACCTCTCAAAAAATGTAACTACACGTTGCAACGACGCGTAGCACAAGCTCTGTGATTGCTCAGCTTTGCATGTTCTCCCAGTGTTGGCGTGGGTTTCCTCCGAGTACTCCGGTTTACCCCAATGTCAAAGACATTCGAGACAGGTGAATTGGGTAATCTAAAATTTTCCGTAGGGTATGAGTGTGAATGAGAATGTATGGCGTTTCCCAGCGATGAGTTGCTGCTGGAAGGGCATCCGCTGTGTAAAAGATATGCTGGATAAGTTGGCGGTTCATTCCACAGTGGCGACCCCAGATTAATAAAGGGACTAAAATAAATTGATTAATGAATGTATGAGTTTCTCAGTATAAAAATGTCAATAACACTAGACTATGCTACGAAATTCAACACAATTACATACTTCTAAATGAAATTGGTTAACCCTAAGCCTAAAATACTAAAATGACAATTCAAGAGTTCACACTTAGATACTGTTTGACTAATGTTAGCAGGTTTGGCACACTGTCCCAGGAGAGAACCCTGAGCTCGGAGAGAGTTGAGCCCAGGGCTCCCGCCTGGTAGAATGAGCATGTAAAGGGGATTACGAGATCAGGTAGTTCTCAAGGGCACCCCGTGTTAAATATAAAAGGGGGAGAAGGGGTGGATAGGGGGTTTCTTTGGAAAACGCTGATAAGGGAGTGTTATTGCTGGCATACTTATAGTGGGATTGAATTAATCTGATTGGCTGACTAATGATTGTAGATGGGAGGCCGGCTGCGGTCAATCATATCACGTGCTCCTCTCGAAATTAGTTTGTGAAACTTAACCTAAAAACCGACTGAAACTAACAATGACAGATTAAAAAAAATCTTCTTCCCAGTTGCCTTCAGTACTATTCATTCACAATTTATGCTCCTATTACAGCGGGGAAAATAAATATTGAACACGTCATGTTTTTTCCTGGGGATAATATTTCTAAAGGAGCTGTTGACATGGAATTGAATCAAATTTTGGTAAAAACCCAAAACAATATGTCTTACGCAGCGGATACCTTTCCAGCTGCAACCCATCACAGGAGAACATCCATACACACTCATACACTACAGACAAATTTGCTTACCAAATTCACCTATAGCATTTCTTTGGACTTGTGGGGGAAACCGGAGCACCTGGAGGAAACCCACGCGTACACGGGGGGAACATGCAAACTCCACACAGAAATGCCAACTGACCCAGCCGAGGCTCAAACCAGAGACCTGCTTGCTGTGAGGCGATCATGCTACCCACTATACCACCGTGTCACCCCTAGTATTGAACTATTGAAATGTATTTAATACAATTATATAAAAGGAGGCAGAGGGTTGCTAATTAACTACTGCGAGATTTCAGCTGCTGTCTGGGCTTTCACTGCCTTTCTACACCTCCCTTTCATCATGTGTTCAATACTTTTTTCCTTTTATTACACATTACTTTATTTGTAAACTAATTAGATTTGTATTCTTTACACATATGGATTTCTTTGGTTGCTATGAACATGCTTTCCGAGAAAAACGGTGACGTGTTCAATACTTATTTTCCCCGCTGTATATAACAAAACTTTTTTCTTTTTTTTTTGGTCTTTTTTACTCAAAATCTCAAAGCATCATTGTGCTTCCCCCAATTCATTTGGCTTTTTAGTGTGGAAATTCTCCCTCCTAAGTACGTCATTCGTGTTTGCTGCCAAATCACCAAAGCTTTTTACTACTGTTCGCTAGCCACAATCCCTCAGAACGACCCAGCTGCTCTAGGTGTCGGTTAACAGAGGAGCTCTGAATTTCACACATCCCCTAAAGCTTCTGAAGCTTTCAGAACTTTGATTGCTTAAACATGTGGTGCGCACTACAGAGAGGAAAAAAACAAGTGTAAACACAGCACAATTCGTTCAATAGAAAGTCCTTATAAGGTTATAAATGAAAAATACCTTTGGGAGCATAGGGATATTATGAAGTTAAAGTCAACTCAAACAGTCGATACAAGTATTTGCAGATCCTGTCAGACAACGCTAAACTCTAAACAAACACCAGCAACGACTACTAGGAGAAGTTTGTTTCTTGTTAAACAGACTTCATGAATAATCCCTGACTCATGGTTTGTTTTTAAACACCAGTGAAGGGAAACCAATGTCCATATTTATATATAAATATATTTTAACATGCTAACAAGGATCGGGCGGTCGTTAGTTTGGAATAAATTGTTAGCCGTAATTAATGTATTTTTTCTGTATATACCACAAGATGTAAAGTAGGCATGGCTGATTACCATATAATGTGCGTGAGGGAATCGCTGATTGAGCTCTCAGTCAGTAGATTTCAAAATTAAAGCATTATATGGAGCTTAAAACATGACAAAACAATTAAACGTGTTCGGATCGGATTGCTTCAGATTGAATTATTTACTGTGTATTTAATTATTACATAATTACATTCTACTTTATAATATATTACACACAACTAGGGATGGGTATCGTTAAGGTTTTAACGGTTCTACTACTTTTATCGATACCACTTATCAGTTCGGTACTTTAACGGTTCTCTTATCGGTACTTTTTGTAGTGTTTTTTTTTTTTTTATGAAAAAAGCAACAAATTGAACAGAATTAACAACACTTTTTTATTATTAAATTTTTAATAATTGTAAAACAAATCAATAACATTCCTGTAAAAAAAATTACAATGGTTTGAAGGAAAATGACTCTCAGTTTTCAACCATTCTTCTGGAGAAATATCTACGTTTGCCTCTTCTGGTGGAAGTCTGGTTCTTTCTTGATTTATTGTGCTCCTGCAGTTCCCTTTGAGTATTTTTAATGCACTTTTATTGTGTAAGATGTATTTTTGGGCTACTGCAGAAAAATACAGTTTTCAATGCAACAGAATGTGTGTGTTTATTAAACTATTAATATTATACTAATATAGATAGATCTTATGTGATTGACTGCTAGCATAAGGATGTGATAATGTACCGCTAGTAGCTAGGCAGTAGAAAACTTTTCATTGGTCTTTCTGCAGTTAATGCACTGAGAGATGCTTAGCCAGATTGCTTGTGTTTCTGCTCAAGAAAACAAGTTGTTGCAATTGTTGTAATGAGCATTGTCGGTGTCCACTCGGGAAATACAACATCTTGACCGTTTGGTTCTCTCCGCCACTCTGTTTATTTATTAAGCGTAAGCTCTCGAGCTGTCTCTAAACGAGTGCCGCTAGCTATGCATGTGCACTAGCGCGATCCTCCACTGAGTGTGCGCGCACAGCTGAAAACTGTGAAGGATTTTAAACTCGACGCTCTCACTATTGTACAATTGTGAGGAAACATGAGCATTTCTCATGTGAGATCGCCAACTGTGCAGACAAATGTCAAATATCAGTTAAAGTCTGCTACTGTAGGTAATGTTTATTCAGCAATAATTCATCAGTACCGATGGCAGAACCGTTAACGTCAGAGCCTATCGATACTTCAGTCTAGGGCTGTGCAATATGCACAAAATAATCATATTGCGATTTATTTATTTATTTATTTTTTTGGAACAAATATTGCGATTTTATTTGAGATTTTGGCAACTGTTTTTGCTTTTTCAAACAAGCTACATGCGTGTGTTCTAAATGTATTCAGTTTTACAATGAAATAACATAGTATTGAGTTTAATAAATAAAACTGTAGTAAAATTGTCCTTAAAACAGACAACATAAAATAAATGAAGAATAATTGACCTCAACTCTAGTTAAACACATACTGTACACAGTAGCACTAACTGCTTGATAAACAAAACTAATAAATTGTCTTAAAAACAGACAACATGAAGAAATAAAGATCTGATTGGTTAACATCTTTCTCCCGCTCAGCTTAGCTGTAATTGCCCGGTGTGCTACGTCAGCTCTGATTGGTCAACTTATTAACATCATGCGCACAAGAACGTGAACAAAAATCGGAAAAAATGAATAGATAAAATTGCAGCCTTCGCGATTTAGAAATTGCATGTGCTTAAATCACGATTTTTTTCAGATTGTGATTAATTGCACAGCCCTACTTCAGTCTTTTATATTTTAGCACCAATACCGATAAAATACCGACTTTCATTACCCATCCCTACAAACAACACTGCACTATAAAAAACTTGAAGTTGAATCAATTTTTTTAGTCATCTCCACTTACACGAGTCAAACTAACACCAAATATTAAGTTGAACTTACTTTTTAGTTTGAATTAAGTTGCTAAATTGTATTTTTAAAATTCAAATAAGTTAAAGTAACATAAAAACATAAGTTGTCAACACTTTTTGCCATATAATATTTCTACAGTGTAGTGGCCAACATGTTTAGCCTTCTATTTCTGGTGACTAGGCCTCTAAATTCCACACCACACCACAACACCGCAACCCTCTACTCCATTTCTTCAATACAGATTTTTCTGACATTGGTATTATTTATTTATGCTTACCTAAATTCCTCAAGTCATACTTACTAATACTTAATTATTAGGTCACACTTTATTTTGATGATCTGTTTGTTGAATTTAAGTTACATTGCAACTAATTCTCATTAGATTATAAGTAGACTGTTGGGTTGTGGTTAGGGTTGTGGTTACAACTTTCAAAGTACTTTCAAAGTATCTTATAGTCAGTTAAATGTCTGTTGAATGTCAGTATCAACAGATATTAAGTAGACAGTCTACTAATACTCAGATGGACCATCGAAATAAAGTGTTACCGATTATTAATATTTACTTGTTTAATGCTTGTTATAAAGACAGTGCGAGGGTTCTTCTCCTCCTGAATTGTTATGTTGCCATGGTTTGTCGAGGTGTTAATGATTTGTACACACACCACCGTTAAACACCTGTGCCTTGTGTTTGCGATGGCACTGCTGCCAGAGCAACAATAGCAAACACACACTCACAAGTGTGAGGATAACGACTCAAACAGGAAGATTATCAATGTGTTAAGAGGCCAGTTTCCTGTTTACCCTCCTTTGGAGAAACAAACGCTACTATGGCAACATGTAAATTAAGTGAATATTCATCTATATTCTTAATGTGTGAATGATTCGTGCATGCTACATGGACGTCTGCTTCTATTCAATCAAACATTAAGTGAGGATTTAGCAAAATTTGGTCACTTAAAGGGACCGTTCACCCAACACTGTCAATTCTGTCATCGTTTACTCACCCTTGATTTTTCCCCACTGTGTTTACAGGGTTTCTACATGTTTCATCAAGTCAAATTTAAGACTTTTTAAGACCATTGTTAATAAAATTTCAGACTTGCGCAAGACTAAACGCTAATTATTTTTAAAAATGGCCCAGTTAGAAACCTTAAAAACATTAAAAACAAATGTTATTGTAAAGAAGATGATTAAACCATATTGTAAATAGAGTTAAAGAGCCCCTATTATACATTAAAAAGGGTCATATTTTGGTTTTGGGGTCTCCAACATCAGGCTAATATGCATGCATGGTTAAAAAACACTTTCATTGTTTTATAATCTGCATTTATTTTTACCTCATTATCCCAGCGACTCCTATATGAATCGTTCAGCGATTCATTTGTTCCAAAACTCCTCCTTAGCGCGATGCTAAACTGCGCTGATTGGACCGATGAACCAGTCTGTTGCGATTGGTCGACATCGTTCAGCGCGAGAGAATAACCACCGCGGCTTATCAATACTGAAGTAGTCATAGTGTGTGCGTGAGCATATCTGCCAACACCCGTTTTTCCCGGGAGTCGCCCGTATTTCAGACACCTCACCCCCGAAACTAACCCCCCAGTCTCCCTCTCTATTCTTAACCATAAGTCAAAACAGCGACACACATTCAGTATTAACGCACACAGCGGCAAAAGCTGAACCATTATGAAACATGACTGCCGCACATGTGTGTAGGAGAGCTGATGTGGCCATAGCAACGACAAACAGCAGTGAAACAAACGCATTTTAATCCATAAACAAAGCAACATGCGTTGCGCTTTCAACGTGTATTTAGACGCGATATGAGAATACAAGTTAACCAGATACACTACAAGCGGTTACAAGTTACAAAACACAATTAAATACATCATTTACTAGCTAAAGAAAACAATGAGGCAACCGTTTTAATCGCACTCACTCAACACTTGTTGGATAGCAGGCCAGATTCACCGTCAGGCCACCGGGAAATGTCCCGGTGCTCCCTATGGCCCCGCTTACATCAATAGTCTTTTCTGATCCTTCCTTTAACAAACGGTCGACGAGTCCTCCGTTGTAAGCGTGTAGATTTCAGAAGCACTCCTCAGAGGGAACACAGCACAAGGCTGGGCTATAATGCTGAGGCATTTCTGCAGAAATAAACCTCAACCACTGACTCTTCACAGTTTCATCTTTGGTTCATCCTCACACTTCCAATAATATCCAGCTGAGCACATGTCTGCTACAGTGTTCTTTTCAGTGTTGCCAGATGTAGCTGACTGACTCCAGTCCAAACCCTATCCAAAAGGTTTTTACCTGCACAATCAAATTCAAAACCACCCAATCTGGCAACATTGGTTCTTTTGGTTGCTGATGTGTTTGTGGGCGGGGTTGGAGGTTTTGAATCTTCCCGGGTTTGCGCATGCACAAATGGGCGGGGCTTATGTTTCGTGTTCACGTCATGCCAAAACGGCTAAAGACTCGTAATCAAGGCGATTCGTTTGAGGAACTATGAGTCGACTCTTTTATAGAAGAATCGATATTTTTAAACACTGTGCACTTTCAGATTTAAGCCTCAGCTGGACATTTCACTTCACTTAGAGCTGTTACACACTGCATACAAGCTCATTTTCAAAAACCCATAATAGGGGCTCTTTATTAAATAAACGTTTTTGTTTTTAAACTTTATAGAAACTTTATTGAAATGCATTGTTGGTGATTGGATGGATGTCGCCCCATTGGGTATAGCTTACATAGGAAAATCAAGACCTGTCTAAAATGATTTAAGACCTACAACACAATATTTCATTGAATGTAAGACTGTAAGGCCTAAAATTTTCTCTTTGAAATGTAAGGGTTTTTAAGACCCCACAGACACCCTGTGTTTGAGTTTCTTTCTTCTGTTGAACTCTAAAGAAGATATTTTGAAGAAAGCTGGAAACGTGTAACCATTGACTTCTCAGGTTCCCCACAATGGACTTCCAGCGTTCTCCAGCCTCCGGCGTCTAGACTGCAGCTCTGCACGAGACGTTTGGCCATAAAGGAGAAATGGTTGTGCCCAGCTGAGCCTGGTTTCTCTCAAGGTTTTTTAATCCTTCACTTTCACCAATTGGTGAAGTTTTGTCCTGCGGTCGCCACTGGCTTGCATGGTTCGGGACTTGTAGGGCTGCACATCGATAGATCACTCTTCAGTGTTCGAACTCTCAGCAGTGAATATTAAACCACACTGAACTCAACTTAACTGAACGTCAACACTGAAAACTGGACTGACACTGTTTTAATTTACTATAATCCACGTGAAGCTGCTTTGACAATCTACATTGTAAAAGCGCTATAGAAATAAAGATGAACTGAATTGAATTAACTTCCATAGTATGTGTTTTTTCTACTATGGAACTCAATGGTTACAGGCTTTTAGTTTTCTTCGAAATATCTTCTTTAGTGTTCAAAAGAAGACAAAGAAATGTTTGCAGCCACTTGAGGGTGGGTAAATAGTTTACATTTTTAGGTGAACTATGTCTTTAACCCTTTTACTGCCACTCTACCAAACAGTTGACCGTGTTTATGTAAGGGATAATCAACGGCTTGCCGTGCGTTAAAGGATTTTAATGCACGACGTGGAGGCTAAGGACCACACGACGCGCAGCGGAGTGTGGTCACCTCCGCGAAGTGCATTAAAATCCTTTAACACACGGCAAGCCGTTGATTATCCCGCTTATTCCATGGTCATTTGCCAAGGTAGGCATAAGTTTAAAATAGTTTTGCTGTTTGCAGCGCAATATTTGTCCGAATTTTTGTCCGTTTTTACATGATCGATTTTCTAGTCCCTCCACTGAATCAGCTGTGACAGGCTGACAGGCAGGCAGACAGAGAGAGGGAGAAAGAGAGCATGTGCTGTTTATATCTGCTAATACAAGATTAGTCCGATAACAGGTGGACAAAAAACACATTCTCAGACACACGTTTCTTTTGTCTACTTTCTACCGCTTCTCTGACGAGGGAGGATCTGTATATTGGCTTTGTCTTGACAAAATAGTGTATTCTAGAGTCTTTGAAGCAGCCAAAATCTCTGCTGTTAAATATAGGTAAAGTTTGCATAATGAAAGAACATATCAGGACAGGTAGGAGAACATTCTGCTTTATTTATCTTCTTTAAAACAAAAGCGATCAGCCAAACACGCAGGATCAGTGTAATATTACATAATTTACGCTCATAGATTAATTATGAAACTTACTTGCGATCGGTCAAAAACACCTGAGAACAAATTATATAGGTTCAAATGTCCAGAGACTGACCGTTAGATACACCAAAAGATTAATTATATATACCGATTTAACAACAGAGATGCAAGAGATTAGATCCAGCCGCGGGTCTTGGATGGTCTGGCCGACATTAAGCTTCCCTCGGGGGGAGCCGTTCGCTGAGCTGCCGCTGAACGCCTGGAGCTTCCAAAATTTTTAAAGACGCGCTATCCATGCACACAAACTGCCGATTTGACTTTAAAATAACTATATACAAAACTTGATTTTGTAGGATAGTTTATGAGTATTTTCCTGATTTTGTGGATTTCCTGTCCGCCATTAACAGCCCTCATTGATTTCAAGCACAGCACAAGCGAGTTGCTATAGTAACTGTAAATGTTTGGGAGAAGCGCATTTATTTCGAACTGTGATCAAAACTGACTGGAACTACCTGTGCGTTTCAACGAAATATACCACACCCGCCAATCAGAATCATAGTTTCAACAGACCATGGAATAAACTGTTTTAAATAATGACTGTTAAAGTAGTTTAAAGAATGGCTTTTAAATAATGGTTTACACACACAGTATTGTTGGTTTACAAAGAAAATCAGACAAACATAATTCTGTTGCACTACTACACTTGATTGTGGTTTTATTGTAAAAAAACAACAACAAAAAAACAAGAAAGCATGTTAAATGAGAATCTGAAATATTTTATGGCACACTTCAAAAAACAAATATGATTTAGTATTCTAAAATGTTTTATTTTAAATATCATTTAAAATCAATTGCTCTTTCACTTAATATTTTTAGATTTTTCATAGTATATGTATTAATTCTGGTACTTTTACCATAAACCGACATATCTACCATTTGGTAGGGGCTGATATTTTAGAAATGATGGGATGTGTTAAAAAAAATGCGTTGAGTGTGTTAACTAGCGCCATTAGGCCATGCAATCCAAACATTTTCTTCTTGGTGGGGTAGTTAAAGGGATAAGATGATTAATCGTCACATGCACTGCAGCCCTTACAATCTGTTTAAGTACATGTCAAATGTTTGGTAGAACTATTACATCCATTAATATAAGCACACACACACACACAACACACAAACTACTCATTCATTCATTTTCAAGGCTTAGTGCCTTTATTCATCTGGGGTTGCCACAGCGGAATGAACCGCCAACTTATCCAGCATATGTTTTACGCAGCGGATGCACTTCCAGCTGCAATCCGTCACTGGGAAACATCCATACACACTCATTTACACATACTACGGACAATTTAGCCTACTCAATTCACTTATAGCACATATCTTTGGACTGAGGGGGAAACCAGAGCTCCCGGAGGAAACCCACGCCCAACACATGGAGAACATGCAAACTACTCACAGAAATGCCAACTGGGCCAGCCTGGACTCAAACCAGCGACCTTCTTGTTGTGAGGCGACAGTGCTAACCACTAAGCCACCGTGTCGCCCCTAATAGTTATGTATTTATAATAATTTTTAAGGTTTATATTTGCATTATATACACCCACAAAACCTCAAATCCACATTAAAGTTATGCTAAAATTGTTCTGGCACTAATTGTTAAACACAAACACAAATCCACTAACTCCAGGCCACAATCTTTTGACATTTTCTTGAAAAAACAGTTCATAATCTAATTCTGAGCTAAACAAAGATGTCTTTTACTGGCCTTATTTAATTTAAAGGCCAACACAACTACTACTTGTGCATTCAGACACTGAATATGGACAAAACTATCCTATAGCTGAAGTTAAACGCTAGCCTAATACTCTCCAGAACATCATTTAAACTGCAAACTCTTTTTAGCACATCTAGTTTTGATTTTCGGCTAAGCTCAGAATACCAGAGAAAGAGCTGAGTTAGGCATTTTTCCATTAGAGTTGCCAGCTTAAAACACAGTCTTATCTCTCCCTGTCTTTAAAATGAAGCCAGCATGGGGGCACACAGATTTATCGCATACTTTTGACAAACCTGTAACCTCTACAATCATAAATCTTCACACAGATGTGCCCCCTGCTCTGCATTAAAATTAAACTCTCCTAAAAATCTCCCAAATTATGTAAGAGCTGCTGTCAGATCACTTAAAAAGGGGGAAAAGAGATAAAATATACACTTTATTAAAAAAATATAATGTACTGATATAATGTACTGATTTAACATGTCATTAACATGAATTGCCACATAATTGGTAACATTTTGATTGGTAACATCTGAGAACACCAGCTAATTTAGATTATTACTGACCCATTTAAAGGCCCTAAAACATTTTGAATGTAACAGGGCTGAATACTCATGGCACAAATCATGTTTTGAGACAGAAATGTCACAGGTTTTTTATTTATTTATTCATTAAAATTAAGGATTTATGCTAACAAAATGCTAACAGTATATAAAACGCGCTAAATCTTAAACATGTTGCAATGTTTAAACGCTATGCAATCATGTTAACAATGATAGCAACGTGCTTTTTCATGCTAGCAATGTGTTTAATCATGTTAAAACATGTATCATGGTAAGACATGGTGGTAAATGTTAGAAACATATTAACAATTTGTTAAAACATTTAGGAAAACATGTTAGTATAGTGCTAAAACGTGCTAGAAACATGCTAACAACAAGATAATGTATATGCTATCATTGTGATAATACACGTTACAAACATGTTAATGTTTAAACACACTGGATTAATAGTATGTTCAAGCACACTAGCAATATTTTTAATTCATGATATCAATGAAGTGGTAATCCAGGTTAACAACATGTTAAATGTGCTAAAAACATGTTAGCCTTATACAAAGACATGACAGTGTTAAACATGCTACAAACAAGACAAATCAGTTCAACATGTTAAATGTGCTAACATGTTATCATGCTAAAACATGGTATCACATGCTAGAAACATGCTAAAATATGGTATCAACATGCTAGTTTATGCTAGTAATGAGTTAAAGCTATTAAAATCGTGTTTGAAATAAGCACGGCATTTAGGACAAATATATAAAATGCCACATAAATAATTGGATTCGGTAATCTCATTGGCTACAGTTCCTTTCAAAGATGCTAATTAAATTCATGTGCAAAACTGTAATATCGCATATAAGGTCTGTGAATGAAGCAGCGTTTCCATCCAATGAGTCAAAGAGAACAAAATGGCCACTTCCTAATGAACTGGCGCCAAGTTTATTTATTCGCTAAGTGTTTTCATCGTAGTTTATGTGCATTTTTAAAGTATATCTTACTCAGTTGTAAGATGTATGTGCATCTTGGCCTTTCCATCAAGCCTGCATTTACACTGCATGGTTCAAGTGACACAATTCAGATTTTTTTTCTCCCATGTGGATTGGTCCATATACGTGCAGGGAGAAAATCACATGGATTCTGATTCACTCAAATCAAATTCCGGCCTTGTTCATGTGAGTAAATTTATCCGATATGAATCGGAGCTGTGACCTCGTGTCTGCAGTGTAAGCAGGTAGATCGGATTTTCACCTCCCGATGCGCGTCA
This sequence comes from Danio albolineatus, assembly GCA_903798035.1. Taxonomy (NCBI): domain Eukaryota; kingdom Metazoa; phylum Chordata; class Actinopteri; order Cypriniformes; family Danionidae; genus Danio; species Danio albolineatus. The sequence goes on along the minus strand of CAIGQQ010030182.1, from coordinate 433,289 downwards.
TTAAAACTGTAGCGAATGACGTCAACGCTGACGCCTTCATTTCGAAACAGACTTCATTGTCATGTAGCACAAGTATTTAAGCATGTTTAACATGAGAGAGAGAGAGTGACCAACATCTACCATGTAAACATAAATTACGCCATGGACATTACATTAAGATGCCTTATGGTTTAAAAAAAGCCTACATTAAACACAATCGGATACGAGTCACTTTTAAAAGATGATGCAAGAGGGTCAGATACAGTCACAAAATCGGAATAGGGATAGTTCACCTAAAAACGTTAAACACAATGGTTGCTCGCTGGTACCCACTTCTATAGTAGTTTTTTCAATAGTGGTTTTAATCGATGTAGTGTTTTTAGCACATCGCTCACATTCTGGAGTGCAAAAAACACTTCTGTTTAAAACCACACCAGGGTGAGGAAATGATGAGGTAAATTTTATTTTTGGGTGAACTGCACCTTTTTTTTTTTTTACAATGAAGTCACAATTATTAGCCTTCCTGTGAATTTCTTTTTCAAAAATTTCCCAAATGATGCAACAGAGCAAGGAATGTTTTTCACAGTATTTGCTTTCAAGAGTTCACACTTAGCTGATGATTGATTGTAAAGCTTGTTTGGCATGCTGTTCCCGGAGAGAGCCCTGAGCTCATAAGATCCTTGAGCCCGGGGCTCCCTCCCGTTTGCAAGAAATGGAATTTGTAGAAACGTCAGCTGGCTTGGTAAGGGCTAGAACCAGTGACGTTCTTGATGTGAGACAACAGTGCTAACCACTGGGCCACCGTGCCACCCATCTAGGAAAGGAGGAGGAGTAGGGGTGGAAGGGCGGATTCTTCAAAACAAAGATGGCTGTGATAGGGAACTTAGGGTATTTATGGTGGCTTAAGAATCATCTGATTGGTGAATCATAAATTAAATAATGCAGGACCAGCTGCAAGCAATCATAAGCACGTGATCCTCTCGAAATTAGTTTCTAAATAAACTTCACATATTTTTTTCTTCTGGTGAAAGTCATATTTGTTTTATTTTGGCTGGAATTAAAGCAATTTAAAATGTTAAGGTCAATATTATCAGCCCCCTGAAGCAGTATTTGTTTTTGATTGTCTACACAACCATCATTATACATTGACTTGCCTAATTACCCAAACTCCCCTAATTAACCTAGTTAAGCCTTTAAATGTCTCTTTAAGCTGATTGCTAGTGTCTTGAAAAACATCTAGTCAAATATTATGTGCTGTCATCATGGCAGAGATAAAATAAATCAATAGAGGGGAGGAACTACGATGTCACCTTTTAGGCTAATCGGCTGCTAGCATAAAACTAGTTCCCTCGATAAAATCTCTATAGGATTCTCCCATAGGCTTTTCGAAGATTTCAAATAATAAGCTCTGTGTTCAAACACTGTTCATTACACTTACACGTTTTGTCCAGCCGGATAATCCTCACATGAAGATACAACTTTTAGCACTTTCGAACCTTAAACGTAAACGCAAGAACTGAAAAGCTAACATTAGGCTAACAAACGGACTATAGTGCCTTCGGGGCGCTCGCCTGTGACATCAGCACCACCCTGCTACGGACAACTTTTCAAGCTTATTTTTAGAAATATAGTCCATGTCAAAGGCTTAATCTCTCGGTTTATTATATTATAATCCACTATATTATATAAACAAATAAATATGCAAAAACACATAGACCTACGTGCCTTTTGGACAGTTTTTTTAACGTGGGAAATACATTTGGTTTTGCTTTACGGTCGTTGTACAAGTTTTAAAACTGTATGTATAAATGTGCCTATAGTGTTATCATAAGATGTATTAAAATAAGTGTATCGCGCGTGCATACAGCCTGTTTACCTTAGTAATAGTTGACAGAAATCGCCTGCAAGTTCTAACATGGATAGAGAACCACATTCAATATTCTTTTTTTGTCATGAAGTACAGCTAAAAGCAGCCCATAGAGCCACATATGCATACAATTTAAATACTGTAAGTTATGGCATAGAGTTAAATGTGTTAATACGAAAAATCGATTGATTACGCTAAAATGACCATTAATATGAATGTATTTCTCACACATTTATTCACACATTAGTGACCAGGCTGCACTGGTCAGCAATATCTTCATAATATTGTTTAATTAAAATAAATGATCAACAAATTAATCTCTCTTGACAGTCTCTGCAAGTGAATGCATTATCTACACACAATATGAATTCCCAATTAGAAAAATACAACAAACTATAAATACTATTTTAAAAAAATACTTAAATAGCAGACAAATCCAAATGCCCATCGCAAGAGAGCTGCGTTCCAGACCAGATCAGCTCGATGACTTACAATGTCTCCGACACCGCCTGTAGTCCCATTTAGCAACTTGATAGCAACCGTCTGTTTAAAGAAGCGTAACCGATTTTAAAAATCAAGAGTGTGGTGTAACTGATGTGTTTTATGTCGTAGAGTAAAACGTGAAAGTATCTTGAGTTTGTTTTAGCCACGAACCTTGTTTTGGCGATTTAACCAAAATCCCATTGAAAAAACCCATTGACTTTTGGATGAGGGAACCGGAACTGCTAAAATGCTAACTCGCTTCAGGGTTTTTGCATACAAATTGACGTCATAGTTCCTCCAGAATTTAGTTATGTAAACTATTATGCTTAAAAATGAATAAAAAATATACTGAGGGCTAATAATTCCGACTTCAACTGTATATTTAATGTAGACATGCAGTAAAGTTTTTTGAACGCCACAATATGATTCGCAGCGATCACTAAATGTAAGTCACACATCTAGTACAGCAGCCCATTGAAGGCGAGCCGATCCTGTGGGCGTCGAGAAGCGGAGTGGGCAGCATGATGTCAGCAGGCACCCCTCCTTCATGCACATATGTATCGGAGCTTTATGAGTTGTAGGGACTGGCACAAACTGCCTCTATGAGCCTCACAGGCAGACTGAACTGCAGCCAGTGCACAATGAAGCTCTATTCAAGATACAGTGCTGGCTCCTTTAAGAACACCCACTACTGAGGGCTCCGAGCTGAACAGGGTCACGAGGGTAAATAGATAAATGAGGAAACACCAGAAATAAACAAAAGCTTTTACAGCACATACTGTAGATGAAAAACTCCCACTGTACAGCTTTTACGATACTGCGAATACATAAAATATGAATTATGTAATCCTGCCAGTGGCTACTTAAAACATGAGAAATATTTAACACCCAAACACTGCAAAAATGTTCCCTTTGTCTTGTTTTTAGTCCAAATGTCTAAAAATTCTTAAATCAGGAAGCATTTTCTAGGCAAGCTAAAAATATTGTCTTGTTTTCAGAAATGTTACCCTGTATGTAGGTTTTTGACTGCTCTAAAGCATGTCATGGCATGTTTCTTAAATATCTGCAAACTTATAAAGCAGGGCTATTCAATTACTTTGTCAAGGGGGCCAGTTCATGAAAAACATCCCAAACGAAGGGCCAGAGAGGTACAGTATGACTTGCAATATGAGTGAGGACACAACTGCATATGTTGCATTTTTGCTTCTTAAGACACCCACGTTGGCTTTTTCTACATTAAAATGTTAATTTGAAACTACATAATATCAGTGCATTGTTTTAACAAACAAATGTTGTATTTCAAAGCACAACAAAAGCGGTGCATTGCTCAAGTGGGCTTCTTCTACATTCAAACACATTCATATGTTTTGAGCATAACAATTATGGATGCAACAATTACAGATTTTATAAAATAATCATGGTTTCAGGGTCATCATGTCTAATGTAAATTTAAGCTTTATAGGCTATTAGGTAGGCCTAAGTGTCTAGACTAACTGTTGTTATCATCATATATCATGTATCGTGGGCGTAAAAAACATGCTGGATAAGTTGCCGGTTCATTCCGCTGTGGCAACCCCGGATTAATAAAGGGACTAAGCCGACTAGAAAATGAATGAATGAATGAATGCTTTTATTTTATATATAGTTGGAGCCTGTTGATCTTTGATAATTAACCCTTGGCAAAATTTTATACAACAACATTTTATCATAAGTAAATATGAATGTAAATAAGATTGTATTCGGTGACCTTTGACACTTGTATTGTGTCTTTTTTGTTTCCACGTTCCTTTAAAAATGGGTTTTTGTATTTTATTTATTTATTTTATTTTATTGTTGTTTTGAAAAAGGAAAAAAAAAAAAAATAAATAGTTTTTGATTTTTAACAATTATGGATGCAACAATTACAGATTTTATAAAATAATCATGGTTTCATGGTCATCATGTCTAATGTAAATTTAAGCTTTATAGGCTATTAGGCAGGCCTAAGTGTCTAGACTAACTGTTGTTATCATCATACATCATGTATCGTGGGCGTAAAAAACATGCTGGATAAGTTGCTGGTTCATTCCGCTGTGGCAACCCCGGATTAATAAAGGGACAAAGCCGACAAGAAAATGAATGAATGAATGAATGCTTTTATTTTATATATATTTGGAGCCTGTTGATCTTTGATAATTAACCCTTAACAAAATTTTATACAACAACATATTATCAACGATATATATAAATGTAAATAAGATTGTATTCGGTGACCTTTGAAACTTGTATTTGTCAAGGTTGGGTGGAAGGGAAAAGGAGCGAGGACTCAGGTGCAGCACAAATAAGGGTTTTATTTATAATAAAATGAAATAAAAGGCAAAATAAACAACCCCGAGGGGGAAAACATTAATTAAAAGGCAAAAACAAACTTTACTGGGCTGGCAGGAAAAGAAAAGGCACGGCTGGACAGGACAGGGCTCGACACAACATGACTGGCAGATATTCGACGACGCACTGGCACAGGACAGCAGACATGAGGAGAATATAAAGCAGAAATAATTAACAAACAAACAGGTGAACATGATAGACTAATAATGAGTTAACAAGGAGGGTGGGGCTAGACAATAGACGGGAGAGCACATGACAACACAAGCCATGTGCTCACATAGAGACTAGAACACGCAGCCAATGAGAGAACTCATTAACTGCGTGCTCGCATGTTGACATGTAAACATACACCACGCACTAAATCACAACAGCGGACTGAACGCAAGACACAAGCACACGATAAAATGAAAACACCCTACCGTGCGCTCACACATATGCAACGCGCATGCTTCATCTCAGCACCATCCAAAACCGGAACCAACTAGACGGAGACGCTGAGAATGAAACAGCGCGATGCCGACAGAACAAACAAACACCAGGACGAGAGCGCACAATCGTGAACATGCCCAGACCTCACGCGCCCGTATCAAGCGGAAGCGCGAACGGTCCAAGCGAGCCCACAATTGGCACTCATACAGAGACACAATGACAACACACAGGACTAGACAGAGCTAGTGTGAGGACTCTGCCACCAAAACAAGAATTAACAAGAGAGGAGTGGCAGAACCCTGACAGTATTGTGTCTTTTTTGTTTCCACGTTCCTTTAAAAATGTGTTTTTGTATGTAATTTTATTACATTTTTTTATTGTTGTTTTGTTTGCTTTGTTCTGAACCGTTTTGAAAAAGGAAAAAAATAAAATAAAAATTGAGTTCTTGATTTTTTTGGAATATGCAGGCCCTCCTTTATCACATAGAAATGTATCTCAATTTCTATCATGTAAATATGCATCTTGTTAAGTGTCCTAAGTATACTTAATTTGTCTGGAGAACAAAATGTTGAAAGCACCTTTTCTCAGTTCCACCATCTAAGTTAAGGTATTTTTTGTTTTTGTAGGGCAAACTTGTTTTAGCCTAGAGCTACAGAGGACATCACTCATCTGAGTCTCAGTCCAAGCATGCATGGCTACTTACTCTAAGGCACTAGGTGAGTCATTTCACTTGCCCGTGAATCTACATGTTTAGATGTGGGTGTGCCTGAATGAACTCTGGAAAATGAGACTATCGTGTCCAACGTCCATGACCTTAACCATCAATTAGTTATATAACGTGCTATTACTGCTTCTGGTGCAACAGTATTCTTTAAGTTACTCAACGGCATCCGACAAACACTACAAATTCAGATTATGAGCCTGTATAATTTTATTTAAAGTGATAATTCACCCAAGAATGACAATTCTAGCATCATTTCCCCCCCTTAATTGTTCAAAATTAATTTAAAGTTGAACACAAAGGAGGATATTTAGAAAAATGCTTGTTGCTCAGACCCAATTGACTTCCATAGTATTTTTGTTCCTACTATAATAGTCAGCAGATCCCAGCATTCTTCAATATATCTTCTTTTGTGTTCATCAGAGGAAAGAAACTCATAAATGTTTAACCCCACATGGAGGAGAATAACTGATGGGATCGTTTTCACTTTTGAAAAATTCATTTAAAGTCTATTTCTGTGCATTTAAACAAGAGACAGGAAGTTGGGCTGGTAAAATGTGGTGAACTCAGGACTCATTAGAGCATAACATATGATAGAGCCAGGACGGTTTATCATTCAGGTCTCTTACAGTCTTTGCCTTGCATGCAAAAGACATAGTCAATTTATGGATCTCTCTCTCTGCTCTGTTTTATTTATTTAAAGGTATCCTTCATCCAAAAATGAAAATGTACAGTTAATTGAAACTAACAGGTCAATATTTGTTTATTTTATTTTATTATTTAATTTCCTTGTAAATCTTTGTGTTGACTGATATTTGGGTCATTTTACTTTCTTTTGGTTGTGCATATATTGCATATTTTTGTATTTTGTTTAGATCTGGGTTTTTCCGAATCTTTGGGTTTCTATTCTAATTAAATTCATATTATTTTCTGATTTACCTAAGAGTTTTATTATTCACAGAGGGTTCATTTGTGATATTTTATTCAAACTTGGGAAAGATTTATATTCTGATTTACTTTCTTTTAACAGAAAATTACATCTTTAATATCTCTGCAGTCATTTAGTTTATTGAACCTGGAGCGCTATCTTAAACTTAATACACCTAGGTGGTGCTACAGCCTAGCTGTTGGTCAGTGGTCCTCAACTGGTCCGTGGATCAATTGGTACCGGGCCGCACAAGAAATCATTAATTATTTCCATTTTATTTATTATCCGAGTCTGAACTGAATTTCGAAAAGTCTTTTATTTTGAAAAATGACCGTATTCTCTCAGTTGCGTCTCGGTCACATGAGCACCCAAATTTAACCCACAAACAACAACATGAGTAAGAAACATGTTTCTTTGGAAGTTTCTTTGCTAAGGGGAAAGGTCCAGTGAACGACCCATGAACTGCCGCAATGGATCCGCAACCCATTTGTCAACAAATCAGGTGAAACCACCACGGTTGTACAAGAAGATCAACTGATGGAGATCTTTTAGGGGCTGTTTGTTATTTCCAAAGGAGGTGGGCAGCTTGCGGAAGCACCCAGTTGAATGAATCCCGTGAGTGCACCGCGAGTCATGTGACAAGAATTGACTGATCAGCTTCAGCTTGTATGTAATTTACACATTTCGGTAGACTAATTATCTCAGACAAAAACCACTGCAGTGCTTTGTAATTTTCTCCATAAATAAAATTTGTCAAACTTGTTTTGTCAGTTTGTCATGCTCTGAGAAAATGGTTGATAGACCGATGGACAGCTGATTCACAAACACATTCATATAATTCACATTCTACTGCTCGGTTCTCTGACTTTTTATTCTATGTAGCTATTTCATTTATGAACATAAAACATTTACGTCTATTCAATACTCATAATAAATGAAATTGAATAACAATGTTGTATGTGACTCTTAATAATCAAACAAAATCATTATAAAAATTTACAGTTGCAAAATAACACCAAGAAGACATTTTAATTCAGTATTATTAGATTATGAAATCATTAGTAATATTATTAATTAAAAGGTAGAACAGATCTCAAATTAACCCACCCAGTAGGTGGCGGCAGGACACTGTCTTAATTCATTTAAAGAGCCCATATTATGGATTTTTGAAAATGACCTTCCATGCAGTGTGTTACACAGCTCTAAGTAAAGTGAAATGTCCAGCTAAGGCTTAAATCTGAAAGTGCAAAGTGTTTAAAACGATTGATTCATATATAAAAGAGTCGACTCATTGTTGTTTAAATGAATCGTTATTAGAACGAGTCTTTAGCCGTTTCGGCTTGACGTCAACGCGAAACATAATAGTTGCGCGCGCAGACCCGGGAAATTTGAACTGCCCGGCCCCGCCCACAGACAGGAAGGAAAAGTGGAAGACAACAAGCACTGTATTGCAGTAAGTGTTGTAGCATAACCAGCGGGACAGCAGTGACGTGTAATCTGAGTAATATCTAATTAAATCTTTATACTGTTTGATGGCAGTATAAAGATTTAGAGAGAACTTATTGACAGCTTTTGCAGTATTGGTTTTCGCGTTTTGCTCTTTGTAGACGGTCCCTAAGGATCGGTCTCTCTGCCGCCTGCACAGAGTTTAATATAATGCGTCCCGCGCGTAGGCAAAGCTCATTTTTAGGAAAATAAGGTTGTAGGTGATTGTATACATTGCGACGGTTGAAAAGAGGTGCTATTTGTGTAGGAACAATGTTTCGGTCATGAGTTATTGATCCGGAAAACACGACTGCTGCTAACTTTACTAAACTTATCGGCATTCCGGTTAAATCATGACCCGCAGACGCTGTGCTCTGAAGTGCGAGGGAAAAGCTGTGTTATTTTCCCTACCTGGAAACCTCTTTTCCCTACCTGGAGTGGTTGAGGTTTTTTTCGTAAAATACCTGAGAATTACATCCCCAACACGGTGCTGTGTTCGCGTCATCTCTCTGAAGAGAGCTACACAAATCTACCAGCTTACGACGCGGGATTTGTTGCACGGTTGTTGTTAAAGGATGGATCAATACCCAGTTTATTTGGACCTGCGTGTTCTTCCAGTCGTGTTGACTGTAACAAGGTAAATATGGATGTAGTTGTCTGTATTGTGTTTGCTCCGTGCAGCATGTAGCGGTAGCCATTTAGCTCACTGCCAAATGAAACTATTTGTTGGCTTACAATAGTCCATGAAGTGTTAATTATTACTGAATGTTTGTTGTTATGATGAAGAATTTAGCAATACGCTGTTGTACAAAAGCAGTGATTTGTTTTCAATATGTTCTGGCTGCTGTCACGTAAAGGACGTGACGTGGTGACGTGACGTGGTAGCGTCACGTAAAGGAGGTGCTTGGGGAAAAAGACTCGCTCAGACGATTCATATGGGAGTCGGTGGGAAAATGAGGTAAAAATAAATAGATATTATAAGACATCGAAAGTGTTTTTTAACCTTGCATACATATCATCCTGTTGTTTGGGACTTCAAAAAGTGAAATTTAACCGTTCTCAACCCACCATATGGGCTCTTTAAATGGAGAAACTGAACAAAACATTAATAGCTCAGCAAATAATAATTGATAAAACGGATTGCATTTATAGACGACATAGTTACTAGGTATATGTGAAGATTTAATAAAGAACTTTACTCATGCTGGAACATTTACATAAAACAGATAATATACATTCATATTCATAGCAGCATCAAAGCAAAAATAAATCCATTATTTATTAAATAAAATAAAACTAAATTAAATCAACTTAATTAATAATACTTTCCTTGATAAGCCATAGCTTGTTCCTATTCTAAATAACTTAATCATTTTCAAACTCAGATAGCAGCTCAGTATTGAAAAAGAAACATTTGGACACGTCCAATATTTTAATAGCCTTAAATCCCAACATGCAATGTTAAAGGTGATGTATGTAAGTTTTTGACTCTTCTAAAGCATAAAAATACCATAATATGTTTGCAGATATTTAAAAACATGCTAAGTGAACAAGTTTATCTGAAAAACAGTGCTGAAGTCAGATATTCTGCTTTGAAAATGTGTTTTCCGTGCCAGAACGTTGTCTTTGTTATGGTGATTTTAACCTGCCCGCACACCAGTTTAGCCAATTATATTTCAGCACCCCGGGTTGCCTGCTGAAAAACCGCGTATTTTAGTCATTCATTCAGAAAGGCTCTGAAAGAATGCATCAGTGACCGAAATGCGACCTCCGGTGGACAGTAGCAGACTCCGAAATGGGAAGCAGATTCGGATTTCCACATGATGTTATTAATTAGCAAATGATATAAATATGATGAGCGTAAACATTAGGTGAACAGGTTACATTGTAACAGCGTGTCCTAACAACACGCTTCATGACGAGATATGCAGTAATAAGCAATTTGGCTGTTTGCACCAGACAAAACACGACAGAAATTGAAATACAGCCACACAGAAGCACACAATATGCACTCACTCATGAAATGGTAAGGCTTATAATCTATTTAATACATATTAACCATCTTTAACATTTTTAAATGTACATGCCATTGCTTTTAGTTAGAACATAAACAGTTTAGTTAGAACATAAATGTGATCTCGCCAGGTAATACTGCGCTCAACTACAGGGATTGTAACAATTAGGGATGCAAGGGTTATAGACTTTGGTTGTATGACTATATAGTCTGAAAAATAATTATGGTTTCATGGTTATCATGATTATTATGCATTTATTAAATTCAAAACACAACTAGTTTTGTTAACTTTGTAAAAAAAATACATTTTTGAAGGTGTTGCTGAGGATCTATGTCTAATAAGCTATCTGATTTGAACTAAGATTTGTTAAATGTTAATTTTGATGATACAGTAAATTTGATGCGAGTCTTGTTGAATGTTCTTTCTTTGCAGAATAGCACTTGCATTAAATCTTCACTTGATTAAAATATTCTTAAACATACATGGTAAGAGTATATTTTTATATAGGCACATTAGTTTGGTTGTATTGTACCTTTGTAATTTGCAAAATAGTCTTTAAAAATCAACTTAAAAAAGAATCGGGATATAAATCGTGAATCGTGATTTCCCCAGAAAAAATCGTGATATGATATTTTTTCCATATCGCCCACCCCTTTGCTGTCCTCAATCTGGCAACCTGCGCTTGTGTTTGTTTTGATCCAGGAGTGCAATACCCAGTTCAACCACTGGGTGTCAAACTTACATACTGCACCTTTAATATTTTCAGTTTAAAATTTTCCAGAGAAGTCTCTCATTCGTTCAAAGGTAAACCAGAATTAAAAATACACTGCGTTGCCGCCAGTGTTGGGTAAGTTACTTTTAAAAAAGTAGTTAATTACTAATTACTAATTACTTAATCAATATTGTATTTAAAATACTTTTCTAATTACTGTGTCTGAAAAGTAACTTAATTACTCAATAAGTAACTTAACTAAATACTTCTTGAAATCCCTATAAAGCTTGAGTGGACAAATAATAAAAATGTAACTCTGTAAATAATAAATACTTAGATAAAACATATGAGTCAAACATGAAATAGTTTAGCCTTTTAGTTTTCTGAATCATCTTTATTATATTCTATTTTTAAAAAATCTATAATAATTACATGCATAACAATGTTTAGTATGCAATGTAACCTTCTTAAATATTATTCTGCATATCTATCGATCAGGCAGGATCAGGCAATCTTTACAAAAAAAGCATTATTTTTCGTGGTTTTAGAATGAAAGCCCGTGCAGTATGATCGGAAGTGGACAAAAGGCTTAAGATTTGTCCGGCATGTTTTTGAACTGGATTGTCTCTCTTGTTTACCTGTGATCCGATCGAGCAAAAGGTGTCTTATTACTCTGTAAACAGAGCAGCATCAGTCATGTTAAATTCGCCGACTCCCTCTGTCACATCTGCGTAGTCATCCTCGCCTTTCTCAAAGTAATCTTCATGAACCAGCTCATGTAAGGTGCGCGATAGCCTTGAAAAAGCCGCGCGCTACAGCACGCAGGCGCGCAATGAGGAAAAATAAATTGATTAATACTGTAATGTTCTTGTCTGGGAATATTTTCATTTCGTAAAACAGCCACTCGCTTCAGCTGAGTCCGACATCTTCCGCTTTATGACTAGCAGCAAACTGGCGCGCGGCGCTATCACATGCATCTGCACTACGATGATTATAAAGCGCCAGAGTTTACTTTTACCTTTAGAACATAAATTAATAAAATTGTGTAAGATTATTCAGCGAGTTTTATTATTTTACAATGTAACGCAGGTACATTATAAGTAACTGTAATTAAAATACCTAAAAATGAACAGTAATTAGTTACTTTACTTTTTCAGTGGAAAAGTAATTTAATTACAGTAATTACTTAGTAACGCGTTACACCCAACACTGGTTGCCGCTGAGGGGAAGTGAAGTCATTGTGAAAAGGGTATATTACAGTAAATAACATCATTTTCACTAACCACTCAAGTTACAAAGACCACGCCCAACCTTACATGAAAGATAAGATCTAAAGAACTGTCAAAAAGTGAGTGTTTGTTTTACTTTTGGTTCTCTGGTATTCAAAGCCTGTTACGTAACATTCATCTTGCCAGTCAGGTCCCTTTATCTTTAGACACCATCCACAACTTCTGCTTTCTGAAGACTGAGGCATGTGACGACTGACAGAGAAAAACAGCAGCCTGGCTCTCCAGCAGATTGGGTGAACCCTCATGCACTCTGACCTCACACACGCCATCAAGCACATGGTCTGCATTCCATGCCACCTCCTCCCCAAAACACACATACACTTGTGTTGTGTGTCAGTGAGAAGTTTCAAATGGCCC
>CAIGQQ010030182.1:394536-412027 GCA_903798035.1 Danio albolineatus | reverse complement strand
GTGTAACTCAATCAGGTCTGAGATGGGATCAAACCGGCAATTCTTTGCATTGGAGTCGGTTGCGGAGGAGTAAAGTTTACCTGCATAGCACTTTGCTAACTGGCCTCCGTTACACTCATCCCCCTAAACCTCAATCCCATCCCGGACGAGCCCCACATGTAACCCACCAATCCTACTGCACCCAATCCGGTCTGAGGTGGGATTGAACTGGCAATTCTTTGCATGAGAGTTGGTTGCTCTAACATGGAGGCTAAAGACCATGGCCTCTAACATCTGTCAGCAGAGCAACTTCAGAGGTCAAAGGAGTGAGGTTTACTTGCACAGCACGTCACTAGCTGGCCTCTATTACACTCTCCACCCTAAACCTCACTTCCATCCCGGACGAGCCCCCACATGTAACCCAGCGATCCTACTGCACCCAATCCGGTCTGAGGTGGGATCGAAATGGCAATTCTTTGCATGTGAGTCGGTTGCTCTAACAAGGAAGCTAAAGACCATGGCCTCTAACGTTTGTGGCTAGAGCAACTTTAGAGGTAAGAGGAGTGAGGTCTATTTGCATAGCACCTCACTAGCTGGCCTCCGTTACACTCACCCCCCTAAACTTCACTCCCATCCTGGACAAGCCCTCGCATGTAACCCAGCGATCCTACTACGCCCAATCCGGTCTGAGGTGGGATCGAACCATGTTTCTTTGCATGGGAGTCGGTTGCTAAAACAAGAAGGCTAAAGACCATGGCCTCTAACGTCTGTCGCTAGAGCAACTTTAGAGGTCAGAGGAGTGACTTTACTTGCACAGCACTTCACTAGCTGGCCTCCATTACACTCACCGCCCTAAACCTCACTCCCATCCCGGACGAGCCCCCACATGTAACCCAGCAATCCTACAGCACTCAATCCGGTCTGAGGTGGGATCGAACCACGATTCTTTGCATGAGAGTTGGACTCTAAGACGATGGCCTCTAGCATCTGCCGTTAGAGCAACCTTAGAGATCAGAGTGAGGTTTACCTGCACAACACTTCACAAGCTGGCCTCCATTACCGTTAAGGTACAATAGCTACAAAGTTCTATTCTAAGTCAGAAAAAAATGTTAATTGTAAGTGGACATAATATACAAAGCCATTCAAATGTTTTTGACATATAATAACATAATATGAAACATAATAACATAAATTTTTGACATAATAATTAATTAATTAATATATTCATTAGTTATTTACAAATGTACTTAGATTTTTTTCTGTGAAGTTATTAGTTTGTCCACAAGGGGGCAACACAGTCTAAAAGCAGGTATTAGCAACTGCTAATCTCTCTGAAACCAAACTTCGATGCAAGTTTGGGTGAAAAAAGAAGCTTGAAAAAGGCTGAGCGACTGTATGCAGTTTTAGGTTATGATCACACAGAATGCACTTTTTCATTCCAAAGCACTACTTTTCCATTATTTTTCAAAGCAAATGTGCTTGATGGACATGTATAACTATTACACTCATGTCTCAAACTGACATTGACGAGTGGTGCTGTGTGTAAAAGTTGAAGTTCTGTCATATTCCTTAACAATGTCAGTTCCGCAATAGTGAACCAATCAGAAAAACTCTTATTGTTTACAGTAGCAAGTTGGAATGAAAATGGTTTAATTTTACAGCAATATGGAGGAAACTCTTTTCTAAAAACTATCCCTAAGTGTTGCATACTTTTTTACTTTATACACAAACTGTGTGAATGGCCCCTTCGAACATTCCAACACCCCATGTGCTGCTGGAGGCGGGCTTTGTGCTGATGTAAATATGGGTCACATTGTTCATGTGAACCTCTAAACACAACAATCATGATGGTTGGGAGATTTTTGTAATTTGTTATTTTCACATCCCAGTGTTGGCAGGTATGTAAAATGCACAGGACACTGTGCACACGGCCCACAAGATCATGGGGATCTGCAAGGCCTTTTGGATTTGTGCCCATTTGTGGCCACAGATGATATTTGTGCCATATTGAATGCCATCTGTGTATCAAAGTAGACAAAAAAGCAGAACGTCGCTTACCAGTACAGATCTTCAGCCTGCGGGCCGGATTTACATCTCGTTGGAGAAGGACGTGGGCTCTCCCTGACCATACACTCCTTGATTGTATCCTCCGCCTTCATATCCACCCTGCTGGCCGTAATCGGGCTGATACCCGCCCTGGGAGCTGGCATACTGGTCCTGTCCATAACCTTCCTGTCCATAGCCTGGACAAATACAGCACATTTTTAAACATGACGATATTACTTAGCTTGCATGTTCTCCTCATGTTGGAGTGGGTTTCTTCCGACATACGCTATAGGTGAATTAGATGAACTAAATTGACCATGTGTGTGAGTTTTCAGTTGTGCTCACCCTGGCCGAAGGAGTCTGGAGCTGGCTGCTTCTCTCCAGATGGCATGTAGGTGCCAGCGAATGCCGCCATCCAACCGGTTTCCTTGAAGATGAACCATAGGTTGCCAGCCCATAGGATCACATTACAGAACCCGAATGCCTGCAGGAAGCCCAGAAATCAGCCAAAGAGTTACTTATATGCATCCGGACGTGTGTGTTCACTGCTGTGTGTGTGTGTACTTGGATGGGTTAAATGGAGATCACAAATTCAGAGTATGTGTCACCATACTTGGCCACGTCAGGACTTTCACTTTCATTTATACAGTGATGTCCAATCGCCACTTACAGAAGTGATATCGGCGTCTGTGGTCTTGTTGCGCGATCAGCATTAAAGGGGGCCTATTATGTCCCTTTTTACAAGATGTAGAAGTCTTGAAGTCCCTAGAGTGTGTGAAGTTTCAGCCTAAAATATCTCACAAATAATGTTTTATAACTTATAACTGCTCCTTAATTGTGCCATTTTGGTGACTGTCGCTTTAAATTGAAATGAGATTGTGCTTTTTTCAAAAGATGGCGGAGCTACAAATGCCTGTGTCAGCATAATGGCAGATTCAAAAACAAGACTAACGTCCTATGCTAATGAGTCACTAGTGGGCGGGGCTTTCCCTCTATGATGACAGGTACAAGGGGAGAATGTCAATCAAAGCATTTCTGCAGACTTTTTATAAATTGTGTGATTTAAAAAAATTAATTAATAAATTTTAAGCATTAGAAGCTGGTTAGACTTGTAGTAAAAGACTGCCGCCACACAACTGTGTTTAAACCCCTTATAAAAGTGATTTTTGCTTAATATGTCCCATTTAAGGAAGGTCTTCAGAAGTTTCTTTTAGTTTATTTAGAATAAATCATATAAAGACGGATCTAGGGGTGGGGCCACAGGGGCACTGGCCCCTGTTTAAATCGGTTTGGCCCCCGTTGTGCCCCTCTCCTCTAAGTCATTGCTGATTTATATCAAAGCTCGGACATAAAGATGCGCTTTAATTCATGTTGAACGCCGGTGATACCTGTTACTTTAGCTGTTTTTCTCGTATGACAAGTGTTTTCATCCCTGTAGATTGACAGGAAAGTTCAGAGACAGGGATTAAAATTGTCACAATGTTGCTTGCTGTGGTTCGCTTTTAAAACTGAATGTTTTAGAACGTAAATATGATTAGTACGTTAGTAATTATGGGTGTGCTGTGAGAATAAACCAATCAGAGTCTCATTTCCCATTCCCTTTAAGAGTCAGTTGCACCGCACCATGGTGCATTTGATATTTATATGGTGGACTTTGTAAGCGGAAAAACTGAATGCTTCACTAGCAAGAAAACAGTTAAACAGAGCATCTGCAGCATGAGGATAAAGAACGAGCCACCTCCATTCGGCCTCTTTACTTTCTCCATTAGCCAACATATTTAATTTCTTTTGTAAAGCACAAAGATTTGTTTCAAAACTATTTCTAAATTCAGTTCTAATTTCCAGCAAACAAATAAATGAACAATATTAATGAAGTGTGGTCAAATAACTGAGTTATATCCAAACACATGTCTTATTCTTATGCCCATATGGTCCAAAACTCGACATGTGGACAAATCTATGCCTGTTTTTAATAAAACAAATATAAATATGCATATAATAAATACTACTACTACTACTACTAATGATGATAGTAACATTCTACAAAAGCAAGTTGTCATGAATAAACTGAAAAAAGCCCCCCTTGGTTTTTATACTTATGTAGAAAATATTAATTTTTGTAATATTTTAATCCTTTGATTATTTAACACATGTAAAGATATTTGTGTACTACTGTAGATTCTGTGTGTATTAAGCAATGTTTACGCATTTAGGTCGTAAAACTAACTCGCTTTGCGCTGGACTTTAGACCTGTTTTTTATCTGGTCTATTGCGCAGTCTATTTTAGTTCCTCAAAATAGTAACGCACCAACAATGTGACTTAACACACCTCCTTTATAGACGAGCACACCCATGAGTACACAAAATGGTGCAAATGGATTTACTATATAAACAATGTGGTGCAAAACGGCAAATATTAGGGTTGCGCTGGTCAAAAAATAACAACAAATCGCAACAAACAATTTTCGTGCCTTACTGCGCCGGGTGTATGATAGGGCCCTCAGTATCAGCTGTAAAATACTGACAACAAATTAGTCTTCCCTTTAAAAATAAACCAAGAAAGGCATATGGAAATATATTAGAAACAACCATTTTCAGTTTTTTTATTTTTAATAAATTTGCAACAATTAAAAAAAAAATTATGAGGGGAGATCATTATGGGGGATTGTGTGTTGAATTTTGAAGAAATAAATGAATTTAATCCATTTTGGAATAAGGCTGTAACACAGGGGTGGGCAAACTCTGTCCTGGAGGGCCGGTGTCCTGCACAGTTTAGCTCCAACACACCTGAACATGCTAATCAGTGTCTTCAAGATCACTAGAAATCTATAAGCAGGTGTGTTTGATTAGTGTTGGAGCTAAACTGCGCATGACACCGGCCCTCCAGGACCGAGTTTGCCCACCCCTGCCGTAACATAACAAAATGTGGAAAAAGTGAAGCGCTATTCATACTTTCTGAATGTCATGATCACCAGTGATCTACAGCCAGAGATCGCTGGTTAACACACACACACACACACTCATCTCATGAACTACAAATCTGCTTGTAAACGGACTATAGATCCAGTCATGCAACACACACAAACACCTGCTCCAAGTCACCATCTGATTAGACTCTCACAGCTGAAGCTGCTTCTGGACTGATTACACACACTATATAAGCAGCACAAACACACACAGTCTTTGCTGAGTATTGTTAACTGTATGTGACATTACAACACGTTTCCTTTGTCTAGTCTTTTGTGTTTTGATCCTTGCCTTGCTTGTTTGTTTATCCTTGCCTGCTACCAGACTTGTTGACCTTGTACTGTGACTACGATTCTGGATTCCTGTAAACATCTCATTGCTCCTGTTGACCACTGCATTGCTGACTTTCCTGATAAATCTGCGATTGGATCCTCACCGCCGTTGTCAGTGTCTCTCCCAGCGTTACACTGGATGCACAGTAAATGTGTGCGTTTTTACTTAAGTTGTGTTTAATTAAGTTGTTTTGAGGAAAATGAAGCTGGGAAAATTCTGCACATTTCAAGATTAGCATTAAAATCACTTAGCGTTAAATTAAAATGAGCGTCAATAACGTCTGTACCCACCACAGATGTGTTCAGACCAGACACCACCGGCTCGTGCAGCTCTTTGCAGCGGTTTTCCTCCCGTTCGCACGCAGGGATGAGGTTGATGACATCATCAGGGTCGGTGGCTCTCTTCACGTCTGAGAGACCTTTAGCCCACGCCGATGAACTCACCAGCCACATGAAGGTGAAAACCGCTGTCACCACGAAATCCTACAAAACAACAACAAACCAGAATTATTGTGGAACACTCATCACGATAATGTTATAACGCGATAATAATAACATATTATGCTGTTATGCTGTGACATTTCCCCCATTGAAAATCTTTAGGAATAATGAACCCTTTTCACAGGACCGTCATGACGTGACTCATGATATGGAGACCGCATGGAGACTCACAGCCTGAGCTCCTTTGTTTCCCTCGCGGTATTTCTCCAACAGGAAGATGTACACAGAAAGGGCTGCCATAGAATAAAGGAAGGAGAAGACGCCGATGGTGACGAAGAACTCTGCAGATGAGGAGTTGTCTCCCACCAGAAAGAGTCGCTCGGGTTCTGATCCTTTACACGTAGGGGCATCGAACCATACCTGGTGCAGTCTGTGGAGAAACACACATGGTAAATGTCTGACAGTGCTTTCTGTCTTTCGGATTAGACGTTAAACCGAGGTCCTGACTCTCTGTGGTCATTAAAAATCCTATGGCACTTCTCGTAAAGAGTAGGGGTGTGACCTGGATGTCCTGGCTAACTTCCCTCCATCGATCCTTACACATCATGGCCTCCCAATCATCCCCGTCCACCAAATTGGCTCCATCACTGTCTCTCCACTCCACCAATAGCTGGTGTGTAGTGAGCGCACTGGCGCCGTGTCCTGTGGCTGCCATTTATTTATAGTGTTTATATATATTTATATTGTTTATATTATATATTGTTTATATATATATATAAAGTCTATTTTTGCAATTTGACACATTCAAGCCACTGCAGCAATGTTCTAACCAACAGGCCCACATCATATACAGACACTTATAATAATAAATAACCTACTACAAATTAAAAGCATTATCGTATGCTATACATTTTTGTTTTCACAAGCTTTGGAGACATAACGTAAATTCCGCTTTTTAATAATAGTCACCTAAAGGCCCGTGCACACCGAGACGGTTTTTGCTCGCGTTTTCGGTCGGCGTTTGACGCCTCGAGACTAAATAAAGTGCGCCAATGTGATCGTGCACACCAACGCGCAAAACGCCAGGCGTAAAAGCGTCATTTTTAAAGAAACGCCTCATGCTCGTTTTTTTGTTTTGACGCCCCGCGTCAAAACCTTCTCCACCAATCAGATTCCCACTCTTGCTCACGTGTACGGAGCTGCTGAAGTTACAGTAAACACACCTTGGAGGCGCTCAAGCGCAAAACTGTCAATGCGAGCGCAGATGCCCAGAGGAGATATTAACGTGGAGCTGCTTACTGCACTTGTGAACAATAATCATCTCTTCATCGCTAGAGCTGCTACTTGAACCATCCATGCTTTGCCGATCGGCAACAACAAGCGTGTAAACTTCCTCTCTTCTTCTTCTGTGTAACAAGCGGGTGTCAGAAGCTTGGCGCCACCGTGTGCGCCATCTAACGTCAAGGAGTGATTTTGCTCGACGCCAGAGAAAAACGCTTGGGCTTGAATGCTGAAAAACGTCTCGAAAAACGCCGACGATAAACGCAAACGAAAAGCGTCCCGGTGTGTACGAGCCTTAAAGCTTTCATCATGACAAAACACGGCTGCGTTCAAAATGGTTTCAACAGGGAACAGAACACAGCCAGGAACTATGCCTCTAACTACAGCTCTACAGGTGTAGTTGCAAGCTTACAAGTTTGCGATGCAGTTTGCGAATATTTGTTGGATCGACGGATTTGGGAAACACTAAATTAACAAACTATGTTTGTAACGATGGAACTTGACCTTAGTTGGCTAACGATGGTTTTCGGAAACTGATTAAGTAGATCTAAAGTGTGCTCACTCTACTGGCTAGTAAGACACACAGACGCTAGTCAAGCATTTGCTCTGGGTGAGGGAAATTAAACAAAACATATATATTGCATACCGCAGGCTCTTAGCTTAGCTTAGCTAATCGCAACATTTCAAATCGAAAAATTCTGTGTAGAAACAGAAAAAAATGTCTGCAGATACAAATTTATGTTGTAAACTGACAGCACATCTGACATAAAGCAGCGTGTGTGAACTAAGTGAATAAAACTCATCAGTAACTAATTAATATTCACTTAGGACTTGTGTTGTTTGAGCTTGTACAGGAATGTAAGTGTAACACACTGACCTGAACGGGTATGCAAACTCAACCTCAATGTTCAGGTCACTCTCTGAGCGGTTCTCACACTCCACGCTCATACGAAACACTCCAGAGTAGCCGCCGCAGGTGGCGAACGCGAAGATGGCAAAGAACTGAGAAAGAGAAAGAAAGAACAGAGACATCATGAATAAATGTGTCGGCAATTAGCATGAAATGGCTGTCCAACTTTTAACTGTGCCTTCACATGAAAGTTAAAAACATACGCGTTCAGAAATACCTGATGAAATATGGTAAAAAGCTCGGAGTAGAGTGAATGGATCCGCTTCCTGTGCACGCCTCAATCTCATACAATTTAAAATTATTCATCATGCCTACTACACAAAGTGTAGACTCTCAAAAATATATCTGTCACGATCACCAGCGATCCACTCCTGACAGATCGCTGGTGAACTACGAATGTCATGTTTAAGAACTACAAATGCTATCAGGCCATCTCACACACACACACCAGTTGCTCATAAGTCTGATGAGACACACACACAGCTGAGAGTTGTGATCACTGATCATTCAGAAGATTTATACACCACAGAAACACCAATTTAGTATAGAGTTTATGTTTATTGTAAACATAATATAAATATAAAAAAAATATATTAAAAAAATATTTAAAAAAATATAAAAAATAAATAAATAAAAAATAGCAGCTGTTTGACCAGTTATTTAGTTATTTATAGTCCCTTTATTAATCCGGGATTGCCTCAGCGGATTGAACCATGCTCCGGTTTCCTCACAGTCCAAAGACATGTGCTATAGGTGAATTGGGTAAGCTAAATTGTCCACAGTGTATGTGTGTGAATGAGTTTGTATGGATGTTTCAAAGTGATGGGTTGCAGCTGGAAGGGCATCCGCTGTGTAAAACATATACTGGATAAGTTGGCGGTTCATTCCGCTGTGGCGACCCCAGATTTAAAAAGGGACTATAAATACCTAATAACTGGTCAAACAGCTGCTATTTTTATATTTATATATACAGTTAAAGTCAGAATTATTAGCCCTCCAGTATTTTTTTCCCCAATTTCTGTTTAATGGAAAGTTTTTTTAACACATTTGTTTTCAACATAACAGTTTTAATAACTAATTTCTACATAATATTTGACTTGTCATTTTT
Source organism: Danio albolineatus (assembly GCA_903798035.1). Lineage (NCBI taxonomy): Eukaryota > Metazoa > Chordata > Actinopteri > Cypriniformes > Danionidae > Danio > Danio albolineatus. The sequence goes on along the minus strand of CAIGQQ010030182.1, from coordinate 402,963 downwards.
TCAAGATACTAGTATCTTGTGACATTTAAATGCTTAACTAGGTTAATTAGGCGAGTTAGGGTAATTAGACAAGTCGTTGTATGATGATGGTTTGTTCTGTAGACTATCGAAAACAAATACTGCTTCAGGGGCTAATAATATTGACCTTAAAATGGTTTTTAAAAAATTAAAAACTGTTTTTATTCTAGCCGAAATAAAACAAATAAGACTTTCTCCAGAAGAAAAAAATATTATAGGAAATACTGTGAACATCATTTGGGAAATATTAAAAAAAGAAGAAAAAAAAGAAATCACAGGAGGGCGAATAACTCTGACTTCAACTGAGAATACAGAAATGAGAAAGTAATGAAGTGCTTTTATATCATGCCGATTTGCCATCTGTTGTATCACACCACCGACAACACCTTTCCTCTGCGAACCCTTTCAGCATGTGTGAAGAAATGCAGCAAATACGCAAATAAGATGAGCTGACAGACATTAGGTGTTAACGAATTATTGCAATAACATTAGTGACCTGATTGGAATTAAAGAATTAATTATAGAACACCTAGTGACTGCACTGGTGTCACAATGATGCACATGCTCAAACCCACACACACACACACAGACACATACACACACACCCACACAGACAGATTAGTTGGTCAGAGTATTTTTACCACACCCTCCCCTCACTGCAGGAAGATCCGATTGAATAGAAAATCCGGCTATTAATCTTTCTGAGGTGCTTCACCATCTGTCACTACACACGCTGTGCCGATCTACTACACTTCACGATCTATACACACACACACAAACACACTAGCAGTGTCCTTTTAAGGGGGTGTTTGTTTACACACATATCACATTTTGTTTTTTAGAAAGAGCTATTATTATTTTTGGCTGTTAATGTACAGAACAATGAAATGTGTTTCAGAGGCCTCAAATCATATTTTTAAAAGGTTAAAATATATATATATATATACACATATAACTCACTGGCCACTTTATTAGGTACACCTGTGCTTGTTAACGCAAATTTCTTATCAGCCAATCACATGGCAGCAACTCAATGCATTTAGGCATGTAGACATGGTCAAGACGATCTGCTGCAGTTCAAATCAAGCATCAGAATAGGGAAGAAAGGGGATTTAAGTGACTTTAAACGTGGCATGGATGTTGGTGCCAGATGGGCTGGTCTGAGTATTTCAGAAACTGCTGATCTACTGATCTACTGACTACTGATCTCACGCACAATCTTTAGCGTTTACAGAGAATGATCAGAAAAAGATAAAACATCCAGTGAGCGGCAGTTCTGAGTATTTTAAACACCTTGTTGATGCCACAGGTCAGAGGAGAATGGCCAGACTGGTTCCAGCTGATAGAAAGGCAACAGTAACTAAAACAACTACTCGTTACAAATGAGGTCTGCAGAAGAGCATCTCTGAACACACAACACGTCCAACCTTGAAGCGGATGGGCTGCAGCAGCAGAAGACCACACCGGGTGCCACTCCTGTCAGCTGAGAACAGGAAACTGAGGCTACAATTCACACAGGCTCACCATCAATAGAAGATTGGAGAATCATTGCCTGGTCTGATGAGTCTCGGTTTCTGTTGCCGCATTCGAATGGTAGGGTCAGAATTTGGCGTCAACAACATGAAAGCATGGATCCATCCTGGCTTGTATCAACGCTTCAGGTTCATTAGTACCATTGAGCATTGTGTCAACACCACAGCCTACCTGAGTATTGCTGCTGACCATGTCCATCCCTTTATGTCCACAGTGTGCTCATCATCTGATGGCTACTTTTAACAGGATAGTACACCATGTCATAAAGCGCAAATCATCTCACACTGGTTTCTTGAACATGACAATGAGTTCACTGTACTGAAATGGCCTCCACTGTCACCAGACCTCAATCCAATAGAGCACCTTTGGGATGTGGTGGAACGGGAGATTCGCATTCAACAAATCTGCTGCAACTGTGTGATGCTTTCATGTCAATATGGACAAAAATCTTAGAGGAATATTTCCAGTGCCTTGTTGAATCTGTGCCATGAAGGATTAAGGCCGTTCTGAAGGCAAAAAGGGGTCCAACCCGGTACTAGTAAGGTGTACCTAATAAAGTAAATATATTTAAAGATATACAATAGAAAGGTGAAAAATAAAATACAAAAAGGTTAACAAAATCTACAAGATGGGATTTGTAAGTGTGTGTGTGTGTGTGTGTGTGTAATTGTAAGGTGAGGGAAGTATAGTATAGTATACAGTATGGTTTGGAAGTATATAAGCAAAGAAACCTATAGAAAAGTACAATAGTATTATTAGAACTAATAGTACAACAATAATTCAGAGAATTATCAATAAAGGTAAAAGTAATAACAATAGAAAAATAATAATAAGTAACAAAAAATCTATTAATAATAAAAAGAGTTTGAGAGATCAGGAAGAGGACTAATAGTAATTATAGTAACGATAGCAGTAATAATAATAATAATAATAATAACAACAACGATAATAATAATAATACAATTAATAATAATAAAAAAAAAAATAATAAATAAAAAATAATAATAATAATGGCGCCATGGGGGTGTAGTGGGTAGCACGATCACCTCACAGCAAGAAGGTCGCTGGTTCGAGCCTCGGCTGGTCAGTTTGCCTTTCTGTGTGTAGTTTGCATGTTCTCCCCGTGGTCGCATGGGTTTTCTCCAGGTGCTCCGTTTTCCCCCACAAGTCCAAAGACGTGGTACGGGTGAATTGGGTGGGCTAAAATTGTCCGTAGTGTATGTGTGGGAATGAGAGTGTATGGATGTTTCCCAGAGATGGGTTGCAGCTGGAAGGGCATCGCTGCGTAAAACACATGCTGGATAAGTTAGCGGTTCACTCCGCTGTGGCGACCCCAGATTAATAAAGGGACTAAGCCGAAAAGAAAATGAATTAATGAATGAATGAATAATAATAATAATAATACTTTTTTCAGAAGTCAGCTGCATCATTTGAGGCAGAAAATGCATAGAGATGCATAACTTGTGAATCTCAGTAGACAAATAGTCTTCTGTGTAATACGAAACAAGCAACCAGTTGTAACGAACACAGCACTTCATTATTGGTTGTCTGAGTGTTTCAGGAAAGGAAATGCTTCATGAAGAGCACTGAGTGATTCGATTTACTAGAAAGCAACAGAACAGATAAAACCAAATGGAGACAAAAAACAGAAAAAGTCAAATGCTCGAGATCAATCAGTTTGCTTTTGGTTCAATAAAGGACCAGCATGACCTTTTTATTCGTAGCAAAGCTTGAGAGCGGTAGAATAAATGAAAACAAATCCTATTTCAGATCTACACTGTTAAAAATGTAATGTGAAATACTAAATAGTCAAGACAACAAATATTTTTAGTTATGCTTGAGCTTATTTTAATAAATCAATCAGGTTTCAACTACATTTTTTAAGTTATACAAAATTAAACTCAATATTTTTAGTCAGTTTGATTGATGTAAATGGAGATTACTAGAAAAGTTCATTTGATTCAAGTAAGAAATTAAAAGCAGCAAAAAGCTTTTACAGTGTTGAATCTAAATGGGGTGACACGGTGGCACAGTAGGTTGTGCTGTCGCCTCACAGCAAGAAGGTCGCTGCTTCAAGCTTCAGCTGGGTCAGTTGGCATTTCTGTGTGGAGTTTGTTTGTTCTCCCCGTGTTCGTGTGGGTTTCCTCCGGGTGCTTCGGTTTCCCCCACAAGTCCAAAGACATGCGGTACAGGTGAATTGGGTAGGCTAAATTGTCCGTAGTGTATGTGTGTGAATGAGAATGTGTGGATGTTTCCCAGTTATGTGTTGCGGCTGGAAGTAAAACAAATGCTCGATAAGTTGGTGGTTCATTCCGCTGTGGCGACCCTGGATTAATACAGGGGTCGGGCGAGCGAGTTGTTGTTTATGTATTTTGTTGTGAGATTATAAAACGATTGCTATGTGTTATTTTTGATTGTGTTTCCTGTGTTGTGAGAATTGTGACTTTCTGTTGTAAACCTATCCGTGTTTCTCTGTCCTATTACTTTGTTTTTGGGTTTGTTTGTTTGTTGACACTGTAAATATTGAATTATATTCACAGTAAAAAGCAGTAGGGGTTGGACACCACACTTTTTTTTTTGGTAAATAATTTCTCCTGGTTTTTTTTTATAACTAGTTAGTGAGGTAGAGATAGATTTTGTATTTTTATTTCTGTTATTTTGTTAGTTGTAGTTAATTTCATTTGGGTGTTTAGTTAGAGTGTGCTGTTTGTTTATTATTTTCTGTGGGTCCTCTCCGAGGTAGTTGGCTTCAAGTTTTTGGGTGATTAAAAAAACAAAACGAAAAACAAAACAAAAAACAAAGACAAATAAAGGGACCCGACTCCAAAGGGTCATAAAAGTGAATTTAATTTGTCTGGTGGTATTTTATGTTGCGGCCTTGACCCTAGACCAGGGTCGTAACACAACAAAATGAATGAATGAATCTAAATGGATTCCTCTATTATACTGGATATTGTGTGATCTTTAACAGAACATTACTTGGATTGTGTTGGAATAGATTGCATAACAGATTTGAGATAAACAACCTATGCACGCAGCTCACAAATGCATATTACTATATATAGATATTATACTACATATACTATTATCGCGATAACAATATTTTTTCAATATATTGTGCAGCCTTAATTTGAATATCATAAAAAAGAATAAGTATTACTGTATGTTAAGATATAAACTACAATTTAGATGAATAAATTAATTCATTTGTAAAACATTAAAAACAACTCTCAAGCATTTTTATGAAATAAAACATTATTCAGGGTTCATACACACTTTTACTACTAAAATTCAATGACTTTTCCAGGACTTTCATGTCAATTTTCATGACCTAATCTTTCATGTAATGTCTACGTATACATGATAAATAATAAGAAAACCGATGTAAGTTCAAAGTTATTACAGCATTTCATAAAACATGCAACAATCTATGTAGTTTAAATTCATATTTATATCTATGTAAAATATATTTAGACAATGCTTACACCGCACTAATAATGTGAGAGCATGTGCGTCACACCAGCTGCAGTGCAGTCTGATGGTCTTCTAGGGCACCAGCTTTAGTTGGGTTTTTGTTTTTGGTTTCGTAGTCATGTGATCACTCCTTGTTTCCAGCTGTTTCTCATTGTCTAATTAGTTCTGGCTCTTATAAGTCCTGTTATGTTGTGTTTAGTTTGCCTTTGGATTTGCAATGTTATGTTAGTTCTGGCTTGCTTCATTGCGTCTGGTTTGTTTGTTCACTTTGTTAAGTGTCATCACTATGTTTTTGGATTCCTGTTTAGTATTTTTGGCTTGATTCACTCTTGTGCTTAATTTTTGCATTTAACGTTTTCGTCAGTTTTGGTACTTTGCTTATCCCCTTGTCTAGTCGTGGGCAAAGCGAGGCTTCATGAAACACCGAAACAGTCGAAGCAAATGTGTCGAAGCGTCGAAGTGTTTCGAAACCCCACTCTACGGTGACACCTAGTGGTCATTTTCTATGTATTGCAATGGAACAGCTTCAGGAAAGAACCAGTTGAGCAGAATGAGGTATTAAACCCCACTTTGTGAGAATGAACCTTCAAGTGATTTGGTGGAGCAGGGATGCTCCGATCGATCGGCCAAAGATCGGTATCGGCCGATAATCACATTTTATGACTCGATCGGTACTCGCTAACTTGGCCGATCTTACGAACCGATCACAATTGATTTAATTGAATCTAATGAATTGCATCAAACAACGCAAATTTGTTCATTTATATAAGTTAAAAAAATTTTTTTTGTTTGTTTTGTTTTTATTTTGTCCTGCTCAGGCTTGTATTGGACAATGTTGAAGTTAAATCAGACTTCTCCATTTTAGGAGATGAAATGTTTATTTTGTCCTTCACTGTTCACTGTACTACTGGACAATGTTTAAATAAACCTTGTGGGTTGCATCAGCCTGCTCAATTTTTTTAAATTATTTTTGTCTCTAATTCACTATCCTGATATGCATAGTGTTATGCTTTAACCCCATTGTAAAAGCATATTAAAATTGTTCACTGTATAATAAACACTTATTTGTGATTATTTAGTACTCTGTTAAAACAATAGTTTTATTACATATAGTGTTAAAATGTAACAAAAATATAACAAAGGCAACAACAATAGAATTACTTCATCTGAAAAAAAGTTAATGGTGATCAGAGAGCTTACATATCAGTTATATAAACTTGAAACATCAGAATCGGCATTTTTATCGGCCGATCAGCAAGACAAAAAATCGGTACTCTGCATCGGTGGCAAAAATCCTGATCGAAGCATCTCTAGTTCCAGACTTCCATGCAGGGGTCGTGGGTTTGAATCCAGGCTGACGCTGTTATTTTGAAATGCTTTAATATCAGTTTGAATTGCTCTGTTCTTGTATGGTTTTGTTTCAACATTGGTCTGACATCTGAATAAACACTTTATGAATAAATATGTCTTGTTTTGGTCATAAGACAGGGTTGTTGCTAGATCAGACTTGGTTCTGGCCAGAAGTTAACAAGAATTATTTATATTATTATATAATTTTCCATTTATTGTATTTTATTAATGTCTATCAAAAAACCTAAAGCTAACCACCACTGTACTGTAAAATAGTGTTACAAAAATGATGCTAAATTGATGTCGTATCAGCAGCTGTATCCTCTCTAGACTACACCATAAAACAGTAACATTACTAAAATACATAAAATCATGATTGGAGTATTTATACGAGTAGGGATTTGAACCAAAAAGCCATCTGAAGCACAGAAACAACTTGCACACGCATGGTCCACTAGGCTTTACGAGACAGAAGTTTTGCTGACGCAGATTTGCCAGGTCTAGAAATGCTTCTGAAATGATCGATGCTTTGAATCGCTTTAGTCAAGTGATCAGGTGTTTCGAAACACTTCAGTCACGTGACCTGGGTGTTTCGAATCATGCTTCGGTGCAGTGTTTCAATACACTTGTGCTTCGGGATCTCGACACTGTGTCGAAACGTTAGTTTCACGTCAGCCATCCCTAGTGTTTAGTTTACCTTTGGATTTGCAATGTTATGTTAGTTCTGTCCTGCTTTATTTGTGGGCTGGTTCATCACGTCCGGTTCACTTTGTTGTGTCATCACTATGTTTTTGGATTCCTGTTTAGTATTTTTTGCTTGTGCTTAATTTTTGCACTTAATGTTTTCGTCAGTTTCGGTATTTTGCCTATCCCCTTGTCATTTGATCTTTATTGCTTGACATTAAATGTGCTTTACTGCACTTGGATCTTTCCCTTGTTTTTTTTTGTGATAACAAATCGTGACAATGTGTTTGGCCACGGACAATTAACATATATTTAAGTATACAGATATTTGTTCCACTAACTTCTAGGACTTTTCCAAAACTTTGTTTTTTTTCCCTCAGTTTTTCAAAAACTTTTCCAGGCCTAGAAAAACCATGTCAAAACTCCATGACTTTTCATGACAGTATGAACCCTGATTATTTAATCCACAGGATTTGGCATCATTCTTCAGTCTGGACAGATATTTTGCTGGGAAACAACCAAGATCACATTAGAACAAGCTTTAAAGTGGAAATTAGATCAAACTTTGCTTAAAGGCATGACATATCACAATAAAATAAAGTGCAAGCTGTTAAATCTACAGACGTATAACTTCCTACTGCTTTTATTCACTAACAGAAAACACATCAGGCATCATTTTCTGTTGCACTGAAGCAAAATAATATACTATCACAATTGCAAATCATGTAAAATATAATAAAACGTTCCCTTAATAATATCTTCTCTTATTTTTAATTCGATTTTTAATAAAATGACATCTCACACACACTGCACACACACCTCTATGAAAGCTCACACATGCGTAAGGATACTTGAACTGCTCAGAGGGTTTATAGTGGACAGTGCTGATTTACAGTCTGTCTTGACCATGGCTGTGAGCTGCTGCAGGTTTCTCTCAGGGAGTGGATTACGTAAGCGACAGCAGTGACTGTCCACAGCCTCCCACTCAAACTGTGCATGTGCTGTGTTTACTGCCAGCCGTAATCAACAGAGAGCAGATTGGCACTCTGAAGAAAATACCAGTGCTTTCTGCAAAATGACAGATTTCCTGCTGCAAATCCAAATGCCTAAAGAGACACATTAAGTAAGAAGAAACGTCGGTACTCACCCATTGTAAGATTTTGATGAATCCTAATGGCTGTTTGACGATTGTAAACTGCCCAGTGGCGACCAACTAAAACAAATAAATGCATAATATTAACAAACAAAAACTTGATGAAGCCAATAAATCTGCAATAGCTAGAGTTGTAAAAAGTGGAGTACTTTAGCATGGCTATCATGGATAATATAATATAATATAATATAATATAATATAATATAATATAATAT
>CAIGQQ010030182.1:332521-378151 GCA_903798035.1 Danio albolineatus | reverse complement strand
GTGTACTTTCCTAGTGTTGTTACCAATGTCCTGTTACACATTTGTACTTACAAATACTATTCAGTGGGTTGTTACATGAGTGTAGTTACAGCAATATTACACAAGTAAATACTATGTACCAGTGTGTACATACACTGTAGTTACATACTACTTACACATCTAAATACCATGTAAGTTCACAGGTATAAGCGACACTTAATATAAAGTGGGACCATCATTCTTACTCTTCAATGAACATGAGCTGTCATAGTTCATTAAAGATACAAACCCCTCACTGTACGTCAGCTGCACATTCAGCAAACCTCCTAATACGTGCAGCACGATGACTTTCATGAACATTTATGAAAAGTGGCGGATCTGTTCAGCAAAATATTTGACTGCGTGTCACTGCGTATCAAACGACTTAAAATAATACAAAACAATATAACCAAAGCAATGTCCACTGTGCTGAACGAGAGCGCTTCTCTTTAACTGAACAGTCGCGTCATCGATGACGTAAGGCCCCGTTTACACTAGTGCGTTTTCGTTTTAAGTTTAAGTTTCGTTTTAGTGAGTTTTGCTACGGTTGCGCCGTCCGTCCACACTACGCCGGAGTTTTCGAGCCGCGAAAACGGAGCGTTTTAGAAACGCTGGAGAGGCCGTTTTGATTCTAAAACGCTGCTGCTCCGTCTCAATGTGGATGTGGGAAAACGGAGACCTTCGAAAACGGAGGCGTGGCTGCTGAGATTCGTTACGTGATTGGGGCTTTGGGTCATTGCGTATCCTTCCCTTATTCGTCAAGCGCACATGGCTATAACGTCACCGGAAAACAGCAATACCAACCTTCACTGTAAACACTGTATTTTTGTTAGCCATGGATGTTTTATATTCATTTGTTACTTTAAGTAACAACTCGACCTCGTCGTCTGTCCTCAAAAAGACCTCTCTTGCTTTCTTTGCCATCACGTTCATCGTTCAACCAGCGTTTGTTGACTAACAATAACCAAATGCCGAGCGAGACACATGCTTCCTGTTTATACTTGAATGCGCATGCCCAGAGTGCGCGAATGGTGACGTGATATACGTTTTTGGTGGCGTAATGTGGACAGAGATCTGTTGAGAGATGCTAAAACTAAAACTAAAACTAAAACGCACTAGTGTAAACGGGGCCTAAGTGTGCTCAGGCTCAGAAGGTCAAAATGCAGTGTAAGTGCAGGCCGAGGGGGAAAGGGGAGGGGGACAATCACGCACAGGCACAGTTCAAGACAACCGTACCTAGTTTGAGTACACCCTGACATAGGGTGCACTAAATATTTGTGACATTATAGCACCCTTGGGCCTAATGAGTAAAATATATTTCTGCAGATAATTGTTAGAATAGAAAAATACACTAATTTTCTATGACTTGAGTAATAGTAATGTTGACGCATGACTGTGCAAAGACCACTTCTGATGGATATGCTGATTCTCAGGATGCCCATTATAGTGATATCTGTCAGGCTGTGTGCGGTTTCACTGTATGTCTGATGATGTTCCACAAAAATGCTTACAACAGCTTTAAATCCAGAAATGCGTCTGCGAGAATGTTCCTCGCATTTTTGCTGAACTGTGTTTCTAGAAGCGCCTGAAGGGGCACGGTGCCAGTACTGATGCTGTTTTTATCCTTCAGGCAGCTGTTCAGAATAGATGGAGTCAAGAGTGTCTTCTTCGGCCCTGATTTCATAACCATCACCAAGGTAAAGAATCTGATGTTTGTTCCAACACCATATTCAATTATATTTGAATGTCCTGCAAAGTGCTTTGAGATGTGCATTTTTTAAATTCCATGACGTAATCTCAACTGAAACATGGGCTGTTTCTCAATATGCGTTCTTCAGCGGTCTTGCGTCCTCGTGTAACGTCATCATCAGCTACCAAATTTCAGTTCCAATACTCAAGACCGCAAGAACGAAGGACGCATGAAAGTTCCCGGATGTGTTATCGGTATCGAGGTAGCACCGATGCATGCAGACTTGAGCACCGAACTCGCTCTGAAAGTCCCAGAATTCATTGCGACTGGAGGTGGGAAGCGCAGCATTTTATTCAATAAGTTCAGAGATGTACTTATTTACCTCAGGAGTTTCCCTAAATGAGACGGTGAAAGTAAACATTAACGTGAAGATCTTAAAAAAAGGCATGAACACATTAAGGGTGTTTATTTGTTATAATTTGTATTAATTAATCTCTTAAACTCCGCGGACCCAGTACCGGGTCCTATGAAGTCATCAGTTTCCCTTTTATTTTTAAAGGTCCATGGTTGCGCAAGACCCCTATAAGTGGTTCCGTTTGAAAGCGTAGAAGCTATATTTTATGCACATATGCATCACTTAGGTTTTTATTTTACTGTACAAAAGTTATTAACATTTAATTACACAGCAAAATACTGGAGACCCAAGCTGTCATTTTCCTATTTTTATATGCTTCATATATGACACGTGCACATGTCATAGTTTAAATAAAAGCTCTTGCCCGTCCTTGTACGATTCTAACATTCCTTTTTGTGAATTATATTCTATTTATATTTTATTTCATTTTATATTTATGATCAATAAGCAGCCCCAGATCGCACAGAAAGCCACAAATGCTTCATCATCTCTTACCTTGTGCTGAGGGCTTCAAAACAGGCCATTTCTCTGCTGATTTTGAGGTGATGTGCATAAGTATTCCTTTTATATGTATAATGTGGTCAAAACACAGTGAATTATGTTTGATCAAACCAAAGATCGTGAAAATATGAAAACAATAGTCTATCCGCATGCCATATATTCCCAATATTCAGTTTTCAGAATTACAATAACTTTTGCATACTCTATGGTAGAGACAAAATTCTTTTTCTTAGTGTTTGCTGCTATCTGCTGGTTTCAAGCAGAACTGTCTGGAGTTGTCTTATTCTCTTATGGGATTATCTACACATTATCAAAAAAGCATTTTAGAACAAAAACTAAAAAAGCGCCCAATGTTGAAGTGGTTCATCATAAAACAGAAAACATAACAAATATTATTTATTACTTTCAGCAGTTTCTTTTGTAAATTCAAATGGTTTTCTGTCCAATAACACTGGAATTTGTCATTTATACCACTGCATCTGGATATGGAAGACTTTCAAAGTTTGGTAGGCGGAAATTACATAAAAAAAGGTATAGCACCTCTCATCAGTTGGAATACAATAACTTTTGCATAGATTATGATAGAGGCATTTTTCTTTTTTCTTATGATTACTGACATGTGCAGGAACCACTAAAAATTAATTACAGAAACCTAGACCGCACAGAACCTAAAAGGTGCTCTTTTAAATTTCAGTTTATAAAGAAAAAATACAGAAAGCGCCTCTTTTTTTTAAGTGTTTATGATAACACAGACAACATATACAATTATTTTATCACTTTCAACAGTGTTTTATGAAAATCTAAAAGGTTTTCTTTAAAATGATACCACATTTTTGAATTTACTCCTCTGCATGTGGATTTAGGAAGCTTTTAAAATTAGGTAGGCAAAATCCAGGCGGAAATCCCAAAATAGCACTAGAGTTTAAGAGGTTAAAATCAGCTTTATTTGTGATGTGCAGTGTATATTTGTAAAGTGTTTATGCAGAGTATATATTGTGAAATGTGGGGGGAAACAGTAAATCGTAGTATGGACGCTGTAATCTCATTTCTCACAGGATGCGTTCTCTGTCCTCGCGGTCTCCCGAGTTCGTTTCATCCGATGTGACCTGGCAAGTCCGTTTTCTGCATTCTTGGAATTGAGAAACAGCCAAGGAGAGGGCGGGGTATATTGTAGCCCCTCCCCTTTTTCAAAAACAGCCAATAGTGTTTTGTTTTTATCACCGCTCTGCCAGTGAGAGTGATTGAGCTCAAGCTCATCAAATAAAAAGCAAGTGACAAGAAGGGGCAGGGCATGTCAGATACTAGAGAGCGTTTGATTGGTCAAGATTTGATGAACAACTTAAACATGGTGATGTGAATAAAAAAAACACGTTGATACATTAATGCTGAAGTGGCAAACTGCAAGCTGTGGAGGTGTATTTCAGGTTTATATTTTCTATATGCAAATGTTGTCACTGTTTTGGAGCACACTAGCTTATAAAGATCCTTAACTAACATTGATACTAACTTGATTTTTATCATTGAAAGCTTTATTGAACAGTCCGATAAAAGTTAAATCAAAAATGTATAATGACAATTTTGTGATAAATTTAACCATTAAGCAACACTGAACTGAACTGAACTCCAACACTAAAAACTAGACTGACACGGTTTCAAGTTACTATAACCTTCAATGTGAAGCTGCTTTGGCACAGTCTACATCAGGGGTGACCAACCCTGCTCCTGGAGATCGACATCATGGATATTTAGTGCTGTTCAGGTCCTAATTAATTGGTTCAGGTGTGTTTGATCAGGGTAGGAGCTGAACTCAGCAGGAAGCTCGATCTCCAGGAGCAGGGTTGAGCACCACTGGTCTACATTGTAAAAGCGCTGTACAAATAAAGGTGAATTGAATTTAATTGAATAAATAACTCACTAAAGATATGAAACTTAAAATTATATTTTGGTCTCCCAAATACTTATTGGGACTGCCCAATAAGTTCAAATCACGCCTTTATTCCTGGAACTCAAGACAAAACATTTTCACATTGGAAAGAAAAAGGATTAGTACATATAAGAGACTTTTATGTTGATAATAAATTTGGCTCATTTAGTCAGTTCAAATCAAAATATGATCTTCAATCCTCCGAGTTTTTTTTAGATATTTACAAATAAGGGATTTTACTAGGACAAATTTTCCAGGTTTTGAAAATATAACCATACACCAGATACTTGAAAATATAACAAAACACAACCCAATAGAATAAAGGTACTGTCTCTTTTTTTTATTACTTATTATTAGATAAGTGTTACATTCCTTCTTCATTTTGTCTAGTGTTGGGAAAGGAAAATAACAAAATAAACAAATTTATAAATTTAAGGAAAAAGAGCACCAAATTAATGAATTATGTAAAGGTTAAATAAACAAATTGAGGGAACACTTCAGTCCGCCTCAGGAATGTGAAACAACCACAAAAGTTAAACTTAAATCTTTTATTCTTTTAATCTCATGAAGTCAACAACAAAGGAAGCAGAAGTCTGCAGGAGAAGGATTAACCAAAACAACAAACAAAACTGGACTAACTTAGGAGGAGTACTAAATGACCCAGTTCAGGTTAGGGATGGGTGATACCAATATTTTTGTTTCCGATCCGATACCAAGTATTTCAAGACAAGTATCATCGATACCGATATCGATACCAATACTTTAATTAAATATTTTATAGTTAAAAAAAAATGGTTATCAGCTTTATTGTAATTATTATCATTATCATTATTATTATTATTAAATTAAACACAAAACACATGATTCCTTTTTACATTTATTAAAATAACAGAACTAAAATTGCCTAAATGGCACCATATATAACAAAAAAATAATAATAAATACACTGTAGAAACCTTGTTTAATTAAAAAAAGTACATCTCTCCCAGTTATTATGTGTACTTAAACTTTGTATTTTATTTTGATAAACAAGTTTATTTAAAACTATTTAAACTAAACTACAAAAAATCGAAATGTCTTTACTTGAGTAGGCTACAGTCTATTATTCTGAACCCTGTGAAATGTAACAGAAATCTGATATATGGCAATTTACGCAAATTACATAAAGTAATTTATGTAACTTGACAATAACTTGCTTTTTATTTCACAGAACCTCTAAAGCTTTATGTTTGTTTTTCATTCAGACTAGTGGTGAAACGGAGTGGAAGGTGATCAAACCAGACGTGTTCGCAACAATCATGGACTTTTTCACATCTGGACTTCCTGTTGTCAATGAAGCCGATGCTCCACGTGCCGACACAGGTTGAACATTATGAGCTGTATTGTCCTTGCGTTTGTTGTCTTGATATCTTCACTAAATTTAAGATCTATAAAACATTCACATTTAGTCATTTAGCAGACGCTTTTGTTCAAAGTGACTAAAATAGTGATAAAAGAGTAATGCGTGGTTTATATCTGCAGCTCCTTCAGAAGATGATGATGAGGTGGTGGCTATGATTAAAGAACTGCTGGACACACGCATTAGGTACATCAGAAAGTCTCTGTACTTTTGAAGATTCTGTATTGTCACTGTACTATGTGCTAAGTACTTAGTACAGCGAAATTAGAGCAATCCTTACAGTGCAAATGAAAGGATGAAATATTGCACAGTATAAAATATTGCACAATAATTGAGTTTTCAAATACACAAGTAATAATATAACACAAAATTTGAAATATGAATGGAGTATTGATAAAAGACTACACGGTGATTTTGTTGTATACGCTGTGTGCCAAAACCCCTATACATAAAGACAGGGTTCGAATGGGAAATGCTTGAAATACTTCAATTTTAAACTACTGTTTTCAAGGTTTTAAGTGCTTTAGAAACATCTTGAAAATGTAGTTGTATTGTTTTCGCAATAATTTAGCTCATCTGCCTGTATTTTGGTTTCATCTGTGCCCTTTCAAATGAAAATAAATATTTATTTAAGGTGAAAAATGACATATTTAAGAAGAAGAATCAAGTAAATGATGTTTAAGAGAGTAAACGATAGTAGTTCAATGTTGGGCTTTGGACTAACATGCCATAAAAACTTCACTTAGAACAGTGTTTCTCGACCACATTCCTGGAGGACCACCAACACTGCATGTTTTGGATGTCTCCTTTTTATGTCACACCCATTACAGGTCTTTCAGTCTCTGCTAATGAGCTGATGATTTGAACCAGGTGTGTTTGGTTAAGGAGGAGGAAAAACGTGCACAGCTGGTGGTCCTCTAGGTGGTTGAGAAACACTGCCTTAGAATACTATACTATACTACACTACACTACACTATACTATACTATACTATACTACACTACACTACACTATACTATACTATACTATACTACACTACACTATAATATACTATACTATACTATAGAATAAAATAATGATTAGCCTTTGATATAATGTTATGAAGTATGTAAGATATAATTTGTCACACTTATAAAGGGATTGAAAAGCATAGAAAAATGGAAACTTAGGAAAATATGTAGGAACCCTTAGTGATAATAAGTAATAATGCTGCATGATAAATTGAAATGAAATTGCAATCATGTTGGAAGTACCTAGCTGTGAACTAGGTTCAGGCGCTGCGTAACATCATTGTAAAGTATAGCAATGATGAGTATGTTGTACAATAATGTATAGTATAATAATGATTCGGTAAAATTCATTTATTTAATTATAGGGAAGTTAAAAGTAGCCTTATTACGCCCCAAAGTCTAGGGGAAAAACATATTTGGCGTAATAAACGAAAAACAAATGTTGTGGGTGGTGGATTTCCCCAAAAACAAACTAACTTAATTCAAAGAGACCGCTTTGGTCGACAACCAAACTCAGACACTTGTTTGAGAGTAATTAAATTAATTTATTATAATGAAGTATTGGCGCCACGGTGGTGCGTGAGTAGCACGTTCGCCTCACAGCAAGAAGGTCGCTGGTTCGATCCCCGGTTGGGGCAGGTCCCGGTTGGGCCAGTTGGCATTTCTGTGTGGAGTTTGCATGTTCTCCCCGTGGTTGCGTGAGTTTCCTCCGGGTGCTCCGGTTTCCCCCACAGTCCAAAGACATGCGGTACAGGTGAATTGGGTAAGCTAAATTGTCCATAGTGTATGTGTATGTGTGTGAATGAGAATGTATGAATGTGTTTCCCAGAGATGGGTTGTGGCTGGAAGGGCATCCGCTGTGTAAAACAAATGCCGGATAAGTTGGCGGTTCATTCCGCTGTGGCGACCCCGGATTAATAAAGGGACTAAGCCGAAAAGAAAATGAATGAATGAATAATGAAGTATTATATAATGAGCATTTCTTCAGGGTGTCCACAGGCCAAAATAACAAACAAAAGAATCTACAAAGTAAAATGAACTAAATTACCTATAATCATTTAAAGAAAATACAGAAAGCTTACCTGTCTGCCTAACATAAACAAAGTCAAAAGTAATCAAATAAATTAGCAGGCCACCCCTACAAGCTCAAACTCTCAAAATAATCAAGCAAACGGATAAACAAAAGCACAAGATGAAATACACGGTTGGTCGTCGGCTAAAGGGGAAAAGAGGGAAACCCAGGAGCTCCACTCCCAGCAACTGTCACGTCACGAATGAGCTCCTCGACCCAAGCCGGAAGGTCTTATTTATAGGCCTTCTGCGACCAGCAACCAATCAGGGCACAGAACTCACCGCAGTAGGAGCCTATGAAAGAAGGGAACAACACAAGGAGGCGGGACAAAACAAAATACACATATAGTGCGCAACAAAAATAAACTTCAATCGTAACAAGCCTATTTTCAAAAAAAGAGGAGTTTCCTTTAAAGCCTGTTCCACATCGCAAGCGTGAGCAGTGAGTGTTTTTTTCAGGCGTCCATGTTAACAGGTTTGAGCTTTCATACTGTACGCAGAAGCAGTGCGTCAGCGTGAGCGTGAGCCGCTGGGTCTATTTTTGCTGCACTGTTCACGCTAAACTAAAGTGACAGTGCATTAATAATCACCAAAAAAACATTGAATGACAGTAAAAGTTAGCAATTTTACCCATTAAATGCATCAATAATATCCACAGATTTTTATATATTCAATCAAATTAACTTAAACGTTTGACAACGGTAACAAATATTTATTGGGGCCCGAACTACAAAACCAAATTTAAAACACTTTTAGTATTAGTTTTGCTTATTAAGTTGTACACTAGTTTGATTATGTATAAATATCATTATAACTATATTGTATAAATATTATTATAACTAGGCCTACATCATCCTGACAATAAAAAACAAAATTACATCATGTCACAGGTGATTGTCTTCTGACCCAGTGCACCTTAAAATACATGAATGACACTCTTCATAGAGCGTGAAAAGCAAACAGCTCTTTAGGATCTACGTATATAATTTGTAAAATAAAGACTTGCAGGTTAAGGAAACAGCATAGGAGGAAGTTGCCACGGGCCTTGGTGCAGATAAAAAACAAAAAAAGTGTATTTTTAGATAGATAGATAGGTAACTAGAATAGACAGAGATAGATTGATCTGTGTAAAAGCTGCTGATCCGCTGCTCTCCATATGCACTGCGCATGCGCTGCTCTCGCTTGCGGTGTGAAACGGGCGTAAGACTAGTCACTGTGAGAGCATTTCAAGGGAGTTAATAGCATTCAGGCTCGAGAAATTGTACTATTTGTAATTTGAATAAATCTGAATTTTATTTAATTATTCATATGACGAAATATTTGAATTAGAATTTAGCTTCATTGTATTATTTATGATTCCAGCTTACAGTCAGGTGACTTCATTCTGGATTTTGCCATTCGCTTGTACAGTGGCTCTGAACTGTCAAAACACATCTCAAAATTTTTTCTCTGATTGGAAAAACAAAACAAAAACAGAGCAAAATCAAACCCGATCTGAATTATTTAATGAAGGATGAAAGTTTTCAATATGATTGATACAAAATAATCTAAGGTTGAATGTTCAGATTTTAGATTCAGTGTGCAATAATCTTTAAGGTCCCTAAAATTTTTGGTTTGGCTCTGGTACTAAATCCCTAATTCTAAGTAAAACATTTTGACTCGACTGGAATAATTTGCATTTAATCAAAATCTTGATTATCATCTTAATTCCCCAGACCCACAGTGCAGGAAGACGGCGGTGACGTGTTGTACCATGGTTTTGAGGACGGCATTGTGAAGCTGAAGCTGCAGGGCTCCTGCACCAGCTGTCCGAGCTCCATCATCACCCTGAAGAACGGCATCCAGAACATGCTGCAGTTCTACGTGCCCGAGGTGGAAGGAGTCGAGCAGGTGAGGAGGACTGTCCTTTTCAGATAGCCAGTCCAAAAAGGAGAATTCTGCCATAATTTTCTCACTCTCATGACCTTCGAAAGCTGCATGCATTTCTTTCTTCTGCAGAACACTTGGGAAGGGATGTTGGGCTTTGGCTTTTTGATAACACTTTATTTGAAGGGGTGTCCATAAGACTGTTATGACTGTTTATAATTATGATATGGCATGAATTAGGGCTCGTCGATTTGGCCTAAAATAGAGCTGCACAATTAATCGTAAAAAGATCGTGATCTCGATTCGACCTCCTAGACCAATGATCATTCAATCCGGCCTGCGACTGGATTCCAAAATTGTGAGGATCAAAAAGAAAATTGTAAAATTGTAGCCAGAAGAACCTGGGAAGTAAAAAATAAATAAATAAATAAAGGCTGATTTTTACTTCTGCATCAAGTGATCGGCGTGACCCACTGCGCTTGCCTTGCACGTAGCTGTGCATTGATATACTTCAGTGTGCTGTTTGTGTTGCTCTGTAATAACAATTCCGAAACGCCAGCTGGCAGCGGGTTTTTATGTTCCTCTGTGTCAAGTTTCTTCAAGGGGTTTTTGTTTTTTTGAACTCTACCTTAATGTACAAGAAGCGGACGTGCAACAATGTTAATCATAAGGTAAACGCAAAACAACTCCTCCACGGGACTCCACACTTGTAAACACTCGTTCCAACCGGCTCTCTGCTCTTTTGCAGCTCTCCACGCCACCCACACGTGTCAACGCTACCAAACTGACCAATCACAGAGCTTGCTCTATGCGTCTTGATTTTTGAGAGGTGCGTGGGTATGTGACTGCGCAAAGGCTGCACTGGACCTCTTACACATGCCTCTGATATATATCAGTATAAATCAGCCTTAACAGAGCAGGGCCACGTAGCTCCACACACAGTAGGAAAATTAATCGAAAAAATCGACTTGGGTAAGTTAGATCGATTATAGGTTCAGAATGACGATTTCGATTGTTTTTCGATTAATCGGCCAGACCTAGGATTAATTATTTTCATTAATTATATTATTTCCTATTACTTTATGTGCTATTAACATCTAAACCTACCTCATCCCTCAGTTATTAACGTCTATACCTACCCTAACCCTAAACCCATCCATCACCGTAGCATGGGCGTTGCACTGACTGCGTTTACATGGACATCAGTAATTGAATGATTTGCCTTAATCTGAATAAGACAATAATATAACTAAAGTGTTTAAATGAGTTGCTTTCTGAATGTTCCTTTCATGTTCCTGTTTTACATAGTACATACTGTAGTTTGAATAACAAGTAAATGAACAGCATCTCTTTAAAATCTCAGAACATTTACTTCAGGTTTTAATGACCTTAAAATAATGTCACTATGAAAAAATGAGAAAACTCACCCATCATTAAGATGATAAAAAGTTTTATGAGGCGTTTCTCAGCTAATCTGCTGTCTTTTCCATCCTTTAGGTGAAAGAAGAGGATGTGGAAGTCGCATAAATCACTTCCCTTCTCTCTTCAGCGTCCAATCATGTTAAAGGAGCTTGAGTTTAGGGCTCTGTTACACAGCTGCACTCCAAAATAATTTTTTCTTACTGAGTTTCTGTCTTGTTTCTTGTCCAAATATCTAAAACCTCTTAAATCAAGGAGCGTTTTCTAGACAAGCAAGAAATATTGTCTTGTTTTCAGAAATAATAAGTCAAAACGAAGCGAGTTTTTCCTTAAAACAAGCCAAATAATGTGCCAATGGGGTTAGCTAAACAATCTTGTTTTCGCTTTAAAAAAACACTATCTAGCTTTCCTTATTAGTACATTATTTGGCTTCTTTTTAGGAAAAACTCACTTAAATTTGACTCATTATTTCTGAAAACAAGATAATATGTTTTCCTTGTCTAGAAAATGCTTCTTCATTTCAGTATTTTTAAATATTTGGACTAAAAACAAGACAAATTCGAAGTAAGAAAAGCTGTTCTTTTCTGTGGTGTGTGCTCAAAGGAGAAATCTGTGTGTTTTCTCGCTCATTTAAACACATTTATTAGCCACAGGAATAATTATGGCAGCAAGTCTACATTTATAAGCCTACATCTTTGGATAGACAGTATAGACAGTAAGGTTTTGGCTTTGGTCACTTGTTTGTCTCAATGCACTGGTTAAAACAAAGAATGCAATTTTGTGTGTATTATATGTAATAAATTAAACCTTATATGCATTTTCTCAGACATGTATGTAAATATTATTGTATGAAATCAACCGGTTTCATGCTTAATAGATTCTCAGGAATCCTCATATTGTTGGTCACTTTTTAATTATTAGACGACTTTAATAGAGATTACATTTGTAAGACGCAATGTTATTGGTCATTTAATAGAATGATGCAGTAAATTAATGACAAATGAATAAAAATGATACATTATTTGGCTCTTATGTCTGGTATTTCATCCTGATTTAAGATTTGTCTTTGATTAACATTACAGAGTGATATAATTTGTTTGTTTGCTGATTTAAAATGTACATTTTCAAGATTCGCACAACGTTACCAAAGTTCTTATTTTAAAATTTAAAGTCACATTATAGGTATTAAATAGAAATAAAAAACATTAGGCTTTTTATTCAAAACATTCATTCATTTTCGTTTGGCTCAGTCCCTTATTTATCAGGGGTCGCCACAGTATGAGTAATGAACCGCCAGCTTATCCAACATATGTTTTACACAGCGGATGCCCTTCCAGCTGCAACCCAGTACTGAGACTCATCCATACACACTCATTCACACACACTCATCCTCTACAGCCATTTTAGTTTATTCAATTCACCTATAGCGCATGTCTTTAGACTGTGGGGGAACCCAGAGCACCCGGAGGAAACTCACACCAACACGGGGAAAACATGCAAACTCCACACAGAAATGCCAACTGGTCCAGTCGGGACTCAATCCAGTGACCTTCTTGCTGTGAGGCGACAGTGCTAACCGCTGAGCCACTGTGTCACCCTATGATATAATATAAACTAAAATAGTAGAATTTAACTGCTTTTTGTTTTGTAAAATACCAGTAAAACACCAATACTTGTTGAAAACATCCTGTTCAAAGAAGCATTAACTAAAGCAGCATCATTGAGATGTTACCTGAGGTGATGAGGTGACCAGAAAATGGGTAAATTTTACTATTTCACTTAGGAAATGCTTTCTAACTCTCCAATAATCGATAAAACATTAACATTTGAAGTAGTTCCTGAAATAGTATTTTTGTTTAATGCGTGTTTTAATTAATTAATATCGTTTTTTCTTGGTCCCCGCTGTGTGTTATCGTGGTTGTGTTTTTCCATTACCTCCAGAGGGCGCCATAGGACTTTACTAACAGCTGCGATGTTATAGGCCCAATACACATTTAGAGGAATCTTTCCCGCTCTTTTCTTCATTATAATGTTTTTTTCCCCCACTCACAATATCGATTATTGGTTTCGATCCATATATTTCAGCTATAAGCTGTTTGCATGGTAAAAATCCCCATATTTAGCTAGTTTGTTGTGAATTCAGTCCTCTGTATTTGTTTATTCAATGCTTACTAATTTATTCAGTTTTTTAATATCTTGAACTTTTTTTGATGCTTTATATATTAAAACCTAATGACTGTACTTATGATATTATGTAAACTTGTGTAAAAGCCACTAAAAGGCTGTTTAACGGCAGCTTGAAAGTAACTTCTCTCATAATGTGTGCTATACTTCATAATTTTGCCCTTGCATAAAAAAGGAGAGTTCTTAACAGCTTTTTTATTGTACCATTTATGAAAATAACTTAAAAAAGAACATATTAAAAATAGACTGAAATCTTTACAGGATTAAATTGTGTGATAAGCACATCCAGATTGCTCATTATAGCACATAAAATGTCAAACGAATCATTATCTAATAGTCTTCTTTATAAGCACTGCTTTTTAAGTGAGATTACAAAATGAAAACAAGGCTATATTGCGGACACCATGTGCTGTACTGTAAATCACGTTGAATATGGTGTATCAAACTTGGATGAAACAACATTCACTTGGTTTAATTTCATAAAATGGTTAATAGTTAATAATCTCATGACGTTCATGACAGAAAGGTTCTTTTCATTGCCTTCAAAGTAAAAAAAAAAGGGGGTTAAAGTGCAATATAGCACCACTACTACTGGTAAGCACTTGTTCTTATAGCTAATTCTTAGCTAACTTATAGCTAACTCTTATGCCGGCTTTATTTGCGGAAAGGGTAAAGTAACATTAAGAGCACCTTAAAATATAGGTGCTATATAGCACCATTTGACATAAGTACTATATAGCACCTATTTTTTTAAGGTGCTGTATAGCACCAAAAAAGGTTCCCCCCTCATTAGGAGCCAAGAACCAGTTTTGGCGCTATTTAGCACCTTTTTTTAGAGTGTATTATTGATAAAATGCTAATGATAAACAGCTCTTTGTTTACCTTACCTATTTACTGTTTAGCTCTGCTTCAGTTGCTTGATGCGTGTGCAGGTGAAGAAGCCTATTCTTCTACACATATTCTGTACATCTCAACATGCTAAGTTGTTCACAATACTTTTCCATCCACAGAATTTGTAAGGTCGTCAAATGTGTAAACGTTTAGCTGCGGTTCACGCCTCTGCCTTTAGATGTCTCTGGGACAAAGCAGCTGCATGAATGCTAAAGCTTTGAATAAAAGTGAAGCCATCAACAGAAGTCTGACCCCTTCTGTCTTTACAAATACAAGCACAGCCGTTTAGAGCTCATTACTGGTTAATGATGTCAGAATTCTCCGGTATTTTGGAATGGATGTGTGAATGGACTCTTCTGGAAAATTTCGAAACGTCCTCGTCTGTGTGAACAGGACTTTTTTAAATTTACCGGTAAAGTCGTTTCAGTAATTTTCCAGATATTCACCGGTATTGCTGTGTGAAAGGGGCTACTGTTGTTACATTATGTTTTGTTTGTTTAGTTTTTACCTTTTTTTTGCTAAAGCTAACAGTTTAATTCTTCTTTTAAATACTTAACAAAGTCAGTTCAAGCCTTTATTTTGGTGAGGCTTGACTTTTACAGCTTTGTATATGTGAGTGTCCAGCCTGCATCTCACGAGGATTGTAACTATTTTACGTTCTGTCAGTTTAGTGGCTAATTCATACAAATTCACACAAGTTCAGTCATACAAAAATGGACGTTTATTGTTAAAACAACACCCCTAAACCCAACCATCATTTGGCGATGAGCAAATCAAACAATTAAGATCATGTGATTTCATACAAATTAGCTACTGAATCAAAATGTACAAATTGCCGCGAGATATCGTTCTCAGTTCTCTGAATTCCTTTTAGTAAACCTATTTTTTTTAAATTTAGGTATGAATTGTTGTTACATCATGTTTTGTTTGTTTAGTTTTTTAACATTTTGGCCAAAGCTAAGTAGTTCTTTTTTCTTTTAAATACTTTACAAAGTTAGTTCAAGCCTTTATTTTGGTGAGGCTTGACTTTTACAGCTCTGTATATGTGGGTGTCTGTCAAAAAGAACTAAACCTGTTGCAAATAGTTCAGAATCCTCCTGATTTTAAAGTGGGAGCATTTTACTTCTATTTTGACTATTCTGGGCTAGTTGCCAGTTCTGTATAGGATCGATTTTAAGCTCCTGGTATTTGCTTACAAGTCCCTGTATGGGTTATAGCACTCCTTCTGCATATCACAGCTTATTCAGGTGCATAAGCCTCTAGGCCTTTAAGGTATTCTGACAAATCTGCTTTTTAGGTAGTTCTAGCCAAGAGGTTTTCAGACCTTTGCAGCAGAGAGACCATCAACTGTATGGTTAGTTCAGAATATTTTCAGGTTTATTTATTTATTGTGATCCCATTTTAGCTTCCACAGTGGGATTGCTACTCTTCATGGGTTCGAGGTCTATTCAAGACAATAGATATTATAAAAGAGTAAACAAATAATATCCCTTATTGCACTGTAAAAAACATACAAAAAATTAGCAGTTTTCTGTATTTTGTGATTGTTTTTAATTTACATTTTTACAAAAAAAAAATAGGGAACTAATTAGGGAACTAATAAAAAAATAAGCGAACACTATTTTGTTTCTTTCAGTGTGCACTGGGTTTATACATTTAGGACAAAACCAATTGAGAACCTTGAACACAGATTAAATTGTACAGTTCTTTATTTAGTAATACACTTACTGGCCACTTTCCAACTGCTCGTTAACGCACATATCTAGTCAGCCAATCACATGGCAGCAACTCAATGCATTTAAGCATGTAGACATGGTCAAGACGATCTGCTGCAGTTCAAACTGAGCATCAGAATGGGGAGGAAAGGTGATTTAAGTGACTTTGAACGTGGCATGGTTGTTGGTGCCAAACAGGCGGGTCTGAATATTTCAGAAACTGCTGATCTACTGGGATTTTCATGCACAACCATATCTAGGGTCTACAGAGAATGGTCAGAAAAAGAGAAAATATCCAGTGAGCAGCAGTTCTGTGGGCGCAAATGCCTTGTTGATGCCAGAGGTCAGAGGAGAATGGCCAGACTGGTTCCAGCTGGTAGAAAGGCAACAGTGACTCCAATAACCACTCGTTACAACCGAGGTATGCAGAAGAGCATCTCTGAACACACAACACGTCCAACCTTGAGGCAGATGAGCTACAGCAGCAGAAGACCACACCGGGTGCCACTCCTGTCAGCTAAGAACAGAAAACTGAGGCTACAGTTCGCGCAGGCTCGCCAAAATTTGACAATAGAAGATTGGAGAAATGTTGCCTGGTCTGATGAGTCTCGATTTCTGCTGCGACATTCGGATAGTAGGGTCAGAATCTGGCATCAACAACATGAAAGCATGGATCCATCCTGCCTTGTATCAATGGTTTACTGTTGGTGTAATGGTGTGGGGGATATTTTCTTGGTGCACTTTGGGCCCATGAGTACCACTTGAACATCATGTCAACGCCACAGCCTACCTGAGTATTGTTGCCGACCATGTCCATCCCTTCACGACCACAGTGTGTTCATCTTCTGATGGCTACTTCCAGCAGGATAACGCACCATGTCATAAAGCGTGAATCATCTCAGACTAGTTTCTTGAACATGACAATGAGTTCACTGTCCTCAAATGGCCTCCACAGTCACCAGACTCAATCCAACAGAGCACCTTTGGGATGTGGTGGAACGGAACTTTGCATCATAGATGTGCAGCCGACAAATCAGCAGCAACTGCGTGATGCTATCATGTCACCTTGGACTGAAAACCAGGTCCAATCCAGTGCTAGTAAGGTGTAACTAATAAAGTGGCCGGTGAGTGTAGCCACTGAACACACTCAGACACACTTTGATATAACTTTGGTTAGACTTGAAGGATTTAACACATTTGTCATTTTTGAAAACAACCTTAAGAAACTCAAGAGCAATTAACCATTTTAAACCATTTTAACAGGTTAAAGAATATTTATTCACACTTTGTAAACCTGCTGAAGTCTAAAGAAAACGGACAGAGTAAATGTAGTTTCATTCATTCATTCATTTTCTTTTCAGCTTAGTCTATTTATTAATCTGGGGTCGCCACAGCGGATAGACCCCAGATTAATGGGTCAATTAATGAACCGCCAACTTATCCAGCACATATTTTACGCAGCGGATGCCCTTCCAGCTGCAATCCATCTCTGCGATACATCCGTATACACTACGGACAATTTAGCCTACCCAATTCACCTATACCACATGTCTTTGGACTTGTGGGGGAAACCGGAGCACCCGGAGGAAACCCACACAAACACGGGGAGAACATGCAAACTCCACACAGAAATGCCAACTGACCCAGTCGAGGCTCGAACCAGTGACCTTCTTGCTGTGAGGCGATCATGCTACCCACTATACCACCGTGGCACCCTGAATGTAGTTTATTTTTTAATATTACTGTTAGTGTTTAAGCACATAGAAAGAAACACTTAAAATGTTCACTTCAAGTCAATTTTAATGCACCTCGGGTTCAATATAAGAATACAGTTGCCAGACTATTGCAAACACACAAACCACTCACTTTACATCACTGGTTGATTGCACCAGAATATAATCTACAATCGAATATGATCTTGGCACGGTGGAGGGATGCCATGTTGGAATTTAGAAGGGGCTGTTTGCTCACCTACGTTTGGCATCAAGCATGAAGCGG
This sequence comes from Danio albolineatus, assembly GCA_903798035.1. Taxonomy (NCBI): domain Eukaryota; kingdom Metazoa; phylum Chordata; class Actinopteri; order Cypriniformes; family Danionidae; genus Danio; species Danio albolineatus. The sequence goes on along the minus strand of CAIGQQ010030182.1, from coordinate 360,052 downwards.
GAAAGCCATAAAAGGCAAAGCAATTAGAAATGAAAGATCCAGCTGATCATATCCTCCTGCTACTCAAATATTCACGTTTTTTCCTGTACAGAGGGTAGTTTTGTGAGTGTCGCTGGTACCATATATGCAGTTTACAGTGCTACTTCTGTTCCATCTTTTCTGATATACTTGATTCTGATTGGTCGATCATAAAATGTATGTTGTTCACTGATAACAACTGCTGATAATAATAACTAATATATATATATATATATATGGCTTGCTTGGTTTGGGACTTGTGGAGCTGCGCATTGATGGATTACTCTTCAGTGTTTTGAACTCTCAGCAGTGAATATTAAACCACACTGAACTGAACTAAACTGAACTCCAACTCTGAAAACGGCACTGACACAGTTTCAGTTTACTAGAGCGTCTATTTGAAGCTGCTTTGACACAACATTGTAAAGGTGCTTTAGAAATAAAGATGAATTGAACTGAAGTGTGCAGTGTGACGTCATGAGGCAAAAACTCAGCTTTTAGTGGCCACACAACCACACTGTTAGCACAGTTTCTGAAAATCTTCAGCCTGGCCAGAGTTTTCAGAAAGTTTTGGTAAGTTTTCATATGGACGAATGACTAAACTGTAGGAAAAAACTGCAGTTTTGAAAATACCCATGTTTGAGTCTCAATGTCTATGTTATTAGGTAACCTGCTTAACCGTTCACTAACACAAATATCTATTCAGCCAATGCCATGGCATATAGACAAGTCAGAATAAAGAAGAGGCGACACGGTGGCGCAGTAGGTCGTGATGTCGCCTCACAGCAAGAAGGTCACTGGTTCGAGCCTCGGCTGGGTCAGTTGGCATTTCTGTGTGGAGTTTGCATGTTCTCTCAGTGTTCGCGTGGGTTTCCTCCGGGTGCTCTGGTTTCCCCCACAGTCCAAAGACATGCGGTCCAGGTGAATTGGGTAGGCTAAATTGTCCGTAGTGTATGTGTGTGAATGAGAATGTGTGGATGCATCCATGTATGGATGTTTCCCAGTGATGGGTTGCGGCTGGAAGGGCACTCGCTGCGTAAAACAAATGCTGGATAAGTTGGTGCTTCATTACGCTGTGGCGACCCTGGATTAATAAAGGGACTAAGCCAAAAAGAAAATGAATGATAGAAGAAAGAAGAAAGGTAACTTTGCTGCCAGACAGGCTGCTCTGAGTATTTCAGAAACTGCTGATTCATTCAAATTTTCATTCTCAAAAATCACAAAGGTTTCAACGAATGGATTAATATAAGAGAGCAAGAAAAATTATATATATATAAGTGAAGTTTCACAAACTAATTTCGAGAGGAGCACGTGATATGATTGACTACAGCTGATCCTTACTGCTAATCATTAGTTAGCCTAACAGATCATTCTAAAAATTTAAATATCCAGCCTAAACTTCATTCCACATCTTCGTTTTTGGACTCCGGTTTCCACCCACAGTCAAATAAACATGCACATAAAATAATTCGTAATAACAGTCACAAGCATTTAACACATTCATGCTGAATTAATCAGAATCTCCATGTTAGCCAAGTACAAACGGGGCTGTACGGGGCAAGTGAAACTGATCTGTATTCCTCCTAATGCTCATTGACCAGGTGGGAACATTTTGCAAGTCAATGTTTACATGTTTCAACATTCTTCAAAATAACTTCTCATGTGTTTAATAAAATAAAGAACTCAAATAGGTTTGGAACCACATGAAGGTGAGTAAATGATTTTCTTTTAGGCATAAACAAAAACATGAAATATTTATAAATGGTCATGATGTATGCCATTTAGGTCTGGACTTCATGTAGGCCAGATCATGACAGTCAGTTTTGTTTTTCACCCTCCAAATATGATTTCACCATATGGTCAGAGATATATTATGTCATTTATCATTGCTAAATCAACAAATCTAATGGTGACCTATTTTTGAATCCATTCAGCCAATCCTCAGGTCTGGCTTGACCATTTTTTTTATCTTATCTTAGCTTAGCTTAGCATAGATTATTGATTCGGATTGGACAATTAGCATCTCACTCCAAAAATGACCAAAGTTTTTCGATAATTTTCCTATTTAAAGCTTGACTCTTCTGTAGTTACAGTACATCATAAAAACTGGAGTGTTCCTTTAAGACTTCTGCACAGTTACTGTACGTTATTTTACTTCTTGGTTTTAAGCAATAAAACATTAAGTCACTCATTCGGTTACTGACTAACAAGACAGCAATGCATCAAGCACAACACACTGTCAAATGCGAGAAATTGGGGGAAAAAAGCATGGATTTGCCAAAGAAGGAGAGAATTCCAAACGCAGAGAAAGCGAACGAGTGAACGAGAGGCCAAGGAGGAGAGATAAGCAGACCTGTGGGTGATGACTTCAGATGTGGATTCTGAGTGATGATGGTTTAATAGTGTGAGGTATATTTTCTTGGCTCTCTTTTGGCCCCTTAGTACCAACTGAGTATTGTGTAAATCACCCGAACTTGTTCGGTCTTTCCAAACTTTTAGGTCCCAAACCTGTTTCTCTTTAAAGTGGAAAAGCAGAAAATATTTTGAAGGATGTTGGAAACCAGTAAACCACTGAGATCCCTAGTAAGAAAAACAAATACTATGGCAGTCAACGTTTCCAACATTCTTCAGAATATCTTGTCTTGTTTTCAACAAAAGAAAGGACTCAAAAGGGTTTCTAACCACATAAAGGAGAGTAAATGATTACAGAATTTTCTTTTTTCAACCCTTTGAGACATAAACAGATAGTATATGATATTTGTATACATTTTTAAGATGGTTATGAAGTATGCTATTCAGGTCTGGACTTCATGTAGGCCAGTTCATGAAAGTCAGTTTTGTTTTGTTTCTGTTTTCTCTCTCCAAATATGATTTCACTGTATGGTCAGAGATATATTATAGTAATTTGTCATTGCCATAACATCAAATCTAATAGTGGCCTATTTTTGAATCCATTCAGCCAATCTCCAGATCTGGCAGGACCATTTTTAGCTAAGCTTAGCATAGATTATTGATTCGGATTGGACCATTAGCATCTCGATCAGAAATCCCCAAATATTTTCGATAATTTTAAGGAACAACATATATTTTAAATGATTATGAAATATGCCACTCAGGTCTGGACTTCATGTAGGACGGTTCATGACATTCTTTTTTGTTTTTTAACAGCGGTTTTCTCTCTCCAAATATGATTTCATCGTATGGTCAGAGACATATTATGGTAATTTATCATTGTTAATACAACACATCTAATAGTGGCCTATTTTTGAATCCATTCAGCCAATCTCCAGTTCTGGCGAGACCGTTTTAGCTTATCTTAGCATAGATTATTGATTTGGATTGGACCATTAGCATCTCAATCAAAAATGACCTTATGTTTTCAATTATTTTCCTATTTAAAGCTTCACTCCTCTGTCGTTGCATTGTGAAATAAAAAACTGGAGTGTTCAGATGTGAGAAAGTGTGAAAAAAGCTTGAATTCCAGATGTGGAAAAAGTGAACAAGAGATAATTTTCAACATTCTTCAGATTATCTTTAAAAGAAAGAACTCAAACAGGTTTGGAAGCACATGAAGGAAAGTAAATGATGGCAAAATTTTCATTTTGGACTGAACTATCCCTTTAAGACACAACCTATACTTCAATTAATTATGAACTATGACATTTAGGTCTGGACTTCATGTAGGACGGTTAATGACATTCAGTTTTGTTTTTTAAACAGCAGTTTTCTCTCTTCAAATATGATTTCATCGTATGGTCAGAGATATATTATGGTCATTTATCATTGTTAAAACATAAAATCTAGTGGTGGCCTATTTTTTAATCCATTCAGCCAATCTCCATATCTGGCAGGACCATTTTTAGCTTAGCTTAGCATAGATTATTGATTCGGATTGGACCATTAGCATCTCGATCAAAAAGCCCCAAATATTTTTCGGTAATTTTAAGGAACAACATATATTTTAAATGATTATGAACTATGCCATTCAGGTCTGGACGTCATGTAGGCCAGTTCATGACAGTCAGTTTTGTTTTTTAACAGCGGTTTTCTCTCTCCAAATATGATTTACTGTAGGGACAGGGAGAAAATATGGTAATTTCACATCACACTCAATAATGATGGATAATTTTCATATTTAAAGCTTGACACTTCTGTCACATTGTGTTCCCAGACTTTTGCAGTTTCAAGCCTTACGAGTCACCCATTAAATCTTTGACTTAGAGAAAACAGCAATGCATTAAAGGGCACAACACTGTCAGATGCGAGAAAGTAGGAAAAAAGCATAAACAAAGAAGAATAGAAATTCCAGACGTGGAGAAAGCGAACGAGAGGCCAAGGAGAAGAGATAAGCAGACCTGCGGGTGATGCCTTCGGATGTGGATTCAGGGTGCTGATGGTCACAGCTGACTGACTTCACTACAGACTAAAAAATCTCCTGAGTCCAAAATCTCTCTACAGCTCGCTAATAGAGACTGTCAGTCAAAGCCCTGACAAGCCGCACACACACACACACACACAATCACACTCTCAGTCGCACACACACCAAGATCCTGGCCATAAATCAATGCCTCACAAGTGAACGTGAGAGGAATATGAAGCCGGACTGAGTCATTCACCTCAGTTTTAGACACCGCTGGAAGATGACAGCACTCTGACCTATAGCCAATGAAACACTCATGCTTCTGTGTCACCATCTTAAATCTCTATTTCACATATTTCTCTTGCATCACTCTGCAATTCACCAGCCGTTGAACAAGGAATTTTATTGGTATTATTATTTTTAGCTCAGCCCATGTCATAATGCATCTGAAAGCATCTTATATTGTCTTCACATGATTCTTAATGCGCTTTGACTGGACGGAACGCAGAACGTAGATCTGAGTAAGTCGCTACTTAATCACCTTAACGGCGGCTTTAAAAAGCGTACAGGCGTCCTGGAGATGACGGTTATCGCTGGAGAGGATAATTGGATGTCAGAAGTGACTTTTAGTCATGGAGGACAAGCTTGAAATGAGTAATAATGTGGTATAAGCAGCCTGTGTTTCATGTTGGGTGGAATTAGTTACAAAGCGACTGCAAAATCGTCGCAAACGATTTATAAAGGCTGAATTTAAACTAATTAAATGTAATTATGTTCAACCTAATGTGTTTGTTTAAATTTAGCCCATATAGATTGTTTGCAACAACTCACCTTAAAAAAAAAAAAGTAAATCCAATGAATTTTTTTTTTCAGTGTACAGTAGTTACTGTTGTGCTGAAAAAGTAAAGTAGGGATTACTTTTCATTTCAGAATCAGAATCAGTTTTATTGCACACAAGGAATTTGAAGAGCTTCCAGTGTACATAAAGTGACAAGTGACAACAAAAAATAAATATGAAAAAGTGGGATAAAAAGTGGGATAAATATCCACAAGTTGCGCTTTTTGAGATCTCAAATTTAGTTTGACTGAAATTAATAGAATTAAGAGATTTTTTTATTGTTTACCTATGCTCTGAGACTTGGATTTTTAGTATTTAGTCAAGTAAGTTTAAGCAAGGTTGGTCAATAAAGTAACTATGATACTTTTCAGAGAAGGTAATTGGGTCACTCTTTATTTTAATGTACGGACCATTAACTGATGCTACGTTCACACCAGACACGGAAGACGCGTCAAGCGCGAGTGATTAAAATATTAAGTTAATGCAAAGGCTTGAATTGGCATCCTGCGGTGCGATACGCGCGAATGGCGCGGCGCGAAAGGCACGGTGTGAATGGCGCGATACGTGCGAATGGCGCAGCGTGAATTTAGCGTTTTGTGCATTTGACTCACTTAACGCGCAATTTGCGCGAAACGCTCCAGTTTGAAAATCTGAACTTCAGCGGACATTCGCGCCGCGTTAGCCAATCAGGAGCTTGCTCTTGTGGGGGTGTGATTATGACATAGCGCCTATTGTTGGTGTCCCGGGGGAAAATCCTCCTGCCGACACCGACAACAGTTCATCAAACTGGGCTCGGCTCAGTCAGAAGCACCGCTGAAAGCTTCCATCATCAAGGTTCAGTTTCTGGAGGAGTTTATGAGTTCACAGAGCTCGGTGCACATCTGAAATAATCTAGTGGACTCAGATACAGCTCCAAACGAATCAACGCTGTTTTTCAACCTTCATAAAGCACATAAACACAGTTATTCTCTCTATAAAACCCCTGTTAGCCATTTAGCAATAAAGCTACAGTCACTAAACCATAGACAGAAGCTATGCCTATGAATGAGCCATGCGAATGAAGCGGATTTGTATGCGCAAATGAAGCGAGTATACTCCAATGTTATGTCTATTTACGTGTGAATATCGCGATTTTGCCGCGGTTGCCGTGTCTGGTGTGAAAACAGCATAAGAGTTTTAGCTCATCAAACTACAAAATTATCTGCTCATTAATAGTTATTAAGGTAGTAGTTGGGTTTCGGTATTGGGATTAGGGATATAAAATAAGATCATACTTTATAACTGCTAATAATCAGTTAATATCTTAATAATAGGCAGGTAATAAGCCAGTATGACTCTTCGATAACTCTCAGATAACTGTCTCAAGAATCATTCATACCTGCTGTTCGCGCGTAAATCCCCTAGAGGCCGATCTTGACTGACTGACTGACCGACTGATTGACTGACCCACCCTTCCTCTTTCCCTAAACCCAATCAATAGTGTTTTCAAAAGCATCGATTGACCAGCCCACCCTGTTCCCTAAACCCAATAGTGTTTTCAATAGGAATCCAGAAAAAGAAAAGCACTCACCTGTTTTTTTTACCACGTTTTCAGATTTTACCACATTCTCACCCTGTTATTTACTTGTTTATTTTATTTTTTTGGCTTCTGTTTTTGTCTTAGCTGCTTTCTGGAACCGTTCTTCACCAGACTTGAACGCTGTCGTTGTGGTCAACATCTCTCTCAACATCTCAAGTCCACCGACGTACATAGCGAGCTACTGGACAAACTGGTAACTGCAGGAAAGCCATCCATATGGAGGTAAGCGGTAAGCTGGTAAGCGAGAAAAGGAACGACGTCATATCACCACATAGTGTTCGTTTTAAAGACAAAATGCAGCCATTCGTACCTCTGGCTACATAATTCGCGATCTCTAGTAATTTATATAGGGTCATGTTTTCAGAATGAGCCTATGTTGGAAATGTTACTTAAACTGAAGTGTTTCCAGTGATTCGAATACAACTGTAATGATGTAATTACTAATTAACTTTTTAAAGTAACTTACGCAACACTGTCTACTGGTAATTAGCTAAGCTTGCTAAGGCGACCATCTGTTTTGTTATTGCTCAGGGGCTTTGAACAAACCACGAACCTTTAGTATTAAACTCTGTTGTGTAAGTCTTCCAACATCTTTGAATCATCTTTTAACACAAACGAATGTCCAATTAACAAAAACATCTAAATAACATACAACCCCAAATCAGAAAAGATTGGGACAGTTCGGAAAACACAAATAAAAAATTAAAGTAGTGATTTCTATATTTAGTTTGACTTGTATTTCATTGCAGACAATACAACAAACATTATTTAATGTGTTCCTCATGATTTTTATAAATAAAATAAGCACGTTTTCAATTTTAGTTCTTGCAACACATTTAAAAAAAAGTTGGGACAGAAGCAGTTTAGGGCTAGTAATCAGGTACATTTGTTAAATAATGATGTGATTTGAAACAGGTGATGTCAACAGGTGAATATAATTATGATTTGGTACAAAAGCAGCATCCAAGAAAGGTCTAGTCCTTTAGGAGCAAAGATGGGCCGAAGATCACCAGTTTGCCAACAAATACGTGAGAAAGTTATTGAAATGTCTAATACAATGTTCCTCAAAGAAAGACAGGAAGACATTTATATATTTTACCATCAACAGTGCAGAACATCATTAAAAGATTCAAGGAATCAGGAGGAATTTCAGTGTGTAAAGAACAAGGGTCCAAGCCTTAGCTGAACAACCTTGATCTCTGATGCCTCAGGCAACACTGAATCAAGAATTGTTACTCATCTATAAGCGATATCACCACATGGGCTCAGGACTACTTTGGAAAACCTTTGTCAAGTACCACAATACGTAGTTACATCCACAAATGGCAGTGAAAGCTGTACTGTGCCAAAAGGAAGCCCTATGTTAACAGTGTCCAGAAATCATGTTTGAAAAACTTCATATATGTCATTTCTAGTTTCAAAATGAACATAAACAATGTAATAATTTACCATTCAATGCAAAATAACCTAGAACAAGATGAGACTCAAAATAGCTAAAGTGTATTCAATCAGCAATGCTGTTGTAAAAAATGATTTCATGGCTATTAAGTAATATTACTAGTTTAATAGATAAAACAATATATGACTAGATATGACGAGATGTCATGGTTTTGAAAATCTGGATTCTGAAAGTTCAAAAATATATATAAAGATATTGAGAAAATTGCCTTTAAAGCTGTCTTAAAGCTGTCTTTTGATATATTTACAGTATGAAATGAACAAAATATCCTAATGGAGCATCTTTACTTAATATTCCAATGATTTTTGTCATAAAATAAAAATCTATCATTTTGACCAATGCAATGTGTTACTAAAAGCATACCTGTGCAACTTCTTACTGGTTTTGTTCACATAGGGTCACATATTGAGATCCACAAACCTTTAAATAGCCATTGAAACTTTTTTCAGTAATCCATTCTAGTGGTCATCACAACATGAATGAAATGATCATCTTCTGCTTCAGGATAAATATAATAGCCATAACTAAAAATCACTCTTATTGTTAAGCACTACACCATGTCCAAAAAACACACGGCAGGACAAGATTCCAGAAACAAGCAATTTGTCTGTCCGCATCAGACGCAACACGACAAAAGCATTTAAATAGGACCTATTATGGCAGTTTTTACAAGATGTAAATTAAGTCTCTTGTGTCTTTAGAGTGTGTATCTGCAAGTAAGTAAGTTTCAGCTCAAAATACCACACAATTATTGTTTTATATCTCTTTGACACTGCACCTTTTAGACTTTGATCTCAATTGTGCCATTTGGTGACTGTCGCTTTAAATTCAATTGTGTTCTTTTCTAAAGAGGGCGGATTAAAAAAGCCTATGTGTCAGCTGCATTCAGTTTGACAATTGTATTTTAATAAAAAATGCTCAGAGCAACTTGTTGTTATTAAGGTTGTTACAAATAACACACAATGTATGAATATGAAATATGCTGAATATTGTAGAGCGTATAACCCCTAGGTTAAACCAAGGATACAGTGTGTCAGTAATTTGTTAGCAGTTGGCAAAATGAGCCCGTGCGTCCTCACGAGGCACGCTTCATCATGCGAAACAACTGTCCTGTTAAATTTATGATGCAACAAGACGATGATGAGAACAAATGATCCGCTCTCCTCTCTTCCATCCCTCACCCAGTGTGCAAAGAGAAAAAGCTTACATTCTCACGCAAATTAAGGGCACGCATTTCCACATTGCTCACAAACACTCAAGAGCAGGGGCCTCAGTGTGTGTGCTGAAGTGGAAAATGATGGGCTGAAAGATACACACACGCCAACATAGATTTGCAGTTGGTGCAAATGTGTCGCTGGGAGTCACTGGGAAGCTCCACAACAGCTGGTGTGACAAATCTCTGCAGACGCCCCAAACTCACTCACTACAGCAGCCCTCGGGGACACAACAACAACTAGAACAACTAGTCCATGCCGTAGTCTCAAATCAGACTGCAAATATATTTCTGCGTAGCTCTATTTGAACTAATTCAACGATATTGAAGTTCAAGTTAAAGTTATTAGCCCTCATGTGAAGTGTTTCAAATATTTCTCAAATGATGTTTAAAGAGCCCCTATTATGGGTTTTTGAAAATGAGCTTGTATGCAGTGTGTAACAGCTCTAAGTGAAGTGAAATGTCCAGCTCAGGCTTAAATCTGAAAGTGCACAGTGTTTAAAACGATTGATTCATCTATAAAAGAGTCGACTCGTAGTTTCTCAAACGAATCGCCATGCTTACGAGTCTTTAGCCGTTTCGGCATGATGTGAATACGAAACATAAGCCCCGCCCATTTGTGCACACGCAGCCCCGAGAGATTCGAAACCCCCAACCCCGCCCACAAACAACAGCGGCGAGCAAAGGTTGCCAGGTTGGGTGGTTTTGAATTTGTTTGTGCTGGTAAAAAGCTTTTGGATAGGGTTTGGACTGGAATCAGTCAGCTACATCTGGCAACACTGAGAAGAGCACTGTGCTCAGCTGGATATTATTGGAAGTGTGCAGATGAACCAGAGATGAGACTGTGAAGAGTCAGTGGTTGAGGTTTATTTCTGCAGAAATGCCTCAGCATTATAGCCCAGCCTTGTGCTGTGTTCCCTCTGAGGAGTGCTTCTGAAATCTACATGCTTACAACGGAGGATTCGTCGTTTGTTAAAGGAAGGATCAGAAAAGATGTATGCGGGGGCGAACTAGCCATAGGGAGCACCGGGACATTTCCCGGTGGCCTGACGGTGAATCTGGCCTGCTATCCAACAAGTGAGTACGTGTGATTAAAACGGTCGCCTCATTGTTTTCTCTAGCTTGTAAATGATATATTTAATTGTGTTTTGTAACTTGTAACCGCTTGTAGTGTATCTGGTTTACTTGTATTCTCATTTCGTGTCTAAAAGCACGTTGTAAACGCGGCGCGTGTCGATTTGTTTACGGATTAAAATGCGTTTGTGAGCTCGTGTTCCTCTATTTGTCGTTGCTATGGCTACATCAGCTCTCCTACACACGTGTGGCGGTCCTGTTTCATAATGGTTCAGCTTTTGCCGCTGTGTGCATTAATACTGAATGTGTGTCACTGTTTTTAATTCTGGTTAAGAACAGAGTGATATGCTGGGAGACCGGGGCGTTAGTTTCGGGGGTGAGGTGTCTGAAATACGGGCAACTCCTGGGAAAAACGAGAATGTTGGCAGATATGCTCACGCACACACTATGACTACTTCAATATTGATAAGCCGTGGTGGGCATTCTTTCGCGCTGAAAGTGTTTTTTGACCATGCATGCATATTAGCCTGCTGTTGGAGACCCTAAGACCAAAATATGACCCTTTTTAACGTATAATAGGGGCTGTTTAAGAAAATTTTCACAGTATTTTAAATAATATTTTTTCTTATGTAACAGTCAATAAGGCTGTCACGTTATGTTCTGGTGTTCCTGTGTTTGTTGTGTCATGTGACTTCCCAGTGTGTTCCATGTGCTCCTGGGTTTCTGTGATTTCCATGTGCTCCTTTGTTCTGTTTCCCGCTACTAGTTAGTTTCATGAGTTTCACCTGTGTTCCTCCCCTGTGTTTTATTAGATTTATTATGCCCCTTGTATTTATACCCCTGCGCTTGTTTCAAGAGTTCACACTTAACTGATGATTGATTATAAAGCGTATTTGGCGTGCTGTCCCGGGAGAGAGCCCTGAGCGCACAATTTTCTGGAGCCCGAGCTCCATCCCGTTTAAAGGGCGAGAGGAGAGTTTGAGCTCAGGTAAGTCTCGAGAACTCCCCCCGCTTGTGAATGTGCTGAGATATATCTTAGTAGTGTTGCTTTAAGATGCTATTTAAAAGTAGTCAATTTACTTATGTAGTATGTTTTTTGGACGGTGGGAGGAAACCAGAGAACCCGGGGAAAACCCACGCGAACACGGGGAGAACATGCAAACTCCACAAAGAAATGCCGACCGGCTCGGGGAGAGGCCGAACCAGTGGTGTTCTTGCTGTGAGGCAACAGTGCTAACCACTGGGCCACCGTGCCGCCCTATAGGAGAAGGGGAGGAGTTGGGGTGGAAGGGGGGATTCTTCAAGACGAAGAGACTGGAATAGAAAGCTCTGGTAATTTATAGTGTGTCAGGATTCGTTGTGGTACCAGCTGTGTTCAATCATAAGCACGTGATCCTCTCGAAATTAGTTAATAAATAAACTCCACTTAGTTCCTGGTCTCGTCTCAAATGTCATTCATGAAGGACCCTGTGCTCCTACGTGTGTATGTTCCAGTGCTTATAGTAAGTGTCTTTGTAAGTAAATACGTGTTTTCGTGATAGTTCCTGCGTTCCAGTGCCTTTGTGAAAAGTTGAAGCTTGATTGTGAGACAAGTCGTGACAATGGCGGATAAAACCCTGCCTCCTAGTACAGGAGCCAATCAGCTATCGATATGGACTGAGGAATCTCTGCGGGAGAGGCTCGGACCAGACATGAGTTTTTTCAGATTTTGTATGATTTAAACACTTAGAGGGTGCCACGGTGGCGTTGTGAGTAGCACCTTCGCCTCACAGCAAGAAGGTGGCTGGTTCGAGCCTCGGCTGGGTCAGTTGGCATTTCTGTGTGGAGTTTGCATTTTCTCCCTGTGGTTGCGTGGGTTTCCTCTGGGTGCTCCGGTTTCCCCAACAGTCCAAAGACATGCGGTACAGGTGAAGTGGGTAGGCTAAATTGTCTGTAGTGTATGAGAGAGTGAGTGTGTATGGATATTTCCCAGAGATGGGTTGCAGCTGGAAGGGCATCCGCTGCGTAAAACAAATGCTGGATAAGTTGGCGGTTCATTCCGCTGTGGCGACCCCAGATTAAAAAAGGGACTAAGCTGAAAAGCAAATGAATTAATGAATTAATTAATTAATAAACACTTGTTGTTTTGTTTTATCTTATTGCTGATAGCTAATATGAAATCTAATCGTAAGCTTTGCAAGCAATTTTGGAAAGTTTGATGTTTCTTCATTTGAACAGAATGCCTGAGAGGCGTTTCAAAGATGGCCGCAGAGTGAAATGACTTGCCTTAAAGGGACTTCGGCAAAACTCCCAGCATACAATGCATAATAAACACATTATGCAGCCACTGTGATTTTTTAAAAATTAATTCATTAATTTATGTTTTAGTAGCTCATTTAGAATATTTTTGGACTCAGTTGATGAGAATCATGCTGAATCTTGCTTTCAGTTTAAGTTCAAATCTTATTTTTATGCATTGAATTATTTGTGTGGATGTACTGTATATTAACCCATAGTACTGGGTTGAACCCCCTTTTGCCTTCAGAAGTGCTTTTATCGTCTTGACCATGTCTACATGCCGAAATGCATTGAGTTGCTGCCATGTGATTGGCTGATTAGAAATTTGCGTTAATGAGCAGTTGGACAGGAGTACCTAATAAAGTGGGCGGTGAGCTATAAACATATATATTGTTTAGTTAAGAACTAATTTTAATGTCTATAAAAAAAGTACAATATCTCATACAAGGTATTTTGCTTAAGCTGGCCTTGAGTGTTCAGAACAGTAGGGTCAACTGAAGCTGGAGCCAGTGCAGCATGCAAAATTGCTACATCTGTTTGGTTATGTAACCTAATTTAGATGACTACGCACAAAATGCTGGCCCCTTATTTAGCTAGCCTGTCAAGCCACATAAAGTCATCGTGTGTGTATTGTGCGGCCCTTAAGACAACTGCATCACCGAAGGCTGCAAAAGGCACGTTACTCAAACGACCCCCACAATCACTGTATTCCTCCGTTGTTGCTTTCTTGATCTGTTTTGTATCTGTGTGACAAATCCTACTCCATTTATTAGCCGCCTTGGCTGATCTGTACAGCCTAATGCATCAACTATAATGATCTTAAAATGTGTTTCAGTTCAAAGAATAAATAGTTGTGCATTAATCCTGTTCACTGACATTGCAATAAAATGCAACATTTACAACACAATTGAAACTCGCGATCGTTTCATACAAATTACAAAACCAGAGAAATTTGTTGTCAAGTGTAGTTGGTTTGTTTAAAGAGCCCCTATTATACGTTTAAAAGTGTCATATTTTGGTTTTGGGGGTCTCCAACAGCAGGCTAATATGCATGCATGGTCAAAAAACCCTTTCATTGTCTTATAATCTGCATTTATTTTTACCTCATTATCCCAGCGACTCCTATATGAATCGTTCAGTGATTCATTTGTTCCAAAACCCCTCCTTAGCGTGATGCTAAACTGCGCTGATTAGACCGATGACCCAGTCTGTTGCGATTGGTCGACATCATTCAGCGCGAGAGAATGCCCACCACGGCTTATCAATATTGAAGTAGTCATAGTGTGTGCGTGAGCATATCTGCTAACACTCGTTTTTTCCGGGAGTCGCCTGTATTTCAGACACCTCACCCCTAAAACTAACCCTCCGGTCTCCCAGCATATCACTGTATTCTTAACTATAAGTAAAAACAACGACACACATTCAGTATTAATGCACACAGCGGCAAAAGCTGAACCATTATGAAACAGGACCGCCACACGTGTGTAGGAGAGCTGATGTAGCCATAGCAACGACAAACAGCAGTGAAACGCAGCTCACAAACGCATTTTAATCCGTAAACAAAGCGTTTACAACGTACTTTTAGACGCGATATGAAAATACAAGTTAACCAGATACACTACAAGCGGTTAAAAGTTACAAACCACAGTTAAATACATCATTTACAAGCTAGAGAAAACAATGAGGCAGCCGTTTTAATCACACGCACTCACACTTGTTGGATAGCAGGCTAGGGAAATGTCCCGCTGTTCCCTATGGCTAGTCCGCCCCTGCATACATCAAGTCTTTTCGGATCCTTCCTTTAACAAACGATCGACGAATCCTCCGTTGTAAGCGTGTAGATTTCAGAAGCACTCCTCAGAGGGAACAGACTCGTCTGTGGTTCATTTGCACACTTCCTATAATATCCAGCTGAGCACAGTGCTCTTCCCTGCGTTGTCAGATGTAGCTGACTCATTCCAGTCCAAACCCTATCCAAAAGGGTTTTACCTGCACAATCAAATTCAAAATCGCCCAATCTGCCAACCTTTGCTCGCCGCTGTTGTTTGTGGGCGGGGTTGGGGGTTTTGAATCTCCTTGAGCTGTGCGCACACAAATGGGCGGGGCTTATGTTTCGTGTTCACGTCATGCCGAAACGGCTAAAGACTCGTAAGCACGGCGATTCGTTTGAGGAACTATGAGTCGACTCTTTTATGGATGAATCAATAGTTTTAAACACTGTGCACTTTCAGATTTAAGCCTCAGCTGGACATTTCACTTCACTTAGAGCTGTTACACACTACATGCAAGCTCATTTTCAAAAACCCATAATAGGGGCTCTTTAAAAGTAGAGATTTCGAGCTTAATGTGGATACATTTCTCATGTCTCTGAAGCAAGTATTTGCTGACATCCCACTGCATTTGCTGATCCCAGAGAGTGCATAACAACTATCATAAAAACACACGTCTGGTCCGAGCCCTTCCCCCAGCGAATCATCGATCTATAAGAATCGATGATTGGCTCCTGTACTAGAAGCCGGGGCTTCATTCACCATGTTGACCATTACACTTTTCCCCATTAAAACTATACAAGTGACATGTCTTGTGTATTCCATAGTCTTTGATACTACTCAGCTCACATATTGTGTCTCATATACTATATAGTAGAGAAGCATGTGATTTTGGTAGCAGCCCATCATTTGTTCCTGTCAGTGGCACTGAACGCCCTTTGATAGAGTGCCTGTAGCATTCACATCACAGACTCTGCTTAGTCCAGATTGATGGCTCCAGCAGAAAGGGCTCTCCTTCAGCATGTTTCTCTTTCTCTTCCAGTGAGTAGAGTAAGGCAGGGGTGCTCAACCCTGATCCTGAAGATCTACCTCTCTACCTCTATCTACCTCTATCTACCTCAAAAACACCTAAACTAACTAAGGGCACTCCTGATGTAAGGGGCCACTTTATTAGGTACACTTGTCCAACTGCTCGTTAACACAAATTTCTAATCAGCCAATCACATGGCAGCAACTCAATGCATTTAGGCATGTAGACATGGACAAGATGATCTGCTGCAGTTCAAACTGAGCATCAGAATGGGAGAGAAAGATGATTTAAGTGACTTTGAATGGTCGATGGTGCCACAACAAGTCCAACCTTGAGGCAGATGGGCTACAGCAGCAGGAGACCACACAGGGTGCCACTCCTGTCAGCTAAGAACAGGAAACCAAGGCTACAATTCACACAGACTCACCGAAATTGGCCAATAGAAGATTGGAAAAATGTTGCCTGGTCTGATGAGTCTTAAATTCTGCTGCAACATTCGGATGGTCGGGTCAGAATTTGACGACAACAACATGAAAGCATGGATCCATCCTGCCTTCTATTAACTGTTCAGGCTGGAGGTGGTGGTATAATGGTGTGGGGGATATTTTCTTGGGCCTATTCGTACCAATTGAGCGTCATGTCCACAAACTCCACACAGAATTTCCAACTGACCCAGCCGAGACTCGAACTAGCGACTTTCTTGCTGTGAGGGGATCATGCTACCCACTGCGCCACTGTGACGACCATAATTAATATATTTAATTAGATAAAATGTATTAAATAACTTATGAAAGTTGTCAGTGTGATGAGGGATAATGCGTTATGCTATAATAATGTATGAAAACCTACAGTAACCTCTGATTGGTTATTTCAGCTGATGTATAACTCTCAAAGACGATCTATTGTACTTATAAAACAAACAGTCACAAAACTGCATTCCTGCACTAATTAATGGATGAAAAATTGCACTTTTTTTATTGTTTAACTTTCATAGTTGATCATAGATGTCAATTAAAATACAAACTTAGCATGTAATTTTACACTTTTCCCCATTAAAACTATACAAGTGACATGTCTTGTGTATTCCATAGTCTTTGATAATACTCAGCTCACATATTGTAGCAACCCATCATTTTTTGTTCCTGTCAGTGGCACTGAACGCCCTTTGATAGAGTGCCTGTAGCATTCACATCACAGACTCTGCTCAGTCCAGACTGATGGCTCCAGCAGAAAAATTGCACTTTTTTTATTGTGTAACTTTCATAGTTGAGCATAGATGTCAGTTAAAACACAAACTTAGCATGTAAGTTTTACTCTACTTTAAGGCTACATGTAGATTCAAACACATATTTCACAAGAAAAGTTAGATGTGAAAACTTACAGCATCTCTGGATGTTAGATCTGGCACACACACATATCTCACACAAACTACAAATCCGCCATGTTTATGGACTACATCTCCACTCATGCAACACACACACACACACTCCTGCTCCAAGTCACCACTGATTGCACACACACCACCTGAGGATCGTCAAGAACTGATTACACACGCTATTTAAACCACACTGAAACGCTCACTGTTGCTGAGTCTTGTTCGCTTAATGTGACATTACAACGCGTTCCCTTGATCTTAGTCTCCTGTGTTTCTACCTTCGCCTGACTAACCTGTTTATCCCTGCCTGCCGCCTTTTGAGTTCTTGCCTGTTATTGACCACGATTCTGGACTGTCTGTATGCTTCTGTTTGTTCCTGGTGACCATTGCTTACTAGGGCTGGGTGATACTGCAAAATTTGGTATCGATCCGATACCAAGTAAATACAGGGTCAGTATCGCCGATATTGATACCGATACTTTTACTTCAAAAAGCATGCACTTAAATGTACTTTTCTGTACGGGAGAACAGTGTGTGATGATTTATGAGTTGAGTGCTGTCAAAGCAGCTATAATTAAATGTATTTGTTAAAACCCAGGACAAATTTTAAACACTTTTAAATACAGGCTCTTTGTAGTTTCAATAGCTCTTAGGGGAATCACCTTGGTAAAATAGAAAAATTATTAAGTATAGCCTAAAGTCTATCAAACCTATGTAGCCAAAATATTAATCCTATAGTGTCCCTTTTCCTAGTTAACACAAAAGGGATATTCTGACATGTTCATATTTTAAGTTTATGGTATACAGTGGTGGACAGAATTATTAGAACACCGGTATTCTCGCCAGCTAATAACTGTTTTTAAGTGTTTTTAAATGTGTTTTATTTCCTACTAAGACGCTACAGCAAAAGATTACCAACCTAAAAACTATTTTTTTTAAGTTTTTAGTGAAAAAACTGTTCTAATCATTTTGGCCACCACTGTCTATAGTTAAATTCCAAAATAATTCATATAAATAGCAGGTTTTAATGTGCTGACTCTATAGGCTACATTTAATGAGACTGATGATGAAAGTATCAAGTTCAGCTATGGTCAAGTATTCGTTTTTTTTTTTTTTTTTCAAATTGGCATTAACTAATACTGAATGTCCTTTACAACTCAAATATTATTTTCACCATTGTAGCTAGCTACCTGGATACTCATTGCCTCTCTGAAAGATTCGGCCAGTGACCTCTGTCTCAAGGCTGGCACTGCTAGGGTTCTGTCTGGAGGATTTGCCTCCTCTTCTCTCCTTTTTTTCAGCTCGGTGTTCTCTTTTTCGTGCTGTTTTATGTGTTTGTGCAAATTTGTGGTGTTGCCACAATATCTAACAGACTTTCTACAAACATCGCAGTTTGCAATATTTTCGTTGACTGCAGTAAAATAAGTCCAAATAGCGCTCCTCTTCCTTTCCATCATCTCGGAACAGCCAAAAGGGCTTGCGTGTTCATCAAATCACGTGATGAAAGGACAACTAATAACAGCAGAGCAGGGAAGGAAGCGCAACGGTGCATATGAGATATAAAAGGAGCGGGGAATTTAGAGACATGTCCACTCCTATGAAACAGGAGCAATGTACTTTAGTGTAAACTACATTAAATTTAAATAAAAGTATCGATCTTGGAAGGCTAGTATCGATCCAATATCAATACCAACGTTGGTATCGATACTATCGATATTAAGATTGCTTACCTGCATGTGGATCCACACCTCAGTTGTCAGTGTCACATCCCCGTGTTACAGCTAGATCTGCCAGTTTCAGGCTGCCTGATTGAATATTTTCCTCGCTTAGACTGCTGGGTACATACGATCATGCATTCA
Organism: Danio albolineatus; assembly: GCA_903798035.1. Classification (NCBI taxonomy): domain Eukaryota; kingdom Metazoa; phylum Chordata; class Actinopteri; order Cypriniformes; family Danionidae; genus Danio; species Danio albolineatus. Next base: position 341,201 of record CAIGQQ010030182.1, on the reverse strand, counting down.
CAATGGCGTGATGGTTAGGGGTAGTCAAATATTTATATTATCTATTATTTTAATTGTTAATAATATTATATGAAGTACAGATCAGAGCAAACTACATCTTTAATGAGCTGATCCTCCCCACACACCTTGTTTTGGAGTCCTTCAGAAGCGATCAAGCATTAATCGGAGGGGTCAACCTCCATTCTCACTCTGGTTTGAGGGTATTCGAAGCTTTTTTATGTTATAGATCACACCACAAGTTATAGAATTATTGGTTATCAGCTTTAGTTTGGATGAGTGATGCAACTGCTAGTCAATCCTTCCCACGGAGCACTGCTTGTTTGACAGGTCACATAAATGTTGGTGTGAGATGTGGTTCATTTTGAAAACTTATGAAATGTTTCTCTTCAAAACCCTTAGCCAGGGCCGGATTAACCAATGGGCATGGGCCCCTGCGAGGGGGGGAAAAATGCAGATTTTGGAGTGTCTATTTTGGCTATGTGCAAATAGTTAGTTGAGTGATTCCCACCCATCACTGTTTGATTGACAGAGACAACATAACTAAAGAGCGTGAACTTGAACAAGTATATTAAAATCCATTCATTTTCACTAGTTTTATTAGTATTTTTTTTCCAAAAGTGTGCTTTAAAAATGAGTTAAATCTTTGTAGACTAGAAATATATGTACTGTTTATCATTTATTTTAAAAATGCGGGCAATACATTATAGATTAATTTTATTTAAAAAATATTATTTTAATCTTTAATTTAACGGGTGCGGCAGGGTAGGGGGCCCTACAAGACATTGTGCCCAGGGGCCTCTGAATTCTTAATCCGGGCCTGCCCTTAGCTGTATGAATTCCCAGTTATCTAAAGTGAATAATGCAAACCAGCGATTGATTTTCTCTTTTCATTGCTTTTATGAGAGTCATTTTAGGTTCAGATTTTCTCTGTTTCTGAAAAGGGTTTAAATGTTACTCTTCAATCGGTACTTTATCATGAACTTTCGGGTTAGATTAGCATTTCTCACAGGCTTACAAGAAACATTAAGATATGGATTTATAAATAAATGACCTGCTGGTTACGGAACGCATTGAATGCGGAGAAAAGACCTCTTTTTAAGAGCTTTACAGAAAATCCATTATTTAATTCCACAGTTTTGCAAATGGCAAATTTTTCTTTGGCACTGGAAGCCAGGGCTTAAAATAGACACTAACCTCACGCTGGATGTGAGTATAGAAGAATGTATTACTTGTCGCTTATAAAGTCTAACTGTTATATGCCTAGATATACACTGGTGTGATATAGTGTTTGCCCCTTAAGCGTAATAACTGGCCACTCTTAACAGCAACGACTGCAATCAAGCGTTTTCAAGAGAGTTTGAGCTCAGGTAAGTCTCGAGAACTCCCCCTGCTTGTGAACGTGCTGAGATACATCGGACTAGGTTGCCTTAAGATGCTATTTAAAAGTAGTCGATTTACTTATGTTGTATGTTTTTTAGACGGTGGGAGAAAACCGGAGAACCCGGGGAAAACCCACGCGAACACGGGGAGAACATGCCTGGGAAGAGGCCAAACCAGCGGCGTTCTTGCTGTGAGGCAACAGTGATAACCACTGGGCCTCCGTGCCGCCCTATCAGAGAAGGGGAGGAGTTGGGGTGGAAGGGGGGATTCTTCAAGACTAAGATGACCGGAGTAGAAAGGTAGGTAATTTATAGTGTGTCGGGATTCATCTGATTGGTGCAATAAGCGGAGCTGATGTGGTGCCAGCTGTGTTCAATCATAAGCACGTGATCCTCTCAAAATTATTTTATAAATAAACCCCACTTAAACTACTATGAGTCGACTCTTTTGTAGATGAATCAGTAGTTTTAAACGGTGCACTTTCAGATTTAAGCCTTAGCTGGATATTTCACTTAGAGCTGTGTTCAGGGACGCCGCTAAGGGGGAAAGTTAGGACAATTCTAAGGGCCCATGCACTCTAGGGGCCCACAGAGATCTGCTTTATAATTAATAACAGTACTATAATGTAATATAAACTATGAATGTATCTCTAAATTACAAGTAAAACAATTTATTAGGAATAAAAAATAAAAATACGGCTTATATCTGCCCCTCGTGTCTGTCACTGTCAAGTTGCACCCCCCCTCCTTTCCTTGTATGGTTCAGTCCATCAGTAGCGGGAAGAGAGTTGATGCTTTGTTGAGTGTGATGGTCAGGTAAACTGTCAAAGCAGCGATGTCCTCGAGGTTAACAACAGCTGCGTCCCAAATCGCATACTTATGCACTATTCTATGCCATTTTGTAGTATAAATAGTGTAAATAGTGCGTTCACACTGAAAACTCTAATAATAAGTGCACTTTAATTACCCGGATGATGCACTCAGCACCATTTATGGGTCTCGGCTTTTTTTTGAGTCTCATTGTAATATAATTTAGTGTCTTATTGATTTTTGTCACTGTTCCAGTGTATTGCACATTGTATGAGACACTATTGCAGTACAGTTATTTAAATAGTTACACATTGGTGTTTTGTGTGTTTAGAAATGTACAATTTTCAGTGAATATTTGATTACTGTTTCTTTTTTTTGGTCTACATTTACATTTGAACAATAAATAATCTGCTAGCTGCAGTCAGGACCGTTCTCTTACTAAATACTGATAAGTAGTGGACAAAATCAATAATAAAATGCATAGGTCAGTATAACTACATTGCAGACAAAGAGTTTGGATAGCTAGCTTGGTAGTAGGGGGCCCATCCTCATATTTTTTCATGGGGCCCAAAATTGCTAGCGGCGCCCCTGGCTGTGTTACACACTGAATGGTAGCCCATTTTCAAAAAAACATAATAGGGGCTCTTTAATGAAATTACATCATCAATGCTGTAAAAGTAACCATAAGAAACTGAAAATAATCAGATTAACCTTTCACCAAAGATTTATCAGTGGCTAAAAACACATTCTTCATTGCTTTTCATACAATCATTACCATCAGAGGAAGATTTTCAGTGAATAATATCCATTTTTAGTTCTCAAGAGCCTTGATAACATTCATTGCATGAAAAAAGATGTCCAAACACGGTGAGCAATATCTAAGTCATGCACGTTTCTTGGATAATTGGAGAACTGTCCCTTTAATGGAAAGACCTACACTAGTGACCAAGCATGACACGTTTCTTAAGGTGAGAAATATATTACGCTCGTCCCAGGAACTGCTGATCAATACTGTCAGAGATAAACGTCATTCTGAGGGCAGATTAATAATCCAGATGAAATGAGTGATGGGTAAAGGCTGGGTTTAAGGGTAGGCTTAGCCTTTTGTAAATCTGCCCTCTGAGTAAAGATGAATCCGCATGGTGCCAGGCTGACATTAGTCAGAAATGAAAGCTCACAGCCTGAAAAAATACAGGTTTTTAAATCAAGGGGCAAAATTGAGCGCAACCGCTAAAGGAGGATTTGCACTGCTCCTGCAGGCCGGAGCTGTTTTAAAGCAGAAACCAGGCTAAGGATTAGTCCATACTGAAATAAACAAACAGTCATTTCAGATACTTGACAAGGTCAATTTCAGTTTCCCCACACATCCAACAAGCTTGAGGGAAATCTCACAAAATCTGTCAGGAATTTTCAGATCAAGTTTCACCCCAAATTATAATTAAATGACTATGTATTGACCTTATTCTGCAATGCAGAAGTGCGCTCGTTTTTGCAATTGTTTTAGAACTTCAATTCAGTTGCCTATGAGAGAATGGCTAGGGATAATAAATGGTGGAAGACAGCCAAACTACTTGCTCTACAAACAAGTGTTTTCCTGATTATACAGACAAAGCAGAATAATATAATAAGAAAATGTCCGTTTGCAACATCAAGCAGCACAACGAGCTGTTTTTATCGACTAAAAATGAATGGAAGTGAATGAGAGCGGAAGTCTCGAGACAAAAAGATTCAAATGGCTGCGCCTGCTCATACGCGGAGAATAATTAGGTGAATAATTTAATTTAAAATAGTATATTTCATTTACTGTTTTATTTGTTGAATTGGAACCTTACTAATGATCACAATCTTAATAAAATAAATGTTCAGATCAAGTTTCACCAGAAAATATAATTAATATGATATAAATTAATATGATTATTAATTTATTCATTTTCTTTTTGGCTTAGTCCCTTTATTAATCTGAGGCCGCCACAGCGTAATGAACCGCCAACTTATCCAGCATATGTTTTACGCAGCGGAGGCTCTTCCAGCTCCAACTCAACACTGGGAAACACTCATACAGTCTTGCATTCACACATACACAACGGCCAATTTAGTTTATTCAATTATTACTAATTATTACTAGTCTTGAAGAATCCCCCCTTCCACCTCAACTCCCCTTCTCTGATAGGGTGGCACGGTGGCCCAGTGGTTAGCACTGTTGCCTCACAGCAAGAACGCCGCTGGTTTGGCCTCTTCCCGGGCATGTTCTCCCCATGTTCGCGTGGGTTTTCCCCAGGTACTCCGGTTTCCTCCCACCGTCTAAAAAACATACTTCATAAGTAAATCGACTACTTTTAAATAGCCTCTTAAGGCAACCTAGTCAGATATATCTCAGCACGTTCACAAGCGGGGTGAGTTCTCGAGACTTACCTGAGCTCAAACTGTCTTGAAAACGCTTGATTGCCGTCGTTGCTGTTAAGAGTGGGCAGTTATTAGGCTTAAGGGGCAAACACTATATCACACCAGTGTATATCTAGACATATAATAGCTAGACTTTATAAGCGACAAGTAATACATTCATCTATACTCACATCCAGCGTGAGGTTAGTATCTATTTTAAGCCCTGGGTTCCAGTGCCAAGAAAAATTTGTCATTTGCAAAACTGTGGAATTGAATAATGGATTTTCTGTAAAGCTCTTAAAAAGAGGTCTTTTCTCCGCATTCGATGCGTTCCGTAACCAGCAGGTCATTTATTTATAAATCCATATCTTAATGCTTCTTGTAAGGCTGTGAGAAATGCTAATCTAACTTGAAAGTTCATGATAACAAAATAGTTTATTACCAATTTAGTTTATTCAATTATTCAATTGGACGGTGGGGGAAACTGACCCACGCTTACAGTCAACCAACCAACCAACCAAACAGTCAACCAATCAACCAGTCAACCAACCAACTGTTTTTAGAGTTTTCAGTGTGAACGCACTACTGACACTATTTATACTTCAAAATGGCGTAGATTAGTGCATAAGTATGCGATTTGGGACGCAGCTATAGAATTAATTTATCAAATCTCATTTAGAGCGACGAATGAATCTCATTTATTTGATTACAATAAATAACAGGTGTCACTTTAACAATGCACACATCTAACATTATAATGAAAGCATTCGATTGCTTTCTTAATAGTTTATGCTCATTTAGGACAAAATCAGTTGTGTTTGAAAAGAAAAACCATCAAGATCGACACCTTTAATTTATTATTATTAATTATGTGTATATGTCTGCTCAAACACGCACCCAAAACCCAGACTTTCGCTCCGCTTCAAATCCAATAATCGCATGTATAGAATCTGTTTGGGAAACAGCATCTATTTATCACTATGGAGCGCGTCAGCTGACACCCACGCACCGATATATGTATACTTTTTTTTTCCCTTTGTAAATAATAATAAAACATAATACTGACTGTTTAACTGTATATTTACAATGAAACAGCTCCAGATGAACAGATTTAGTTATTTGTGGATTTTATATTTTATTTATTTATTTATTTATAAAGGGGCTCGGGGGTCCCTTATTATAGTGGGCATATCCCTTATTTTCACATCCCAATGTTGACAGGTATGCATACAGTACATCACTCAGTAGTTGAATGAATAATTACGCTATTAAGAATCAAATCTAAAATTTATTTTCAAATGCAAGCACAATTATCCACCAGAAACCAGAACAGGTGGACATTTGAAAAGCTGAAATAGTGATGTTTTTTTTAAAGAGCCCCTATTATGGGTTTTTGAAAATGACCTTCCATGCAGTGTGTAACACAGCTCTAAGGGAAGTGAAATGTCCAGCTGAGGCTTAAATCTGAAAGTGCAAAGTGTCTAAAACGATTGATTCATCCATAAAAGAGTCGACTCATTGTTGTTTAAATGAATCGTTATTAGAACGAGTCTTTAGCCGTTTCGGCTTGACGTCAACGCGAAACATAAGCCCTGCCCACTAGTTGCGTGCGCAGACCCCGGGAAAATTGAACTCCCGGCCCCGCCCACAGACATGAAAAGAAAAAGAAAAAGACAAGAAAAAGTGGATGACAACAATCACTGTATCGCAATAAGTGTTGTAGTATAACCAGCGGGACAGCAGTGACGTGTGATCTGAGTTTGATGGCAGTATAAAGATTTAGAGAGAAGTTATTGACAGCTTTTGTAGTATTGGTTTTCGCGTTTTGCTCTTTGTACACGGTCCCTAAGGACCGGTCTCTGCCGCCTGCACACAGAGTTTAATATAATGCGTCCAGCGCGTAGGCAAAGCAACTTTTTTGGAAAATAAGGTTGTAGGTGATTGTATACATTACGACGGTTGAAAAGAGATGCTATTTGCGTAGGAACAATGTTTCGTTCATGAGTTATTGATCCGGAAAACACGACTGCTGCTAACTTTACTGAACTCATCGGCATTCCGGTTAAATCATGTCCCGCAGACGCTATGCTCTGAAGTGCGAGGGAAAAGCTGTTTTATTTTCCCTACCCGGAAACCTCTTTTCCCTACCTAGAATGGTTGAGTTTTTTTTTGGTAAAATACCTGAGAATTACATCCCCAACACGGTGCTGTGTTCGCATCATTTCTCTGAAGAGAGCTACACCAATCTACACTCTTACAACGCAGGATTTGTTGCACGGTTGTTGTTAAAGGATGGATCAACACCCAGTTTATTTGGACCAGCATGTTCTTCCAGTCTTGTTGACTGTAACAAGGTAAATATGAATGTAGTTGTCTGTATTGTGTTTGCTCCGTGCAGCATGTAGCGGTAGCCATTTAGCTTACTGCCGAATGTAACTATTTGTTGGCTTACAATAGTCCATGAAGTGTTAATTATTACTGAATGTTTGTTGTTATGATAATATGTTCTGGCATTGGGCTGCTGACACGGACGTGACGTGGTAGCGTCACGGAAAAGAGGTGCTTGGGGAAAAAGACTCGCTCAGACGATTCATATGGGAGTCGGTGGGAAAATGAGGTAAAAATAAAAAGATATTATAAGACATCGAAAGTGTTTTTTAACCTTGCATACATATCATCTTGTTGTTTGGGACTTCAAAAAGTGAAATTTAACCGTTCTCAACCCACCATATGGGCTCTTTAAATAAACCTCTTGAGTTCGTCAAAACATGTAGAAGCGCTTCATTTTTAAAGATTTATGTTTGTATTTACATGCTTAACTGTTATTTTAATCTTCATAAATGTATTTAAAATTGGGTTATGACCAAAGAGAGCAAGGTTTTATGGGAAGCGAGTAATAATCTGATCTCATATTTTGCGATAAGAGTAAATCGAATGAAGTGGAACTTTGTGATAAGACTATTTTAGAGATCATCTCTGATTGAAAACGAATGGCAGATTAGAGTCAGTGAAGCTTTGTCTCGCTGTACTTTATTGATGAAGATAGATAAACGCAGCATTGTTACAGAATGTCATATGATATTGTATTCCCGCATCCACAAATTTCTTTAAACTTCATGTACGATCATCTGATATTCCTTCTCTTTTTTTTGCATGCAAGTACATGATTGATTTTGCATAACTGTTAATGATGTTTAACAACAGTATACACAGATTATAAACATAAAACAGTGCATTGTGCATCTCACAGATACTTTCGTGGGACACAAAGAGCATTTTATGAGGAGGATGTTTGCCAGTATAGTATTTTAGATGGTCTGCTGACATGGATGGCAAGTCCTGAATCTCATGTCTGCCCTTGGGCTTTCCATCCGCCAACCCTCGATCTTTCTTTCAGGCTCTGAAAAAGTAATGACAAACAAGTAACTCCTCTTCTTCTTTGTCACTGCTTCAGTGAAAGATTAATGGTTCACCTTCTTCTAATGTCACAAGATCTGATCAGCCAACAGTTGCACTATTATTTAAACAAAGTCAGTCACTGTTTCCCATAATGTTGGCAATGGTGGCGGAGTTCATCTGGACGAGCTACGGGGAGATTTTCACACAAACATTTTTACGATCTGCGATGACTTTTTTTTTTGTGGATAGTAAAATGGAGCTGTTCATTTCACTTCCCCTCCCTTCTGTCCCTGTGCAGCAGGAAAGCTGGGAAGCTCAGAATCTCGCTGCCATCCAAAATTGATCCTTCGCTAAGCTCCCCCACATGAGTTACTGTTTAATAAACAGATCTGTCCTTTACTATTCTCATTCATTGCTCAGTTGGCACCAGTGTGGGATTTAAAACTGGCCAACACTGCTTACAGACACTTAGTTGTGGACATTTAACATTTTACTTGCTCCGTGATGCAAATTATGAGAGTAACTTTCATTACTCTATGAGAAATCAATCAATCAATCAATCAGTTAACCAAACAATCAATCAACCAACCAACCAACAACCAACCAGTCAACCAACCAGCCAACCAATCAACCAACCAACCAACCAACCAACCAGTAAACCGACCAGCCAACAATCTACCAACCAACCAGTCAACTAACCAACGTACCAG
>CAIGQQ010030182.1:315587-330587 GCA_903798035.1 Danio albolineatus | reverse complement strand
TGTGGTTCACAAACATCTCAACATATTTATGTAGCGGAATTTGGTCACACGCCACTTAAAGCCACCTCAAAATAAATACGTCATAATCTTTTATTGCCTATTGGAAAGCACATTAAGGTCAAACACCTTCAGGAACAACAGAAATGTGGGGTGGAAATGAACTTTTTTTATTAAAGTGCAAAAATTTCACACTAGTATTGATTTCTATAGGAATGTCAACCTTTGTAAAGTTGTCTTTTATGTCAAATACTGTAACAAATTACAATACTTTACTGATTTATAATGGAGGGCTTAATGGATTAAAATAAGGGCTGCAAATATTATAGCAAAAATCATTATTGATGATTATAGTTCTTGAGTAATTATCAGCATTAACATAATACAGTGGGTGACACTTCAAAATGATCATTACCACTGCGTGTGGCTCTAAGGGATTAAGAACATGTTTATATGTGTAACAGCAGTTTGCGACTCTGTCAGGGGTCACAAAGGGACGCCATGTGAATGGACAGAAATATACAGTAGCTGTAAATACCCTATTAGTAAATGAAGATGAAATATTCAAATAAAGCATTTTAATTCATTCAGTAATCATTTTTTTAAAAGCTTTTTTTATTATTGTAAACTTGTTAAGAGTAATTTTGGAAATTAAAACTAAATAAATAAATAAATAAAATGTATATACAATCAACAGAATATGTTCAAAACTGTTATGCCAAAAAATTGGGTCTAGCAAATGCCATGGTATTGCAGCCCAAATCATCACTGATCCACTACTAGGCTTTACTCTGTGCAGTCTGGGTAGTATGCTTTTCTGGGGCTTCTATCTTTGTCGGCTGCACATCCATAATGTGATGTGTTCCACCACGTCCCAAAGGTGCTCTATTGGATTGAGTTCTGGTAACCGTGGAGGCCATTTGAGTACAGTGAACTCATTGTCATGTTCAAGAAACCAGTCTGAGATGATTGCCGCTTTATGACATCGTGCATTGTCCTGCTGGAAGTAGCCGTCAGAAGATGGTCAGCAACAATTCTCAGGTAGGCTGTGGCATTGACACAATGCTCATTTGGTACTAATGGACCCAAAGTGTACCAAGAAAATGTCACCCACACCATTACACCATAAGCAGCAGCCAAAACCGTCAATATAAGGCAGGATGGATCCATGCTTTCATGTCGTTGATGCCAGATTCTGACCCTACCGTCCGAATGTTGCAGCAGGAATCGAGATTCATCAGACTAGGCATTGTTTTTCCAATCTTCTATTGCCCATTTTATGTGAGCCTGTGAGAATTGTAGCCTGTTTCCTGTTCTTAGCTGACAGGAGTGGCATCCTGTGTGGTCTTCTGCTGCTGTAGCCCATCTGCCTCAAGGTTGGACGTGTTGTGTGTTCAGAGATGCTCTTCTGCAGACCTCGGTTGTAACGAGTGGTTATTTGAGTTACTGTTGCCTTTCTATCAGCTGGAACCAGTCTGGCCATTCTCCTCTTGACCTCTGGCATACACAGAACTGCCGCTCACTGGATATTTTGTGTTTTTCGGACCATTCTCTGTAAACCTAGAGATGGTTGTGTATGAAAATCCCAGTAGATCAGCAGTTTCTGAAATACTCAGACCAGCCCGTCTGGCACCAACAACCATGCCACGTTCAAAGTCACTTAAATCACCTTTCTTCCCCATCCGAAATGCATTGAGTTGCTGCCATGTGATTGGCTGATTAGAAATTTGCGTTAACGAGCAGTTGGACAGGTGTACCGGTATCTTCCAGTAGATGTTGACAACCAGCGCAAAGAAGACACAAGTGTATTTGTCACGGTCGTCAGGTGCATGCACTCTGTCGGTTCGTGTTTGTTGTTGTCACGTGGGTCTGTGTTGTGTTTTGTTTACATCACATGATCAGCGGGACTATCAGCAGCTTCAGCTAATGGCACTTAGCTCACCTATATTAGAGCGGAAAGACAGGACATCATTGTCAGTTCGTTACTCTGTGTTCATATTTGAGTCTTGTCAGGATCGGCTTGGACTGGCCTTCTTGATGTTCCTGTTGTGACTCCAGTGTCTAAGACTGTCGTCCACTCAACTATTGCACTCTTGCTGCACTTCTTTATATTAATAAACTCTCACTTGCTATTGGATACTTTTTGACTTGATTATTTACGCTAACGTGAAAGAATTCAAATATATCGTTTTAATATTAACACAAATACTAAATCTTTTATCTCGAAAACACTCTCTGGCCGTGCAGGATGTACAGTTGGTTACATTTTTCTTCTGGTGTAATCTGTAGCTTCTGGCAAACCCATTTTCTTGCTTGAACTGATGCCGTTGTTGTGGATGCTTCTGTACTGCGCTGTGCTATGCTATGCTAATGCAGGCCAGCTAATAATGGCTGTGTGAGTAATCCTCGTTCCTCTGGCCTCAAGTGACTGGCGCTGGAGCCCAGAGTCATCAGTGTCCTTGTTAGTGCGCTCGACATCCATGACGGAAACACTAGTTTGGGTCTCATTCAGAGCAAGGAGAGCACTTTTTTTCTTGTGGGTGTATGTTTGTTGTGGAGGGGGAGGGGTTCCATGTTGTTTGTGTATTTTTAGCCCTAATAATCTGTACCGTATGACCAGGACGTTAAAATAAACTCCTATCTTAGATCTCTAACAACATTTAACAGGAAGCAGCCGGGTTTTATCACTTTCTGTGCACCCCTGACACATTTCCTTTGTGGTTTGGGTATCAATTTATTTTGAGGGTCATTTGAACACATTTTGTTGATCTTGTGTTCAAAAAATTATTTTTGCTGCTTTTTCGAACTGCTTATTTATGTTGACTCCACTTCAATTTGTAAAATTGCTAAAATAATTCTCATTAGAGTATTCATTCATTCATTCATTCATTTTCTTTTCGGCTTAGTCCCTTTATTAATCCGGGGTCGCCACAGCGGAATGAACCGCCAACTTATCCGGCATTTGTTTTACGCAGCGGATGCCCTTCCAGCCACAACCCATCTCTGGGAAACACATCCATACATTCTCATTCACACACATACACTATGGACAATTTAGCTTACCCAATTCACCTGTACTGCATGTCTTTGGACTGTGGGGGAAACACCCGGAGGAAACCCACGCAACCACGGGGAGAACATGCAAACTCCACACAGAAATGCCAACTGGCCCAGCCGGGGATCGAACCAGCGACCTTCTTGCTGTGAGGCGAACGTGCAACCCACTAGGCCACTGTGGCGCCTCATTAGAGTATTAGTAGACTTTAAGACTGGGGTTGGGGTTAGGTTGACATGTACTTGCAAAGTTTCTTACACTGAAAAAAAGTGAAACTAATGTGTCTTTCATTCAAAGCACATTTTTTATATTGAATTAAGTAAAAATTATGGGCTTAACCTGTTTTATTTAATTAATAAAAAAAAACTAGGAAAAAATTGTAATAGTTCTTTCTCATGGTAGTATTTTTACTTTAAACCAGGTGTTCTTAACCTTTTTCACTTCGGGGCCCACTTCTTTTTCCAATCAATTTTTGAAGGCCCACCAGTCTGACATTTTCTCTAAAATATTTTTATGTTTGTATGAAATGCTCATTTAAAGCTTTATTTATTAACGTTTAATAATTTTTTTGTTTTTTTTTGTTTAAAGAGTTCACACTTAGTTGATGAGTGATAATAAAGCTAGTTTGGCATGCTGTCCCGGGAGAGAGCCCTGAGCTCACAAGATCCTCGAGCCTGGGGCTCCGCCCCGTTTGCAGGGCGAGAGGGGAGTTTGAGCTCAGGTAGATTTCGAGAACAACCTGCCCTCCTGCTGCTTAAGAATTGCTATATGGGTATGTTGCTGGTGGAATTTGACTAAGGTGCTGATTTGTTTTAGTCAATTTACTTATGTCTCATCTTTTGGACTGTGGAGGAAACCGGAGGACCCGGGGACAACCCACAGGAGCACGGGGAGAACATGAACTCACACAGAAATGTCAACTGGCTGGGTAGAAGCCCAAACCAGAGGCATTCTTGCTGCGAGGCAACAGTGCTAGCCACTGGGCTGCCGTGCTGCCCTATAGAGGAAAAAGGAGGAGAGGGGGTGGAAGGTGGGATTCTTCAAGACGAAGATGACTAAGGTAAGATGCTTTGGTTATTTGGGAATTGTTTGATTGGTGGATTGTGCATTAGCTTGACTCTGGGCCAGCCGTGTCAATCATAAGCACGTGATCCGCTCGAAAATAGTTTATAATTAGATTGTAAAATAAGTGAAGTTTATGACAGAAACACCATTGAGCCTCGCTAGATCCTCCTGTATGGTCACGCGTCTGTTTTAAAACACTCACAGGACAACTGTGCAAATATATTAAGTAGTTCACACAAAAATTCGCAAAGAAAACTTTCACTTTATGCATATATGAATGAACAGACTTACGTGTACTAGTTGCAGACGCGATCATGAGGCTGCTTTTGCACTGAGATAGAAGTAATCAATCAGAGAACAGGAGATGAGATCCAAAAATTATAGTATAATATTGAGAGTTAATTTTAAGCGGCCCACCTGCAGGATCGCTGAGCCCCACTAAACCTCTTCAGTTTTTATTCATTTCTAAGGTAAGTTTGATTACCACCTTTTTATTACATTTATACCCATACTGAAATCTCCAGCAGACAGGTTACCTTAGATCTTGAAAATAAAATATCTAGCATTAGCATAGACGACTTTATGTATGTATTTGTTTATAATGCTGTGTTCACACCAGACACGGAAAGCGTGAATAAATTGCGCTATTCGCACGTAAATAGACGCCTGAACATTTTGATTTTACTTGCTTCATTCACGAGTCAAATTCACTTCACAGTAGATGCAGATTCACATCATGGGTGGGGCTTCTTTCTGCCCGGTGACTCCAGCTTCGTTGCTAAATGGCTAACTTGCATTTTATTGAGAGAATAGCTGTGCTTATGTGCTTTAGGAATGCTGAAAAACAGCGTAGATTCGTTAGATCTATTCAGAGGTGCATCCAGCTCTGAATTCATAAACTTCTCGAGAAACTATACCTGAATGATGGAAGCTTTCAGCAGTGCTTCAGACTGAGCCAAGCCCAGATACGTGCAAAACGCTCAACTTGCGTCCCTTCATTCGCACGAATTGCAGCATTTGCACTGCAGCATGTCTATTCACGTCTTTGCATTGACTTAAAATGCACGTAAATCATTCACGCTTTATGCTTCATCCATGTCTGGTGTAAACGCAGCATTATAGTTTAGTCAAAAGTACAACTTTACTTTGATTTTAAAGTAAATTCATTAATTCATAGTCTATAAAATCTTTGAGTGAATGTAATTTTTCTCCCCTTGGACAGAATTAATATTTTAAATAATATTAAATGACATTTTTCGGTTTCAGTCAAGTCAAAACTATAATTAAATACTAAATACAATAATTGTTTGTACAAAGCAAACAAGTTGGTACAAAGCAAACAATCAAAATCTATGTTTTACCAAAGTGAAAAAAGTGTTATGAATGGACCATAAGCTTAAAATCCTCTTTAGTTTTCTACTGAAGATGGAAGTTCACCTACATCTTGGATGTCCTGAGGGAGAGTAATACATGATTATTAAGCAAACAACTCCTTTAAAGGGCCACGAAACTCCCCTGTCTCAGCAGGGTGTTTTCACACCTCGAGTTTGGAAAAGCTCAGGAGAGTGGGTATGTCCAGCTCTGTTTAGGTGAGAGTGTCAGGGGAGGGAAAGAGGGAAGGTTTTGCATAAAAATGGGAGTTTCCATTTGGGCACACGCTGATTTTCAAACAGGCAAAACAAACACAGATGCAGGGGAGAAAGACAGTGTCTGTGTTTACATGGACATCAGTAATCGAATCATTTGCCAAATTCTTAATTTTTCAACTTTAACTGCAGTTTGGCACTTTCACTTTTATTCAGGAACATTTCTTGCATGTCCCCCGTGACAAACGAGATGTGAAGAACTGCTGGAGGAGTGTTTTGATACCGCACGGTGTATGGGAAAAAAAAAAAACCCTCCGCATTTCTCGGTAACAGATTCACTCCGTTGGTAGCGTCAGAATCCGTGTGTCTATAGACTATCCTGTCTCAAAATGCAGCAAAAATCCTACACGACGGTAATAGTTTGATTGCTGTGTTTACATGTTTACACTCGGAGAGCAGCATTTACAGCGGATCTTTCAGTCTATAATATTGTAGTGATATTAACGTACTGTAAACTCAGTAACAGTTCTAATCATTTTGACTAAGGTCTGTCTTTAAACACTGAAAGAGTACTGCTGACGATACGAACTAACTTTTCCATCTGAATAATCAAACAAAGAGCACTGATCGCTTACTTACCAAATCTGTAGAGACAGATTCATGAACAGAATCAACATGAACTGGAGCTGTGTATTTTTTAAAGGGAGACGAGCGGCAAATCTGGATTTCACCATTTCCAGATTTGAAAAAGCTCTCGGGTAAAAACATGTTCCTTACAAACATATTTCTGCTGCGTGTCGCATGCACTGTAATCCATACACGAGTCCTGCTGTGCTTTCATAGAATGTAAACAAAACCTTTGTTGCAGCACATAAACACAACACTGGCGAACTGTGTCTCCAAACAATTCTTGTTCTGGCAACACAATGTGGCGTCTCTCTGCCATCTGAACACTGCAACAGGTAACACAGTCTTCGAAACTATCTTGCATATTAATGAAGTTGCACCGCACACACAATAGAGGGCGCTGATTGGTTTGAACCAAGTATTTCTCATGAATTAATGCTGCATACTCACAGACGTCCACTCTCCACACTGGAATACACGCAAGGATCTAATAGCCGTGACGTAGCTTCATAAATTAGTTTCAAACTGGAAGAACGAATTTGCTTGAAATAACGCAAAAACAACCTATTTTCACTGTTTAGGAGATATATGTGTCCTATTAGTGTTTATAGTGGTGTGGGACACATAAACGACTGTGGTCCCACTTTATACCAAGTGTCCTTAAATACTATATACTTGCATCAAAAAATAAATACAATGTACTTACTCTTTTCATAATGTATTTGAAAACACTTGTGGTGCTCTTGAGTTGGGACAGGGTCAGGGTTAAGGACAAGTTTGGTGGTATCGGTAAGTTTAAGGGTGGGTTAAGGTGTAAGGGATGGTCAACAATGTATTTACAAATGTATTTACATAAATTTCTGTAATTACATTTGTAAATACACTGTTGACCATCCCTTACACCGTAACCCACCCTTAAACTTACCGATACCACCAAACTTACAGATGTAATCACATACAGGTATTTAATCAAGCATTAGTACAATGTAAAAACATGTATTTACACAATAAGTACATTGTAACGAATTATTATTTTCAGTGTAAGTACATATTAGTTAAGGCCACTTAATATTAAATGGGACCATGACGGTCAACAGCTCAAAAAATATGTTTTGGTGTTTTGTGACCCTTTAAAATGAAACTCTTTGGTGCCTCATTGTAAAATGAGGAACATGTCATTTGACACCTCGCACTCACAGTAAAATCAGTGTGAAAACAAAACGTACAATGTTTATTTTGCAAGCCCACATTGTTAGTTTTAAGATGAACAATTAATCTGTGCAAATTAATCCAAAAAATGTTTTGGTAATCGTCAATAAAAGTCTTACATTTGCTTCCAGGTTTTGAGCGCTTCATTCTCTGTTGACGTCAGTTTGACGGCTTCAGCCAGAACGTTCTTAACCACGCCCCTCTTACTGTCTTAATGATGCACAGAAAGAAAGCCCCGCCTTCTTACTCAATATTCAGTAGGAGTTACATCAACACATTGCAATCAAAGTCTCAGCTACCTTCAGTTAACGTGGACTTTAAGTAACGTGTGACCAAAACACCACTGTCAATGCTAAACACAACGCTAAACAAATCAACCCAACGCTGACCTCCTTGGCTCTGAGAAGCCTAACAGAAAGTTCCATAGGAACTCGAATAAAATAATAAACAAAACTAAAAAAACAAATCCAGATGTTTTCAGGACGTTCAGTTTATCAAAACGTTTAATTCTCTTTAAAATGTCGACTTTTTTTCTCTTCACAGTGACGGCAGACTTCCTTCAACATATTTCAGAGCACAAGCCAGTCAGCTTTAATGGCGGACGACAACAACTGCTACAACAGGATTGGTCGGTTACCTTTTTAAAGGCGGGGCTTTAAGTATTTTGCCGTTCCGAATGCATGACATCTGTATCAGAAGTGTTCAGACAGCCTGTTCCCGACACGTCAAGCTTATCTCTAGTGGCCAGAAGTCGCATTTTAAGGCTGCCCATCCATCCTCTACCCACATGTGTCCTGGGAAAGCCTTCAGGGCCTTCACAAGAAGTCAGCTTGCATCTTCTCCGGCAGCTGACTCACAGTCACCTCGCTGTAGGACGTCCCGACCAGCACACAGGCAGTCCTTTGAGTCGGGGTCTGTTGACAATGAGGGTCTGTCTCGGTGCAATGGAGACAAGCCCCGTGGCTGTCTGCCAGGCCGTTGGAGAGACGCGTTGAGTTGCTAGCGTCCTTGTTGCAACGTAAAGAGGTTTGCCGCTGAAGATCCTTGTCTCCAGGCACAGGGCTTCCCTTGCAGGGGCTGGAACATATCCGTCTGCGAATCTGAGCCGTGTCCCTGCTCAAAGATTTGCGAAAGTTGGGCTTGAACACCAGGTAGACCACAGGGTTGTAGATGGTGGAGGATTTGGCGAATATAGCCGCTAACGCAAAGGCCATTGGCGGGACATTTTCAGGTTCTCCAAATGCAGCCCACATCGCCACAACCGCATAAGGACTCCACGCAGTCAGAAAACCGATGCACACTGCCACCGAGAGCTGTAAGACAACAGGAAATAGCTCTTGAAAACATTTTTGGGTCATTCAAAAGGGGTGGTCCGCCATGATATCATATTTTAAACTTTAGTTGATGTGTAATGTAGCTGAGTGAACATAAACAACATGAATGTAATATGCATGTTATGTGAATGAAGTTCAATGCAAAAGGTGACACTGGCTTTTACTGAGTTAGCTTAGCAAAGCCTACAGCGAACGAAGTCTGGGGACTACAAAAAAATATATCTGGGCTGGTGAGATCTCAAGAGCTTCCGGTTACTTGCATTCACAATGCGCATACACCCTACAATGGGACGTGGCCAGAGGTGCTGTAATATTACGGTAGAGAAAGCTAAAAGGCTGTCCAAACGCTGCTATTTCCTCAGAGCTTCTTCCGTTTCTGTATTTGGGCTTCCAAAGGACACGACACAGAAATTTAATTATGTTCCAGAGAATTACAAAATATATATATAGCTAGCTGTGGCGACCCCGGATTAATAAAGGGACTAAGCCGAAAAGAAAATGAATGAATGAATATATAGCTAGCATTTGACAAAGGAGAACTTCCAGAATCTCTCCCAGTTCAGTGCTGGATTCGGCTAAAATTCCTCCAGCAGATGAAGCTGTGGATTATGAGCCACAACCTGTGAGTGTTTTTATTTGTTAAAGTTGATCAACTACATGCGCAGTTTCTAGCGTTGACAATATGTTGTAGCGAGGACGTAAACAAGGATGTAAACAACGGGAAATGCTGTTTGGCACCGCTAACAATTTAGCTACAAATTCATATTTATCAGTCAAACCGCTGCAAACAGCCACAATCTTCAGCAGCGCTGCAGTGTCTCTCTCTGCAAATGCTTTCCCTGCGTTCTACCTCTCAAATAACGTTTCACATTACCTACACATGCTTATAAGCCAATTATATGAGAACGACACTTGTCAGATGTTATTTTAGAGAGCAGTTGTGAGGCTCAGCTAATTCAGGCACAAAGTGCTGCGGCTAACAGCTACTCTGACTGACTGTTTACACAGCACAAAAGCGCATACTCGAAGGTGCGGGATGCTTCCTGGTGATGTGAAGCTGATCTGCGAATCACAGCACATTATGTTAGCTGACCAATCAGAGCCTATTGAGGGCGGGCCTTTCAAAGGAACTAGGAAATATGAGTCGTTTTCATGTTAGCTGAGTAGCTGTATATAATCAAAGTAAGATATATGAAAAAATAACATGATTTTCTACAAGTGAAGCATGAGCACACTTTGCTTTGCATCCCATAAACCAAACCAAGCCTTAAAAACACACTGTGGACCACCCGTTTAAGTATTTAATAAGGCCCCATTGGCATTCATAGCTGTCATTTTCCTTTTTTCTATTCTCGACGTTATTTGTGACAACTACTGCACTTATTCATTCATTTTCCTTCAGCTTAGTCCCTTTGGGGACATTTGGGGACAATGTTAAATCAGGGACCACCACAGCGGAATGAAGCCACAACCCATTACTGCGAAAACAACTGCTGTACTGTATTAGCGAAAAAAAAAGAAGTGGTTAGCACTGTCACCTCACAGCTAGAAGGTTACTGGTTTGAGTCCCGACTGGGTCAGTTGGCATTTCTGTGTGGAGTTTGCATGTTGGCGTGGGTTTCCTCAGGGTGCTTTGGTTTCCCCCCCTGTCCAAACACATGCGAATGGGTGTGTATGGGTGATTCCAAGTACTGTGTAAACATATGCTGGAATAGTTGGCGGTTCATTCCGCTGTGGCAACTTCTAAAAGAGACTAAGCTGAAGGAAAATGAATGAAGTTGCGTTACTTTAAGATGGAAACCTCAGACCCTAAAGACATGAAGATCTATTTATCATTCATTCATTCATTTTCTTGTCGGCTTAGTCTCTTTATCAATCTGGGGTCGCCACAGTGGAATGAACCTCCAACTTATCCAGCATATGTTTTACGCAGCGGATGCCCTTCCAGCTGCAACCCATTCCTGGGAAACATCCACTCATCACTCAACACACTCATACACTACGGACAATTTAGCCTACCCAATTCACCTATACCATGTGTTTGGACTTGTGGGGGAAACCGGAGCACCCGGAGGAAACCCACATGACCACGGGGAGAACATGCAAACTCCACACAGAAATGCCAACTGACCCAGCCGGGGCTCGAACCAGCAACCTTCTTACTGTGAGGCGAACGTGCTACTCACTACGCCACCGTGGCGCCCCAGATCTATTTAAATTAATTTTAATATATCAATTTTGTCTTCCTTTGAACTTTTTTCACACACCCCATCCCACAATTCCACTCTTTCCAACAAGCCTGCATGTTATTAAACTCAGATCCCTAAAAACTGACTCTGATGATTTACCTTCACAATGAGGATGTGTGCATTTGTAGTCTTGGTCTGTGGTGACACGTGCTGCTGCACCGCCTGCCGGGACCCTCGTACTGTGATCAGGATCAAGATGTAGGAGAGGAGGATGATTCCAAGTGGCAGGGCATAGCAGAGGAGAAACAGACAGATAATGTAGGACATGGACAGAGCATCCTGGCTTGGTGCATACCTGAAAGAAGAACAAAAAGCACACATTTGGCGAAGAGTTTCTGGGCCCGTACTGTTTTTTTACCTCTGGCTGACATCACTAATCATCACTATCACAGCCCCAAGATTTATAAAACAAGACTGAAATCCTTTGGTGATACTTCTAGATACCCAAGTCTTACTCGGAAAAAACAAAAACAGCTGCAGAACTCAGATCAGTCATTCTGTGGCCAAACATTTAACATGATAAAGGAGCACTTCATGTGATGAGTTGTTTTGAAGACTCTTGTGTATCTTTTGAGGTGAGCAAATCATCTGAAACCATAATCCAGAGGCTGAAGGAATGAAGCCATTGTCTGTCTTGTCGTGCTGTGTTACAAAAATGGCCAAAAATTGACTTTCACAGTCCAGGCCTGTTTTGGAACTAAAGCCGCTTTTCCACTATCATGGCCAAAACCATTCTAAGGACAGCGAGGTATGGTTCCAGTTGTGCTTCCACGTAATCCTGAAACAACACAGTGCGATTACAAACCATTCTCCTACCTGAATTGTATGCACAACGTTATTTGCTCTCACTGTTAATCAGGGTGCCACAGCATACCTGTTAACATTGGGATGGGAAAATAAGGGATATGCCCACCATAATAAGGCATAGTTTAGAAATGTCTTTTTTTATTTGCGTTTTCCATACTGTCCCAACTTTTTCTGATGTGGGCTTGTAAATGCATAAATGCAAATCTAATGTATGTTTTCTGTGAGAAATCAATTCAGAACGTGGCTTACTGAGCGTGTTACAAACTGATGACATCAAACTCCATGGTTGTTTCTAGATTGGGTACAGTTGTGGCCGGAAGTTAACGAGAATTATTTATATTATTAAATCAATTTCAATTTTATCGTATTTTATTAACAATATTTTATCTACACCCACCCCAACCCTAAACCCAACCGTCACTGTAACTTAAAAACAGTAGTTGTACAGAGTATTATTTATGTTATATATTAAATTACCCAATAAATTGTATTTTTTGACGCCTACCACCACAACCCTAAACCCAACCATCACAGTAACTTAAAAACAGCAGTTGTACCGAGTATTATTTATGTTATATATTAAATTACCCAATAAATTGTATTTTTTGACGCCTACCTGTTGCGCATTTAGTTGAGCATTATCTTGAGTTTATTTAGAGTAATGCGTTCATTATACAAGTTATAATTAAAGAGCGCATGTCACTTTAAGAGTTCGGAAAATATGTGATGACGTTGATGATGTTAGATGGGATCACGAGTTCTTGGCAGAGTGTGAGAGTGGCGAACAGAAAAGCGAAGGACAACAATAAAAGTATTCTAGTACATTTCGTGTCATCTTTACGGACATAACACTACCCCCACCACCCCCCACCCCAACCCTAAACCCAACCTTCACAGTAACTTAAAAACAGTAGTTGTACAGAGTATTATTTATGTTATATATTAAACTACCCAATAAATTGTTGCCTACACCCCCCCACCACAACCCTAAACCCAACCGTCACACTGTAAAAATATTAATTATTGTTATACAGTGTCATAAAAAAATGCTGCTATATTAATATACATAGCGCACTTCTGATCAGCCACATATCCGATCTAGACTTTACCAAACTCCACATGAGTCTTGCATGTGTGTTTGGCATAGATTGTAAAAGATATGGACGTAGTATCCGTGATGTCACCTATAGGTTTATGAAGAGCGCAAAAGAGGTGGAGCCCACAAGTGGGCTTGGCCAACCGGCGCCATTTTGTTTTTGCGTCACTGGTCCAGCTGGGTGTATCCAAATAAGGGCAAAGAGGCGGAGCTACAGACACATGCTAGTAGTCTGTGTTAGTAAATGCAAGTAAATTGATGAAATCCAGGCATAACACTTCAGACGTTTCAGATGACTGTTTTATAGCCTACAGCTAATCAATCTGTCAGATTCTGGAGTACATTACAGGTCTTAAGAGAATTATGAATGATAAATTATCCAAAATACAGCAAATACATTTATAGATATAGTATATAATTATAATTACACTCACCTGGGAAATGGAGGCCACGAGAATGTTTGTGAGCACAATTAAGTGCATACACCATGCCATATTATCTGATAATTGTAGGAAATAATCCCAAAAGGCTACTGACTGTGTAAAGCCACATAAAACAACACAAAAATACGATGAAGATGCCGAGATCAGCAGCTAATCAGCCGGAATCAGCTGAGGTGACGTGACGGCAATCAGCAAGACCTAGCTGTCACTCAACTGGCCATGCTCTTAATTATGCAAACTTAATGTAACTTAATATAAACAAAACGGATGAGTTATAAAAAAATTCACCCCCCTCACAGTTGTCATGAAGGGTAATATTAGCTATATGAACCAAAAACGTTCTTTGTTCCAGGCGGTAAACACCTTTTTTCTGCTGTAAAGTTGGCCATTTTAACAGTGGACTCATTAGAAATTTAGCCCGAACTAGCGGAATTTCAATGAATTGCAGTTTCAGTTACTTCCGTGTTAGCCTACCGAGGGAGAGCGGGAGGTTGCCACTTGGTGCGTCTAGATCAGCTGAACGAATTCAAAATGGATATGTTTAATTTTAGAGGAGTTGTAAAATAGTGGAGTGTTCCTTTAAAGGATTGTTTTTAAATCGTATATATTCATCACTCGTTTCTCATGCGGTATTTCTAAATGCGCATTAACACAGGTTGATTGAAGCCTAGTTTGTTTTTGTCGCCCAGATGTATTTGGTGTCACTCAGCCACCTGACCGTGTCACAGAATCATTGAAGACAAATGAGCCACTGTCTAATTTTCCTGTCTCCACTATCCTATAACGAATTGGGAATAATATATAAATGCATTTTATAAAAAAAGAACATAATAATTTTGAATAAGAGCGAAGCCATGTGAGTTCAATAAAACACCTAATGCACTAGATTACTTTAAAAAGCATAGCATTTTTGAAGTTAAAATGCTTTATTCAATCCTTATTTCATTATTTGCAACTATAAATAATTCATTTGTTTTTGTAGACTGAAGGTACAATGCAGCTTTTTGACATAAAACTGTCATAGTGATCACATTTACAATTTTCCAATGGCAGATGAAAAAACAGACAAAACAAATTTAGCCTCCAATAGAACTAGATATAGGAATCTAAACAACTGCTAGTAGCCCAGGCAGTCAGAGAATACCCTGCATAGTATTTCCATTTCCATTCCTCCGGGCACTTACCAGTCAATGCAGCAAGCTGTCCCATAGGGTTCAGGGCCATAGTGGCCCCAATTTGCCAAGGGACCGACAGCAAACACCATGGCATAACACCAAACCCCTACTATCATCAGACAGGCATGAGAGTAGGAGAATTTGTTGCCTATGAAAGAGAGCAAAACAAAGTTATTTATATATTTACATTTATAAATAATACATTTAGGCCTCACGGAGGCACAGTGGGTAGCACAATCGCCTCACAGCAAGACGGTTGCAGGTTCGAGCCTCGGCTGAGTCAAGTGGCATTTCAGTGTGGAGTTTGCATGTTCTCCCCGTGTTCATGTGGGTTTCCTCCGGGTGCTCCGGTTTCCC
>CAIGQQ010030182.1:302421-315187 GCA_903798035.1 Danio albolineatus | reverse complement strand
ATATATAAATGGAACATCCTGGATCTGTTTCTTCTCTCTTCTTATTTTACAATTCTTATTTTATATATTATCAGGTCTTAATTTGTGTCAAAAATCTGATCCAGCATCTCCTCACACGCACCTTCAATGTCGTCCGTGACACAACACCCATACCTACCCCTAAACAAAAAAACCTGATTAGGACATCGCTAGTTAAAAGTCCGTACTAGTTTGCATGTTCTCCCCGTGCTCAGGTGGGTTTCCCCCGGGATCCTTCCCCAGTCCAAAAACACGCAATGTAAGTAATTTGACCATACCGAATTGTCACTATAGACGAGCTCTTAATAAGCAGTATAGCTTCTCTATAATCGGTCATTAGCCTTAACAAGTTTGGGCAGTTCATTGAGATCTACCTGAGCTTAAACTCCGCCCTCACCCTGCTAACAGGAAGGAGCCCAGGGCTCGAGGATCTTATGAGCTATGGGCTTTCTCCCGGGACAGCATGCCAAGTAAGCTTTATAATCACTCATCAGCTATAATGCCGAGTTCAGACTGCATGATTTTAGCCCCAGTTTTGACTCGCCGACAGGTTTTGAGAAGTCGCCGACAAATGCCTGAAACCAAATCGGTGCTCGTTCACGCGAGTGACAATCACACAGTATGAACTATCAAAGACGCGATCTGAGAGAATCGCCGATGAGGCGCAGATGCCCGGGAGATATTTGGCGTGCTGAATATCTGGAGCTGTCGGCGATTCAAATCATGCCGTGTGAAATGTGTTTTGACTGAAAATAACATCAGTGATCACCTACAGCCAATGAGAGAGCAGCATTCACTAGTGTGGGTACCTGCAGGCCAGCGGGAGGTTGAGGGAGAAGTTAAAAGCGCTCATTTTTAGTTTATTCACACCCAAGAAATAGAGGGAAAATGAGTGTAATTTAGCAGGAGCCCCCGTGTCTGTTTGACGTGTCATGTGAGCAATATCACAACCCAACCCGGTCAAAAAATAAAACAGTTGAGGAGAAAATGCTAATTCCCTTCAAAGCCAGGTGAGCAAATATGTACATTTTCCACCCCATTAACGGCTTCTTTCTTGTTATGTAGTTAATAACAAAAGATATAAGACGTGTTTTTGGGTGTGAGACGAAGTTTGGACAAAGTTGTCGTCGATTTTTCCTATTTTGAGGTCATGCAGTGTGAAACTCCCTGTCGCCGATCCATCTTGCAGTGTAAACAAAGCAGCGACAGAACACTACCCCAGATAGTCATGCAGTGTGAAAACATCAGTGACACGACTACTGTGAAAATCATGCAGTCTGAACTCGGCATAAGTGTGAACTCTTTAACTCAGAATGAAAAAGTGCATACGGTGTGGTCGGCCCCTAAAAGAACCACTTATCTGCCCTCTAAATTATGACATTACCTGCATCCCAAAGGTGTTTCCTCCTCCTCCACCTACAGAATCCCTCTGTTCTCCTGCTGCCCTCCTTGCCATCTTAATCTCTGCTCTCAAGCTGGCCGACGCGCTGATAAATCGCCCCATCTGAATTATCTCCTCTCCCCCACACTTCCTTTCATCTTTTCAATAGTCAATCAAAAGTCGAAACCCGTACGGCCCTGACAAAAACTCTAATGAGTCCAACTGCTCCTGTCAATACGTGAGAGCGCTGAGCCGAAAGCCAAACAAACACCAGGCATCACTGAAATATCCCATGAACAAACACATAGAAAGGAATAAGATGATCAATTTTGGCTTTGGGTTCATCACGGCATGACAGAAGTGATGCATGCACATGAGTCTGATCCTTAATTAGGATACGTAGGAAGGTCAGGGAGAAGATTAAATGTATTCTGGTGTGCTTTGAAATGATAATTATGGTAAAAAGTTTGACACAAATAAACTGGAATTGAACTTAATTACAAGGACTCGATAAAAACAAACAATGTTTAGCTGTGAAAGTACCACAAATCAGTTGTTTTCATCAACCTTACTTACCTTCTTTGCACAAAATCTTGCACAATATTGCTCTGTCTTGTGTAAAAATATAGTCTGCACAAAGTGGGGTTTATTTATAAACTAATTTCGAGAGGATCACATGCTTATGATTGAACACAGTTGGCACCACATCAGCTCCGCACATTGCACCAATCAGAGGAATCCTTACACACTATAAATTACCAAAGCTTTCTACTCCGGTCATCTTCGTCTTGAAGAATCCCCCCTTCCACCCCAACTCCTCCCCTTCTCTGATACGGCGGCACGGTGGCCCAGTGGTTAGCACTGTTGCCCCATAGCAAGAACACCGCTGGTTTGGCCTCTCTCTGAGCCAGTCGGTGTTTCTGTGTGGAGTTTGCATGTTCTCCCCGTGTTCGCGTGGGTTTTTCCCGGGTCCTCCGGTTCCCTCCCACCTTCCAAAAAACATACTACATAAGTAAATTGACTACTTTTAAGCTACTCTAGTTAAGATATATCTCAGCACGTTCACAAGCAGGGGGAGTTCTCGAGACTTACCTGTGCTCAAACTCTCCTCTCGCCCTTTAAACGAGAAGGAGCCCCGGGCTCAAGGATATTCTGAGCTCAGGGCTCTCTCCCGGGACAGCATGCCAAATACGCTTTATAATCAATCATCAGTGTGAACTCTTGAAAACACATTCTGCACTCATTTCAACAACCCATGCTCATTCTGATTATGTACCCCTACATACATTTCTGGAGAGAGCAAAATAGGTCCCATTAGGTATGTTTTTTTGTAGTTTTTGTTTTCGCGAATCCACCAGAGGCTGCTGTGTATGCTTTTCCAGATGCCATTCACGTCTGCTGTTCTCACGTAAATCCACAAGAGGCCATTTTTGACAGATTGATTTAGTGACTGACCAACTGACCGATCCCCCACACCCACCGCCTTCCCTAAACCGAACCAGTAGTGTTTTAAAACAAACAGATGGACCAGCCCACCCCCTTTCCTAAACCCAACTGCTGTGTTTTAAAAAGAAATCCAGAAAAAGAAAAGCCCTCGCCTGATTTCTACCACATTTTCAGTTTTTACCACATTCTCACCCTGTTATTCACTTGTTTATTTCATTTTTTGCCCTTTGATTTCGCTTACCCGCTTTCTGAAACTGTTCTTCACTGGACTTCAAACTGGTAGCAGTGGAAAAGCTGTCCATATGAAAGCAGTCAGTGGGTAAGCAAGAAAAAGAATGGTGTCATACTGCCCTGTAGCATTCGTTTTAAAGAGGAAACGCAGCCATACGTAGCTCTGGCTACATAATTTGCGATCTCTAGAAATGCATATAGCCTTAAGTTTTCAGAATGAGCCTATGTTGCATTTCAAAGTCCTGGCTGTGGAGGAAGAGGATGTAGGTACTTGACTGGCCTGTCTGTAGTCCCGACCTGTCTTCAATTGAGAATGTGCGGCGCATATTGAAGCGCAAAATGTGATAACAAAGACCCCTTACCATTACCAACCTTAAGACGTGTTTGCAGGAAGAATGGGACAAAATTACACTTGAAGCACTTCATCACTTGGTGTATTCAGTCCCAAAACATCTATTACAGTACGTGTTGTGAAAAGGAATGGGAACATTACAAATTAAATCCTTTACTGATCCATGTTTTTTGAGAAGTGTTGCAAGAACCAAAATTGGAAAATGTGTTTATGTTAAAAAAATACAAACAAATAAATATCACGAGAAACACATTAAATAATGTTTGTTGTATTGTTTGCAATAAAATACAAGTCAAAATAAATGTAGAAATCACTACTTTCTTTTTTATTTTTGTTTTCCATAAAAGTTTTTCTGATATGGGGTTGTACAGTATGTAAAAGTACTAATATAGTCTGTCTTATGTGTATAGTTACAGTAACTATGGATAGCTTATGTACAGTTAGTAGTTAGATTTCAGCTCTGGTATGTTAGTTATGTATAGGTTTAAAAATAAGCACTTTTCTCCAGTGTTGTGTTCTTATTTATGACTATGTATGTTTATGTAGCACAGTGGTCCTTTGAGACATGACATTTCATTCCACTGTATGTCCACACATGTCGTTGAATGACTAACAAAGCTCAACTTGACTTGAATAGTGTCAAAAGAAGATTACCGTAGTTTGGGAAGCAGACTTTGAGACAGCAGACGGACGACAGAGCTGTGAGGTTTGTCAGGCTGCATAATCCGAAGAGGACGCCGCATACAGCATAGTATAAACACGTCAGCTCTCCAAACAACCACCTGAGAAGACCAGAGAGAGACAGAGAGATCTGCATTTATATTTAGAGTTCAGATTCGTGCATTTGCCAGACTTGGTTTGTTAGTTACCTTATAAACATGTTAGAGAAGCCAGATCTGTAATGATATAATCTGGTAATGCTTTACTTGAAAGGGTGTTCTCAAGACTGAAACATTTATAATCATGACATGATACATATGATTGAGATTTTATATATGCTTAGGGCAACTGTCCTCAATTAGCTTTATGTTTCTTTAAATTTAATAACATTGTTTGAGATGTCTTTGTTGTGACAACTTGACTTGCATCATAGCTTGTCTTTCCAAACCCAGCCATTGATTTCCGTAGTATTTTTCTTCCTCTTTTGGAGTTCAACGTTTTTTTCCCACATTGTTTAAAATATCTTGGTTTGTGTTCAGAAGATTGTCTAATTTTAGAACCATCACAAGTTGTGAACGCACATTTTTTCAACCCACGCTCATTATTGATACGTACCCCTGCATACATTTCTGAACGACACAAATCATCTCCCAGTTTTTGTTTTCGTAAATCTGCCAGAGGCCGCTGTGTACGCTTTTTCAGATCTCAGATTTTTCTACCAACTGCCATACGCGCCTGCTGTTCTCACGTAAACCCACCAGAGGCTGCTGTCGACTGACTGACTGATCGATCGATTGACTAACCGACCGATAGCCCATCAACCCCCTTCCCTAAACCCAACCGATAGTGTTTTCAAAAGCACTGACTGACCCGTCCACCACCTTTCCTCAATCCGACCAAAAATGTTTTCAAAAGCACCGATTGACCCGTCCACCCCCTTCCCTAAATCCAACCAAGTGTTGAGCCCGCCACCTTTCCTACACCCAACTGACACCCACCTCCCGGCAGCCTGATTTTTACCACGTTTTCAGATCTTACCACATTTTCACCGTTATTTACTTGTTTATTTCATATTTTTGCCTTTTGTTTTAGTTTTACCTGCTTTCTGGAACCGTTTTTCGCTGGACTCAAACCATGTCATCGCGATCAACTTCCACTGACAGACACGGTGAGCAACTGGAAAAATTAGTAACAGCCGAAAAACCGTACACACGAAGGTAAGCGGTCAGCGGTAGCGCGAAAAGAAACAGAATCCGTCGTCATACCACCCAAAAGCATTTGTTTTAAAGATGAAATGCAACCATACGTAGCTCTGGCTACATCATTCGTGCTCTCCAGAAATGTATACGGGGGCACGTTTTCACAATGAGCCTGTGTTGCGTTATTTTTGAGTCCTGGCTTTTCTATTAGTAATAATTTTTATGCGATATTCCAAAATGAACATTAAAAATAGGTGATTAAAATCTTAGCTAATGACCATTTTGTTCCTTATGATTCCTTATTCAGATTTTTCTTTTCATGCCTGTCAACCCTCCCGTTTTTCCTGTATTTTACAATTCTATCCAGCTATCATCCCATAAAAGTATTTTCTAGTATTTCTCCTGTATTTTCAGTCTTTCTCTTAAGGGTGGCAATAAACATTAAAGAGCCGATCCTGCCTATACGCAACCCATACTGCCGAACCACCAGTGGCCGCCCCTTGCTCTTAAATCTGAGTCAGTTCTGTGCTTTCGGCTTATTTAGGCATGAAACACTTTGAAATAAATATTAAAACGGCAGCATTCCCTTTCCTTTTCATTACAGGTGCCGTCGCTCCTCCTATGCAAAGTCATATAGCGCTATGTGACTGTCAGACGCGCTCCATAGTGTTTCCCAAACGGATTCCGTACACGCGATTTGAAGAGGAGCGAAAGTCTCAGTTTTGGGTGTGTGTTTGAACAGACATATACACATAATTAATAATAATAACATCTAAAGATGCCGATCTTGGTGTTTTTTTTTCAAACACAACCAATTTGTCCTAAATTAGCATAAAAAGTTAGCAAAGCAATCGAACGCTTTCATTGTAACGTTATGACAATGTATTTTAAAGTGACACCTATGTTATTCAATGTAATCAAATGAAAAAATAAATAAATAAATGAGATTCATTCGTGGCATAGTTATACAGAGAAGAAAAGGTTGATGAGATTTAATAATTATATTTCTTTATTAATGTTAATTATCTAAACTTTTTTTGGTGGGGGGGAGAGATCCCTAATTTTCCCATCCCAATGTTGACAGGTATGATTCTTTTATGTCTCCCTATTGTGAAGTCTCTAACTGGATTTAAGCAAGCAAATGCTAGGCTATGACTGGACCCTTTTTCTCCAGTGATTAATATGCTTTTTTTGGCTTGTTTTATCTTTGGCAGCAGTTCTTTTAACCGTAACTGATGCAGCGTGGAGCTTCTTAAAGATCTATGTCAGAATGGCCATATTCCATGATGACAGTGCCAAGATTCATCAGGCTCAAACTGTAAAAAAAGGATTCATTTCCACACACGAATTCACCACCAATTGACCTGAACACCGCTGAAAGTCTTGAGACATTTTTTGTCACGTGAAGCCACTTCCAAACGTGGTTGTTTATGGAACAAAACTACATGCGCCATCAGCTTGAATTAAAAGAAATGTTACCAAATCTACAACAACAGGCCTGAAGTCAAAAGCATATGAATCACTGCAGTCTTTAAGTACTTGATTAGCTAAATCCAAAAGGAACTGATAGCCACAGACAGAGCTGGCTAACAGATTACTGCGTGTGTAATTCGGATTGTAATTTGTTATTTGTATTGTATGTAATCTGGCTGGCTAGGCAGAAGTGAGGCATTTATTTATTGTTACTCAATGAAGTAAATATGTTAAATTAATACACCTTTTAAGTAGAAGTATACACATAAAACACAAATGCATAACCTTTGTCTAGACGCACTAGAAGGCACCCGGACTACATTTCCCATCATGAATTATGCCAATCAACCATCTACAGCTGTTTTCAATCTGGACACTGATTACACTAACACAGGCGGACATCCCACACACAATATTTAAGCAACTCAGTCACACTCAGTCTTCTCTTGTTTTGTCCATTACCGAGTTTTTCTTGATTTTCTGCAGCTAGCTCTCTCGGATGAAACGTTAAACTGAGGTCTTGACTTTGTGTGGTGGTTAAAAATCCCAGGATGTCCTCGAAAAAGAGTAGGGGTTTAACCCTGGCGTCCTGGACAAATTTATTCACTGGTTCATCATGGCCTCCTAACCATCCCTATATCATAAGGGGCTTCATCACTCAAGCTGCGTCCCAAATGACACACTATACACTATGCACTTATGCACTATGTACTTATGCACTAACACACTGGAGCACTAATTTTTTACTAAGTGGAAGTTCAAACCGTTTCCCAGATGACGTTTGACGGTTACCAAATTAGTGAAATAAATGACCAAAGTACAAATAATAGCTGTCACGAATATAACGTCATTCACCATCCGTAGGCGCTATAAACACTCTCATAGGAGAATACTGCTTTCACAATATAAAATAAATAAAGTTATCCAACATGTGCGCCCGATAGCTCTGCCTCTTCCGTTACGTGCGCAAAGCTGCGGTCGTTGAGTGCGTGAAGTGTCCATCAGTCCACACTTAATTTTACCGGTGGAATGAGTGCATCCGGGTAATTAAAGTACACTTATTATTTTTAGAGTTTTCAGTGTGAACGCACTACTTACACTATTTATACTACAAAATGGCGTAAAATAGTGCATAAGTATGCGATTTGGGACGCATCTATTGTCTTCTCTTAACCAATCAGCTGGTGTATAGTGCGGTTAGGTGTAATACGGCTGCCATCGCATCATCCAGGTGGATGCTGCACACTGGTGGTGGATGAAGAGATTGCCCCCAAAAATGCGTAAAGCACTTTGAGTGTCCAGAAAAGCACTATATAAAATGTAAAAAATGTATTATTATTATTATTATTATTGTTGGCCTGTTGTGTTTTGTTTTTTTGCATTGTTTTATCATTATGATTGTTTGCTGCCTTTCCTGACCTATTACATGTACATTCGATTACTCTTTTGGATTACACCTGACATTTGTGTTTACACCTGTTTTGACCCCTGCCTGTTTGACCATTCTCAATAAAAGTTGCATTCGGAACCCCATCTTAGTAACTTTGAAATCTAACTTCTCTAAAGGATTTTTAAGCAGCATTTATTGACAGAGAACACATTCCAAAAAGACACTGCAATTTGATTGCTATCTGCACTCATGTTAGTTTGTCTGTTTCTCCTTTTCCTGAGGATCACATAATTGTCAATCCGGCTCGTGTCCAAAGCAAATAGTCATTAGGGGCCGTTCACATCACATCTTTTGCTCACACATGTCTGTTATTTTCAAAAATAGGGATTCATTCCAACAATAGGGAACTGAAAACATCTAAACTCTTCAGAATTCCGCAAATGCACTGTGAGTCATGTGACTAGAACTAACCAATCAGCTTCATACTTTGTGCACATTTATACACATTGAAATATACACATTTCAGTAATAATGGTAGACTAATTACCTCAGACTAGGGCCAGAAGGAATCTGCGGACATTTTTTGCTATTTCTTCGCAGTATTTTGTTAAAAATCTGCGGATTCATGCGGAATGATTTTGGGAGTATCTCAACTAAAACCTTAATATATGAAATAAAAAGTAATACCTTTTTAACATTTATTTAATGTTTACAATGTGAATCTATTTATATCCAGTTTATTTGGTAAACAAATAAATTCTCTCATATAAAATCTCTACTAAAACACGGAAAACTTTTCTTTTCACACTATATTGTAAATAAATCATATGAATATTTTCATATTAGTCAGTATTATTACTGAAATTTGTTTAAAAACTGATTAAATATACATTTACACCAGTAAATAAACAATCAGTGATGGGCTAAAAATCTGCGGAAATCTGCGGAATTCTGCGCGTGCAGATTCCGTGTGGCCCTACCTCAGACAAACACAGAGCACCTAAACACTACAGTGATTTTTTATTTTCTCCGTGAATAAAACTTGTATCAGCGCTGCAGCAAGAGTTTGTCAGTTCGTC
Organism: Danio albolineatus; assembly: GCA_903798035.1. Taxonomy (NCBI): domain Eukaryota; kingdom Metazoa; phylum Chordata; class Actinopteri; order Cypriniformes; family Danionidae; genus Danio; species Danio albolineatus. The sequence continues at coordinate 305,958 of CAIGQQ010030182.1, read as the reverse complement.
TAGCAGTGAAAGACGCCAGGGGAGCGTGGCTGCTCAGCAGACTTTACCAGTGACATTTATAGTAAATTGAACTCATTTCGTCCACTTCTTTGGGGGCAGCAATCTTAGGAGAGAACCCCAGACTTCCCTCTCCCCAGACACTTCCTCCAGCTCCTCTGGGGGGGACCCCAAGGCATTCCCAGGCCAGCCGAGAGACATAGTCCCTCCAGCATGTCCTGGGTCTTCCCCGAGGCCTCCTCCCAGTGAGACATGCCTGGCACACCTCCCTAGGTAGGCATCCAGGAAACAGATGCCCGAGCCGCCTCAGCTGACTTCTCTTGATGTGGACTTCTCTACTGTGAGCTCAGAGTGCCCTGCCACCCTGCGAAGGAAACTCATTTTGGCCGCTTGTATTTGAGATCTTGTCCTTTTGGTCATGACCCAAAGCTCATGACCGTAGGTGAGAGTAGGAACATAGATTGACCAGTAAATCAAGAGCTTTGCTTTTCAGCTCAGCTCCTTCTTTACCACAATGGGCCGATACATCGAACTCATTACACTGCACCAATCCACCTATAAATCTCACGTTCCATCTTTCCTTTACTCATGAACAAAACCCCAGGATACTTGAACTTCTCCACCTGGGGTAAGAACTTTCCTCCAACCTGGAGATGGCAGACCACCTTTTTCCAGAGGAGCACCTTGGCCTCGGACTTGGAGGTGATGATTCTCATTGCAGCCACATCACACTCAGCAGCAAACCATGTTCGATGAATCAGTTTTGATTGAACTAGAACCAGCATTTTACACTACTCTCCTGCCTTCCTGACTTGCTGAAGTGTTCCACAATCTAAAATAATATAACCTTTATTCTCTTTTCTTCATGCTTTGACACAATCTGCGTTGTAAAAAACACTATAGACATAAAGATGAGCTGAACTGAAGTACATATGCCTACTTGTGAGCAAAAGCTGACGGGATCGCCAAGGGAAAAAGCGTAACCGTCATCCCAAGGTCACTGAAGGACAAATTGATGATGAAGAACTCTGCGGGCTTCAGAGACGATCTCTTACGATACGCAACAAGGAGCAGGACGCCATTTCCCAAGAGTGACAGGATACCTAAAACAAGAAGTAAAACACATTAAGTAAGTAGGCATTACCACATGCGCTTACTGTTTTCTTGATCTAACACTCCGCAACCCCTATTTTACTGCATGTTGTTGCTTGGCAGGAGCTGAAACTGCTATGATTGATTCTAGCACTTTACGATTTGAAGCCACTCTTTAAACCGACGTATGTCCTCTTGCTCTGTCTGCCAGTGTCCTCTAAGTTTTGGATCTAACAGTCCTTGATAGTTTAATGTTCACAGTATCGTATTCCTGTGTATCAAACAGAGTATGAAAAGAAATGGAGGATCTGATTGCTTAAAATGCCAGGAATTGTAAATATCACACACAAGGAATGTGTGCTAGTATTCCAAAAATGTTTTTTTTTATATACTTTTTTTTAATACCACTTTATATTAATTGGCCTTAACTACTAGTACTAATATGAAATATTAAGTACAATATATATGTGTGAAATGTAATGTACTTTATATTGTGTTTATGTTTTATTCAACAATTAAATGTAAGGGTATGGGGTCAATGTTGTAATCATAAATGTACACTCACCAGCCACTTTATTAGGTACACCTTACTAGTACCGGGTTGGACCCCCTTTCGCCTTCAGAACTGCCTTAATCCATTGTGGCATAGATTGAACAAGGCACTGGAAATATTCCTCAGATATTTTGATCCATATTGACATGATAGCACCATATTGACATGATGAGATTCTCCTGTTCCACCACATCCCAAAAGTGCTCTATTGGATTGAGTTCTGCTGACTGTTGAGGCCATTTGAGTACAGTGAACTCATTGTCATGTTCAAGAAACCAGTCTGAGATTATTTGCGCTTTATGACATGGTGCGTCATCCTGTTGGAAGTAGCCATCAGAAGATGGGTACACTGTGGTTATAAAGGGATGGACATGGTCAGCAACAATCCTCAGGTAGGTTGTGGCCTTGACACGATGCTCAATTGGTACTAATGGGCCCAAAGTGTGCTAAGAAAATATTCCCCACACCATTACACCACCAGCAGCCTGTTAATACAAGGCAGGATGGATCCATGCTTTCATGTTGCTGATGCCAGATTCAGACCCTACAATCTAAAAGTAGCCCATCCTCCTCAAGGTTGGACGTGTTGTGCATTTAGAGATGCTCTTCTGCTCTTCTGCAGAATTTAGAGATTTAGAGCTCTTAGCATTTAGAGATGCTCTTCTGCTCTTCTGCTGACCTCGGCTGTAGCGAGTGGTTATTTGAGTTACTGTTGCCTTTCTATCAGTTGGAACCAGTCTGGCCATTCTCCTCTGACCTCTGGAATCAACAAGGCATTTGCGCCCACAGAACTACTGGTCACTGGATATTTCCTCTTTTTCTCTGTAAACCCTAGAGATGGTTGTGCGTGAAAATCCCAGTAGATCAGCAGTTTCTGAAATACTCAGATCAGCCCATCTGGCACTAACAACCATGCCACGTTCAAAGTCATTTAAATCACCTTTCTTCCCCATTCTGATGCTCGGTTTGAACTGCAGCAGATCGTGTCTACATGCCTAAATGCACTGAGTTGCTGCCATATGATTGGCTGATTAGAATTTTGCGTTGACGAGCAGTTCCTAATAAAGTGGCAGGTGAGTGTAAGTACAATATAAAATCATGTATTTGCATAATAAGGCGATGTACCAAATTAATCATTTAAATGTATGTACATAATAAATAAGACAACTTAAAATTATACATTTACAATTGACTCCCAATTACAATTGACACCCCATTTTATAAACCTTTATGTTTTTCTTTCTTCTGTTGAACACAAAAGAAGGTATTTGTAGAAAGCTGAAAACCTAATTATTGACTTCCATAGCTTCTAGCATTATATATATATATATATATATATATATATATATATATATATATATATATATATATATATATATATATATATATATATTGTTGAAGTCAGAATTATTAGCTCCCCTGAATTATTAGCCCACCTGTTTATTTTTTTCCCCAATTTTGTTTAACGGAGAGAAGATTTTTTCAACACATTTCTAAACACAATAGATTTAATAACTCATCTCTAATAACTGATTTATTTTATCTTCACCATGATGACAGTAAATAATATTCCACTATATATTTTTAAGACACTTCTATACAGCTTAAAGTGACATTTAAAGGCTTAACTAGGTTAATTAGGTTAACTAGGAAGGTTAGGGTAATTAGGCATGTTATTTTATAACGATGGTTTGTTCTGTAGACTATCAGAAAAAAATAGCTTGAACGGGCTAATAATTTTGACCTTAAAATGATCTTTAAAAAATTAAAAACTGTTTTTATTTTAGCTGAAATAAAACAAGTAAGACTTTCTCCAGAAGAAAAACAATTCTGACTTCAACTGTATAAAGATATATATATATATATATATATATATATATATATATATATATATA
>CAIGQQ010030182.1:289314-302321 GCA_903798035.1 Danio albolineatus | reverse complement strand
ATATATATATATATATATATATATATATATACATTCATTTTCTTTTCGGCTTAGTCCCTTTATTAATCCGGGGTCACCACAGCAGAATGAACCGCCAACTTATCCGGCATTTGTTTTACGCAGCGGATGCCCTTCCAGCCACAACCCATCTCTGGCAAACACATCCATACATACACATTCACACACATACACTTTGGACAATTTAGCTTACCCAGTTCACCTGTACCGCATGTCTTTGGACTGTGGGGGAAACCGGAGCACCCGGAGGAAACCCACGCAACCACGGGGAGAACATGCAAACTCCACACAGAAATGCCAACTGGCCCAGCCGGGGATCGAACCAGCGACCTTCTTGCTGTGAGGCGAACGTGCTACCCACTCGGCCACCGTGGCGCCATATATATATATATAGTGTTTCACATTAGAACTAAAGCCATAAAGGTTTGAAACAAAAATTAAAAGCTGAGTAAATGACATAATTTTCATCTTTGGGTGCATTATCTTTAAATTTTATTCAAGTGGGATGCAAATTCTAGTTCTGGTAATCTGAATTTGGCAGATCCATCCTTTTAATGTTACAAATTAAACGCAGCGAAATGAAACTCACGAAACTCAACTATTTCATTGTGGCAAAAATTACAGGACAGTCCTCACGGCTGATTTGCTCTGGATACCCACATGAATTTTATGTGGCTTTTTAGAACGATGACTTTGGCTTTATGATTTGTCTTTTTTAATGGTGGATTCAGAAGGCATGTAACCTCACATTATTTTGTGGTAGCTGTTGAGGAACAGGCAGTGATGTAATGTTATTAAACCTCCGTCAAGATACTTTCAGCGAATTCAAAGTCCTTCCCAAAGAGCATATTACAAAGAACAAAGTGGCCTGATGGTTAGAGAGTTGGATTTGGGATCCATAGGTGGCAGGTTTGAGTCCTGGCACCAACAGGCAGTTGGTTGGGAGAGTAAATAAAATGATCCACTTCAATACCACAGCTGCGTGTGTGTGTTCATGGATGTCACTTTGATCAAAAGCATGTAAATGTACAGTGTTCAACATAAACGAGTACACCCCATTTTAATAATGAATATTTTTATCCATTTCTAAGTGAACATAGGTCAGATATTCTGGTGCATTTAAACAAAACAGATATATTTATATATTTAAAATAATATTTTAGTCACCGAACATCTTTAGAAGTAGAAAGATTATACAGTTAAACTCATGTAAAGTATTGGAAAATAAATTACAAACTACAAAATTTCAACAAAACTTAATGCATTTTTTGTTTCTCTTGAATTTTGCTCTTTATATTTTTATATAAATATTTTTGCCTAACATGTAAATTTAAGTGTACTAATTCAGGGGTGTGTTTCTGAAAACCATCGTTAGCTTAATAAGGTCGCAAGTTCTGTGGTTACAAACATAGTTCATTGATTTGATGTTTCCCAAATCCGTCGTTTCAACGAACATTCGCAAACTGCATCGCAAACTTACAACTACTCCTCTGGAGCTGTAGTTAGAAGCATAGTTCCTGGCTGTGTTCTATTCCCTGTTATCCCCCTATGCCTTATTCGTTTAGATCATTCTAACATTTAAACTAGGAATTATTACTACTTTTAAGCATTAAAGTCATCTCTCTTAGGTGTCATTTGCATTTAAAGTATTTTTACAGTTCAGTTTTAGCGATCTTCAGGTTTACAATTACGCTCCCTTCGCAGTGCACTTTGAAAAATTGATGTCATTTTGAACACAGCCGAGCGGAATTTATGTTACGTCTCCAAAGCTAGTATATTTTTTTTACAGTCACTGCTCCAAAGCTTGTGAAAACAAAAAACACTTACAATAAGTTAATGCTTTTATTTTATAGTAGGTTATTTATTAAGAAATGTAGCCTGCTGTATATGACATGGGCCTGCTGGTTTGAACATTTCTGCAGTGGTTTGCATGTGTCAAACTGTAAAAGTAGACTTTTCAAAAAATAAAAACTAAATAAACAACATTCTACTTATTATTATTATTATTAATAATAATAATAATAATAATAATAATAATAATAATAATAATAACCATTATTATTATTATTATTATTATTATTATTATTATTAAAGTAGGATTTTTTTTTAAATTTCCGAATAAATAATAAATATTTAATTAAATTTCTTAATAAATATCCTCATTATTTATTTATTTATATGATTTAAATATGATATTACATTACGTGTTAGCTTTTGTAAGTGATTTTATGTTTTAGAATAGAGTATGTAATGTTCTCAATAATATTTGTAAAGGAAACACAGGCCCTGTATGTGTAGTTTACATATATTTCAGTTATATAGAAAGCGAGTGCATGTTTTTACCAAAACTAATATTGGATTGTTTTTAAATGCGTGTGCGTGGACAACAATATCATTTGCACATAGAAATGACGGGATTCTTCTCTAAAGAAGTAGTTACTTCACCCCGTTTAGAGCATCATTATGGGCATTTTATATTATAACTAACATGGTTTAAACGACGGATCTGCGACAGTGAAACTACGGGTTTTGGGAAACACTCGTCACTACATCATTCTTTTCCCATATGATGCATCGTACTATGATAGTTCAGCCGCTATCATAGTTACAAGTTATTTTGTGAGATTATCTCTAGATTTGGCTTCAGTACTGACTAATCTAAAGTATATTATAACATAAATTTAATATTGTAAAGCTTCCGTTTAGAAAATATTAATTTAAGTGAAGTTTCACAAACTAATTTCGAGAGGAGCATGTGATATGATCGACTACAGCTGATCCTTATCACTAATCATTAGTTAGCCTATCAGACCATTCCAAAACTACTTCAAATATCCTGCCTTAACTTCATTCCACATCTTTGTTTTTGGAACCCCCGCCCTATCCTTCACTTCTATCTCTTTCTATGATCGGGCAACACGGCTGCTCAGCGGCTAGCGCCACTGCCTCGTAGCAAGAGCGCCACACGCTTAAGTCTAATTGAGCAAACCGCTGTTCTGACGATCTGTGCTACCTCATCAGAATGTGCTACCGGTAGCTCAATCTGTCATATTTCATCTAAAAAAACAGGGTTAGCACATCTTGTCAGATTCAAACGTCTATCAGAATGAATGAATCTCCTTAAAGAAGGGTGTAAAAACAGGGGTAGCTCATTTTGTCATCTTCAAATGTCAATCGTAATGAACTACAACTCTAATAAACAAATATAAAACTACTGAAATTAAAAATAAATAAATAACGCAGTAGTTTACTCTGATAGACATTTGAAGCTGCTACGTCTTTTTTTACATGGTTCAAGTAGAACTACTACTATTACTACTGGAGTAGTAGTTAAATTTGCTAGATATTTGAAGCTGACAATATGTGCTACCCCTGTTTTTACATCCTTATTTACTGTGGTAGTTCTTTTTAATAGACATTTGAATCTGACAAGATGTGCTAACCCTGTTTTTTTAAAATGAAATATGATAGATTGAGCTACCGGTAGCACATTCTGATGAGGTAGCACAGATCGTCAGAACACCGCCACTCCCTGCGTGGAGTTTTGCATGTTCTCCCCGTGTTCGTGTGGGTTTTCCCCGGGTGCTCCGGTTTCCATCCACAGTCTAAAAACATGCAACAGTCAACCACATATTAGTCAATTAGTCACAATTTGTACAAACGGGGGGCACTCGAGAAACACCTGACCCCTCCTAATGCTCATTGACCAGGCGGGAACCTTGGGCTCATCTATCTCCGAGCTCAGGGTTCTCTCCCGGGACAGCATGCCACACCTGCTATCATAGTCGAGTGTGAACTCTTGAAATGAGAAATTTGTGAGGGGGGTACTCATATATGCTGAGCACATCATTGTGGAAAAACGAATTCTGAGCTTTTGTTTACATTTGAACAAAAAGTTGAAGTCAGAATTTGTCAGAGGTGATAATTTTAGGCTTGACTGTATATAATAATGTCTTCTCCCTCAACTTTCTTGCCTGCCTCATAAATAAAGGCTAAAAAGGAGCTGAAATAGTCAGAGAAACACTTGTAAATACTGAACTCACAGAAGATTGAGTATAGGGAACCCATGAAGACGTCGTGCTCCTTTCGGATTTTGGAAACAAAATGTGCCGTTTCCGAGGTGTTTCCCATCTGCAGACGAGATAAAAGACAAGACAAGGAGTTTAGACGGACAGTGGGAAAGGATGAAGCCGAAACAAGAACAAGTATAAGGCATTGATGAGAGAGCTGAGGGCTTATTCGGGTTCAATCAGGACTGTGCGCTTCAATGAGCTTTATGGCGAGTCCATTACAATCGAGATTAGCAGCTCATCTCTCAGTCAAGAGCCAGAATCCCGCTCACAGCTAATGCCAACACAAAAATGTCTGCCTCTGATTGTTTTATTGAACATGTATAGAAGGGATTTTTGTTTCTGGGGGTATTTTTGGCACTGAGCAGAACTGTTAGGAAACAAATTCTTCTAGCATTCATTCTCGCTAGTTTAATTCAGGGCCTGATTATCCAATGGGCATTGGTCATTATAATAAAAATAAAACAAAATCGATGTGAAGATGTCTGACAAGATGATTCGAAGTATGAGCCTGTGCTAGTTTCAGCAGTTATTATCTGGGATTATTACACGGCTGTCTGGAAAACTGCTGACTGGTCAGTCACTACATTCCAAGGTACAACCCCAAATCAGATAAAGTTGGGACATTATGGAAAATGTAAATAAGAAAGAAAATAGCGATTTCGAAATTTATCTTCACTTGAATTTCTTTGCAGACAATACAACAAACATTATTTAATGTGTTCCTCGTATTTTTTTGTTGATAAATAAACACATATTGCAATTATGGAACAGTAAAGCATTTACTTTGTACTGTTGCCATTCCTTTTCACAACACTTGAAAGACATTTAGGGACTAAAGACACCAGGTGATGAAATCTTTCAGGTGTAATTTTGTCCCATTCTTCCTGCAAACAAGTCTTTAGTAAAGGGTCTTTGTTGTCGTATTTTGCGCTTCAAATCGTGCCACACATTCTATATTGGAGACAGGTCGGGACTGCAGGAAGGCCAGTCAAGTACTTGTATACTCTTCCTTCGCAGCCAGGATATTGTAATGTGTGGAAAAAGTAGTTTTGCGTTCTCTTGTCGAAATATGTTTGAGCATTCCTGGAAAAGAAGGCAGCATACTGTGCTCCAAAATCTCTATGTGCTTCTCAGCATTAATGGTGCCGTCACAGAAGTTAAAGTTACCTTTGCCAAGGGCACTGACACAACCCCATACCATGACAGACCCTGGCTTTTGGACTTGTTGCTGGTAACAGTCTGGAAGATCCTTTTCTTTTTGGTCCATCACAGATGCCTCCAAGCCCAGAGAAGTTAATGGTGCTTCTGGACACTGTTAACATAGGGCTTCATTTTGGCAGAGTACAGCTTTCACTAGAATTTGTGGATGTGACTACATATTGTTGTACTTGACAAAGGTTTACCAAAGTAGTCCTGAGCCCATGTGGTGATATCGCTTATAGATGAATGATGATTCTTGATGCAGTGCCGTCTGAGGGATCAAAGATCACAGTTGTGACTTGCGCCCTTGTCCTTTAAACACTGAAATTTCTCCAGATTTCTTGAATCTTTTAATGATGTTCTGCACTGATGAAGGTGAAATATCCAAATGTCTTCCTGTCTTTCTTTGAGGAACATTGTTGTTAAACATTTCAATAATTTTCTCATGTATTTGCTGGCAAACTGGCGATCCTCAGCCCATCGTTGCTCCTAAAGGACCAGACCTTTCTTGGATGGTGCTTTAGTACCAAACCATAATTACAGTCACTTGTTGACATCACCTGTTTCACATCCCATCATTTAACTGGCTGTTCCAGTATTCTAGCTGTGTTTGTTTGAAGCTCCGTCACCTAGATTCGCAATTTACATTTTTATCATAGAACACATCCACATTCGCTAAATATTTCTCCGTTCTACCTAGGGTGGACATACCTTTAATACATTAATACAAACAAATCTACCTTAAAACGTTGTGTCTCTCGAGCATCCGCTTGTTGCTTGTAGCTTTAGCCTGCTAGCACCGCTAGCCAGCAAAAGCTACCGGGTTCCTTCACTCACTCATTTACCCACTTACTGGCTTTGCTCCTCTCCCTTTTCAATGTCGCTTTTGTGTGCAGGAGAAACTACGATGGAGTTGCTTGATCGGGAGCTCGACAATCTCGGGAAGCTGATACGAGATCTGGAGATGAAGCGTGCGCAGCTACGGGAGCGGCGGGCTTCGCTCGCTGCACCCGGCGCTGCGTCTCGCTTATCTGAGGTAAGTGTTCAATACGATCACAACACTCCGTCTACCTCAACCCTGCGTGTTTCTCTGTCCAGGCCCAGTGCACCGCGTACGCGGCTCGCCCAGTGGTCGTTCACGCCGACTCCCGGCTACCACGGCCCCTGGGTGCAGCCGCGGAAGGTGCTTGCCAGGTCCCGGGGCAGGACGTCTCCTGCTCCCCCGTTCGAGATCTCCACGGAGAACCGCTTCGCCCCCCTCCGCGAGACGGGCCGCGATGTGGCGATCATAGGTGACTCCATCGTTCGCCACGTCCGCGCTGCTTCCACTAAAGGTAACAAAGTACGCACTCACTGCTTTCCCGGTGCCCGCATTAAAAATCTCTGTGCCCAGGTTCCTGCTATCCTGACCGCTGGCGAGAGCATCGGTGCCGTCGTCCTCCACGTGGGGACGAACGACACCGGGCTGCGACAGTCGGAGATCCTGAAGGAGGACTTCAGGAGCCTGATCGAGACGGTTCGTCGCACCGCGCCCACCACGCAGATCATCGTTTCTGGACCGCTACCTACCTACCGCCGAGGAAGTGAAAGGTTCAGTAGACTTTTTGCTCTGAATGAATGGCTATTAACATGGTGTAAAGAACAGAAACTGCTCTTTGCCAATAACTGGTTTCTTTTCTGGGAGCGTCCTAGGCTCTACCGTGCTGACGGGCTGCACCCCAGTCGAGCTGGAGCTGATCTGCTGTCGGACAACATCTCCAGGACGCTTCGTTCTGTCTGACTAGTAAGTAAACATTCAAAAAATCCACATTCTAGCCATATAGACCCTTCTTCATCCCACTTAATTCACAATAATGCATGTCCGGCTAACCGCATAGAAACTGTGTCTATTCCTCGTATTATTAGACCAAGAAATAAGCGTACTGTGTGCTCTAGAAGACATCTATTAAGAATCAAACCAGAAAAAATACCAAAAAATGAAAATATAAATATCGTAAAGCTAGGTCTCCTGAATATCAGGTCACTAGCACCTAAAGCACTTATCATAAATGACATTATAACAGATAACAATCTTAATGCACTCTGTCTCACTGAAACCTGGCTGAAACAAAATGACTATATTAGTTTAAATGAAGCAACTCCTCCAGGATTCTCTTATAAGCATGAGGCTCGTCAAACTGGTCGTGGTGGTGGAGTTGCATCAATCTTTAGTGGTATTCTTAATGTTAATCAGAGAAACGGACTTATGTTTACCTCCTTTGAAGTATTGGCGCTTAATGTTATGCTTTCGGATACTATGAATAAAATGCTATCTCTCGCTTTAATCACCATATATAGACCCCCAGGACCCTATGTCAATTTTCTAAAAGAGTTTTCTGATTTTATTTCTGACCTACTAGTTAAAACTGATAAAATACTAATTGTAGGAGACTTTAACATCCACATAGATAACGCCAATGATACACTAGGGCTCGCATTTATGGATCTACTACATGCCCTTGGGATAAAGCAAAATGTTGTTGGTCCCACCCATCGTCTAAAGCATACTTTAGATCTAATTCTCTCTTATGGAATTGAGGTCATGGATGTAGAGATTATACCACAAAGCGACGATATTACGGACCACTACCTCTTACTTTACAAGCTATGTTTACCTGACATTAGCAGATCCGCACCAATACATCGCCTTAGTAGATCTATCGTTCCGTCTACCAAAGAGGAATTCGCAAATAACTTGCCTAATCTTTCTTTATTTCGAAATGCACCTGCAAATGCAAATGACCTCGATGTAATAACTAGCAGCATGGATGCCATCTTTACTAGCACACTAAATACTGTGGCACCCATCAAATTAAAAAAGACTAGAGAAGATAAAACTACATCATGGTATAACAGTCATACGCGCGCTCTCAAAACAGCAACCCGTGCCTTGGAACGTAAATGGAAAAAAACTAATTTAGAGGTCTTTAGAATTGCGTACAAAGACAGTATGTCCAGCTATAGGAGGGCCCTCAAATCCGCCAGGGCTGAGCACCTCCGTAAACTGATAGAAAATAACCATAACAATCCTAGATTTCTATTTAACACCATTGCTAAATTAACAAACAATCGGTCATCGCTGGAACAAAATATCACACCGCAAATGAGTAGCGAAGACTTTATGAATTTTTTCAGTGATAAAATAGAAGGCTTTAGACAAAAAATAGATGTTAAAATCTCTGTACAGCCTTATACTTCAGATCCAGTAAACATTCCACTGAACCAAATTAGCCTACAGTGCTTCGAGAACATAGAACAGGAAGAGCTAGACAAAATTATAAATAGTTCTAAACCAGCTACGAGTATGCTAGACCCAATTCCAACAAAATTACTGAAAGAATTGCTACCTGTAATAAGAGAACCTCTTCTTAACGTTATCAACTCTTCTTTGTCATTAGGACATGTTCCAAACTCTTTCAAGCTCGCTGTTATTAAGCCTATTATTAAGAAACCACAACTGGACCCCTGCAACTTAGCTAATTATAGGCCTATTTCAAATCTTCCATTTATGTCTAAAATACTAGAAAAAGTTGTTTCTGCCCAATTATGCTCCTTTCTGCAGATGAACAATGCTTTTGAGGTGTTCCAGTCAGGTTTCAGGCCTCATCACAGTACAGAAACCGCATTAGTGAAAATAACCAACGATTTACTATTAGCTGCTGACCAAGGGTGCATCTCGCTGTTAGTCCTGCTAGATCTTAGTGCCGCATTTGACACAATTGACCACAATATCCTCATAAATCGCTTAAACTCTACAGGTGTCCAGGGAACGGCTTTACAATGGTTCAAGTCATACTTAACTAATCGTTACCAGTTTGTGAATATTAATGGACAACCTTCACAAGTCAGCCCAGTTAAGTATGGGGTGCCTCAAGGATCAGTTTTAGGACCTTTGTTGTTTACAATTTACATGCTGCCCCTGGGAGACATTATTAGAAGACACAGTATCAGCTTTCACTGTTATGCTGATGATACTCAATTATATATTTCTACTAAACCTGACGAGACGTCTAAACTATCAAAACTGAGTGTATTAAAGATGTTAAAAACTGGATGACCAACAACTTCCTTCTCTTAAACTCAGACAAAACTGAACTATTACTTATAGGACCTAAATCCTGTACACAGCAGATCGCACAACTCGACCTGCAACTAGAGGGATGCAGAGTTAGCATTAGCTCTACTGTTAAAGATCTGGGTGTCATATTAGACAGCAATTTAACTTTTGAAAGCCATATCTCCCATATCACAAAAACTGCATTCTTTCATCTGAGAAATATTGCTAAGCTACGAAGTATGCTATCCATCTCAGATGCAGAAAAGTTAGTTCATGCTTTTATGACTTCCAGGCTGGATTACTGTAATGCTCTGCTCGCTGGTTGCCCAGCCTCCTCTATTAACAAACTTCAGCTAGTACAAAATGCAGCCGCCAGAGTTCTTACCAGGTCTAGAAAATATGATCATATCACCCCAATTTTATCCTCGTTACACTGGCTGCCTGTTAAGTTTCGTATTGAGTTCAAAATATTACTTCTTACATATAAAGCATTAAATAATCTAGCTCCTGTTTATCTAACCAACCTTCTGTCTCGCTACAATCCAACCCGCTCTCTAAGATCTCAAAACTCAGGGCTTCTAGTAGTACCCAGAATAGCAAAATCAAATAAAGGGGGTCGAGCCTTCTCATTTATGGCTCCTAAACTCTGGAATAGCCTTCCCGACAATGTCCGGGGCTCAGACTCACTCTCACAGTTCAAAACTAGATTAAAGACCTATCTTTTTAGTAAAGCATACACTCAATACATCACTTAGCGGTATGATGCACGAATGTGCTCCACGCATCCCCTTTATATACACCATGAACTGCAGCTACGCTAATTATTTTCTTTGTTCTCTTTTCCAACTGGGGATACTCTTCCCGAGGCCCCCAGAGACTATGCAGCGCCACGGATGCGATCCAAGACCCGTGACGAGACGATCCCAAGGCTCCTTAACCCTGGACCAGGCTGTATCCTGAGCAGCTGCTTGGCGGAGTAGCAAGCAAGAGACGGATTCCCGTGACCCTCCAAGGACAAACGAGCCTCGAGTTCTCCAGCCTCCAGCGACTAGACTGCAGCTAGAGCTGCGCATCGATGGATTACTCTTCAGTGTTTGGACTCTAAGTAGTGAATATTAAACAACACTGAACTGAACTGAACTCAGCTATATACTAGCTAATAATTTACTAGCTAATAACTAAACTGACATTTTCAATTTACTATAACCTTCTATGTGAAGCTGCTTTGACACAATCCACATTGTAAAAGCGCTATACAAATAAAGGTGAATTGAAAAAAAAAAAAATTGAATTAACCAATTTACCAGATTACCAGCCCTAAACTCCTCCTGTTCCAACCTTTTTTGGAATGTGTTGCAGGTTTGAATGACAGGAAGGGATGTATATTTACAAAACATGTAAAAAACATGAAATATTTTGTGTTCATATTGTTAATATTGTATTCAGAGTAAATTTGGAAATCACTTTCTTTTTTATTTGCATTTTCCATACTGCCCCAACTTTTTCTGATCTGCTTTTATTCAGCATTTGTTCACCCACTGCCCGTCCTGCCCCGTTTTCTACCTGACCGTTCCTGCCAACTGAAGACCGGGGAAAAGGTGGTGGGGGTGTTAGCGAACTCAAGAGCGGGGGGTTGGGGGTTATATTGTGGGGGTGGATGTGTTCGCGAACTGAAGAGCGAAACCACTAAACACCTAGCTGGATGCTACAGAGTACAAACAGCCTATAACAAGCAACACACACAGACAGCACCAAAGCAGATGCGCGCATGCTCTCTTGCTCACTCGGGAGCGATTTTGTTAGACATTTCACAATTTGTTAGTATTTCACAAATTTATTCTCACGCCGCAAGAAATCTGGTCGGGTCCCATGGGACTGCAGACCTCTACTTCAAACAATCAACGCTGTTTATCAGCCTTCCTAAAGCACATAAACATAGTTACTCTCTTAATAAAATCCATGTTAGCCATTTAGCAACGAAGCTAGAGTCACCGTCCATGACACAAATCCACGTCTATTGTGAAGTAAATTTGACGCGCGGATGAAGCAAGCAAACTCAAAATGTTCACGGGTCTATTTACACACGATTTATCCACGCGTTCCACGTCTGGTGCGAACACGGCATTATATAACACTTTGTGTCTGACTCCTGATTAACAAAGCATACGTTGGAACGTCATAATCAAGAACTCCAGACACCAGTGTATTAAATAAATATATTGAACTAGCCTACATATTTAATTTACAGTAATATTACAGTAGTCAGCCCACAGACAGCACTCACGATCAATACAAAAATGAGCTGTTTTTAATGTCGGAAGTCTCGAGACAAAAAGACTCAAATGGCTGTGCCCGCTCATACATGGAGAATAAGGTCAATAAGAAACAACCCGTAAAACATGAACATCCATAAATAAACAACCGAATATGGGAAAAAAAGCATGAAACTAAAAACAGCTCTATCGAAAACTGTTGGCCTGGGGAAATAGTTAATAAAGTTTTGTGGTCATTAAATAAAATATTTGACCACAGAATGCGACGATTGTCCATTCACAATCAAGTATCCCAGAAAGCCCCTTTTTGCCTTTCAGGAGATAACACTGATTTCCCCCCCCCTGCATTTGTTGTCTCTTCCACTATAAGCATACAGACCCTTTCTTTGTGTTCTGTCCTTAATTCCTCCTAAAACACACACACAGATATGCATACACGCATACAGGCTGTGTGTGAATAGCGCATTCAGGATACAGAGATAAAGATACCCTGATATCAATTTAAAGCCTCTTATTATCTTTACACAACTGTAGGAGTCAATGACCAAACGGCCCATTTTCTGGAGGCTGATAAATGTCAACTCTTATAAATAGAGGAGTGATGCTTCGGTTTGCCTCAGGTTTAAGGGCATCTCTGTCTGTTTGAGTCGCTTTTATGCAGATAAAAAATACAAACAGCATGAAATATGACTGTAATGCTGGGTTCACACCACTCACGCTCGATTACTCACAGGATGTTTCTTTTGCCTCGTGATTTCTTAGCTCATGTTGAACTTGTGCAGAAGTATTATTATTATTATATATATTATTCTTCTGTTTAATACTATTAATTATTATTAATTTATAGTCATGAATGCACTTGTTTGTAAGTATGTTGACCGTTTATTATTTCTCGTCATTTTTCCCATGGGAAGTTTAAAACAATCACACAAACAAGCGCATTGCAGAATAAGGTCAATGGAAGCATTAGAAGTTTTGGACGTCTTGCTTTCTAACCCCCAGCTACCCCTCACATTTTTGATGGCGTGCTCTTAATTAATTTGGCGTAGTTTGAAATAAATGACAGTAACAGTACTGTAATGTTATTATACTGTAAACATTTATTTGCAGTAGTTGAAATAAACGACAGCAACAGTACTGTAATGTTATTATACTGTAAAATTAATTTGCGGTAGCTGAAATAAACTACAGTAACAGTACTGTAATGTTATTATACTGTGAAATTAATTTGCAGTAGTGTGAAATAAATTACAGTAACAGTACTGTAATGCAATAATACTGTGAAATTAATTTGTGGTACTTGAAATAAATTACAGCAACAGTACTGTAACGTTATTATACTGCAAA
>CAIGQQ010030182.1:264859-287251 GCA_903798035.1 Danio albolineatus | reverse complement strand
TTCATGCTGACTTTACCGTCACTATGACTGAAAAATATTTGGATAGCAAAAGCTAGGCTAAACATTAAAATGTAGTTATTTTTTTGTAGAGATATCGTCCGGTCAAGGAACACTAACCGTCACGCTGTTGTTTGCATCTTTGTAATGCCATAACCAAATAAGTCGATCTCTTGCAAGCTCATCTCATCTGATTCCCGCTCTGTGGTGTTGAGAAGACTCATTACCAGCTCACGCAGAGCATGTCTCTCCACCTGTATTCAAATCCTGAATGAGTAATTCCATCAAAAAGCTGTCACAATGCCAACAACAGTTTCCTCTCAAGACCTGAATAGAATGTAATGAGTACTAGCCTAATAAGCAGAAGAAACAGATGAGCCCTGGCATGATACCGCACAGATGGCTTAGAGAGAAACACTGCAAACATCGGGAAACGAGTTTTGATATTTTGCTTGTTTTCATATTATTTTACACAAGAAAGGCTGAAGAACGTGAAAGCATATGCAACAAACATCTGTCCGCGTTTAGTGTCTGAATAATTATGTCATTAAGATGGCACATCATTAAAGGGTCACGAAACACCAAAACACATTTTTTGAGCTGTTCACAGATATATATATATATATATATGTCCCATGCTACTATAACCACTATTAGGACACATATATTTCACAAAAGTGAAGTTTATTTCTAAACTAATTTGGAGAGGATCACGTGCTTATGATTGATCACAGCTGGTCCTGCATTATTCAATTTATGATTCACCAATCAGACGATTCCTAAGCCACTATAAATACCCTGAGTTCCATATCACAGCCATCTTTGTGTTGAAGAATCCCCCCTTGCACCCCTACGTTTCCTAGATGGGTGGCACGGTGGCCCCGTGGTTAGCACTGTTGCCTCACAGCAAGAACGTCACTGGTTCTAGTCCTTACCAAGCCAGCTGACGTTTCTGTGCATTAACACGTTCTCCCCGTGCTCACCTGGGTTTCCCCCGGGTTCCCCGGTTTCCTCCCACCATCCAAAAACATCCGACTGAAGTTAATTGACTAATCCAAATCGGCACCCTAGACATGCTCCTAGTAAGTAGTTATCTCTTGAGAACAATCACTGATTCTGTTCATTCAAACTATGCGAACCTCAAATCAAATCATACCCGAATGCATGATACGTTCAACCCGCATAATAGAATAAACACAACCTCCACCGACGCAACACTCCCATTCATAAATATTTCCTATGTCCGCCTCCATACTATGTCCGCCCCAAAAAACTTTCTCCGCACACACTTGTACTTCCGATCGCACACCTAACTCTAAGGAACACCGCAACTGTTTCAGAATAAGAACTACTAGCATGAGGACATACATTTACACAGCAATCGGAATACAAACAAACAACCGCGATCTCTGCAAACACACAGCAGCATGACCTCGTGACCCGGAATCACCTGCATGCTGTTTGCATGACAAAGGATGAATGAGAGAGAGAGAGATCAGACCCTCAGCTGACAGTCATGAACCAATCACACGTCGCCCACATATTAACAGGAATAAAAATCTTATAACGACCATCACAAGCTACTACAGCAGGGGAGTTCTCGAGATCTACCTGAGCTCAAACTCCCCTCTCGCCTTGCAAATGGGAGGGAGCCCCAGGCTCGAGGATCTTAGGAGCTCAGGGCTCTCTCCCAGGACAGCATGCCAAACATACTTTATTATCAATCATCAACTAAGTGTGAACTCTTGAAAAAGTCAAAATTGGTTGTTATTTAGAGCAAATTAGTTCTTCCGGTTTGAAACGAACTTTTTAGCTGCGTCATGGCGATTAGATCCTTGTGTGTATTCCAGCGTGGAGAGTGGACGTCTGTACAGGCCAGTACATCGTGACGTCTCTGAGTGTGCAGCATTAATTCATGAGAAAGACTTGGTTCAAACCAATCAGCGCCCTCTATTGTGAATGAGACGCAACTTCGTTAATATGCACGATAGCTTCGAAGATTGTTTGTACCTGTTACAGTGTTCAGACGGCAGAGAGACGCCGCGTTGTGTTGCCAAACAAGTGATAGAGCGAAAATTGTTTGCAAACACAGGTCGCCAGTGTTGTGTTTATGTGCTGCAACGAAGGTTTTGTTTTCATTTCCCTGCTGTGAGAGTGCGGCTGGACTTACGTGTGGACTACAGTGCACGTGACAAAAATACGATTGTAAGGAACATTTTTACCCGAGAGCTTTTCGCATCTGGAAATGATGAAATCCGGATTTGCCGCTCATCTCCTTTTAAAAAATACACAGCTCCAGTTCATGTTGATTATCCTGTCTCGACAGATTTGGTAAGCGATCAGTGGTGTTTGTTTGTTTATTCAGATGGCAAAATTAGTTCGTATCGTCAGCCGAACTCTTTCAGTGTTTAAAAACAGACCTTAGTCAAAATGATTAGAACTTCATTCATTCATTTTCTTTTCGGCTTAGTCCCTTTATTAATCTGGGGTCACCACAGCAGAATGAACCGCCAACTTATCCAGCATATGTTTTACCCAACAGATGCCCTTCCAGCTGCAACCCATCAACGGGAAACATCCATACACACGCATTCACTCTAATACACCACGGGCAATTTAGCTTATCCAATTCACCCACGTCTTTGGACTTGTGGGGGAAACTGGAGCACCCGGAGGGGTGCACCCACGCGAACACGAGAAGAACATGCAAACTGCACACAGAAATGCCAACTGACCCAGCTGAGGCTCGAACCAGTGCCACTGTGCCACCACCAATCCAACAGACTTCTAACAATTATTCATTAATAATTTACTGGATTACACCTTTACATTACTGTAATTATTATGCAAATGATGACAGTCTGTGCTTTGAGAGTTAGCAGAATTCGCCATGTCTTTGGCCCTTTTGGTTTATTTCCATGTTGAAGTGATTAATGTAGCCCTGTCGGTAGTTTACATGAGCCGTCAGGAGAGTTATTAGCTCTAATGAAATGCTAGAGCTGGACAGAGATCTTAAGGACGTTTTAGTCATCGTCATATTTCATCCTGCTGTGTCTGCCGACTGTATTATCGTGGGTGGAGACATAAAAAACAGATGCTAAGGCAGGCATCGCCATTATTATTTTTTTTTCGGAGGATTAGGGATTTGAACAAACCCCTAACTCTAGGAATTAATCTTCCTGGACGAGTTTCTACTGCAGGCATGAATGATACCTCAAATCAAGGTGCTTGTTGAGCAGAAGTGCGCTAGAACATTTCTAAGTGAGTTGATTTATGGCAGGCAATAAAACGAATGTAATAATTCTGTATTTTACGGGACTTGTATTATATGTAGGGGTCAAAATATCACAGAATACTACCAAGCAACTAGACAAACACTTTCAATGCTTTTTAGTCACCCAAAACTGGGTATTTAATCCCCTGTATGCAGTGTTTTGCAGTTTCTTCAAATCTCCAGCCGATTTTATTATTAATTTTTGCCTTTGTAAATAAAGCTGTGACAGAATACTAGACCAAAAGAAGATTAAAAAGATAAAGATGAATCATCTCTACCTCTTCGGTCACAAATATTGCTCCCCGGACTGCCACACAAGGGATTTTTCAAATCTGATATAGCAGTCCCACTATCCTATCTGCTGTGCATTTTATCATTTAGGCATCAACAAGCAATGTTACAGGGCTGTTTACACGATAACAATGTCAGCCAAAAAAAAAAAAGGGGGAAAACTGAAACGCATAAATCTGAAAGCGGAAGTTGAAGTAAACACCCAAAAATGAAGCCTTTAAAAAATAACGTCATTCGTGTGCTAGTTCTAGGGACAGCTGATGGTCAAAACCATGTAAATGCAATAAAAACTCAGGCAAAACATGTATTGTTGACTTTTTCAAACATATTGCGAACATTGAAAGTATAACCTATAAATACCAACCCAGGCTCATTCTGAAAACGTGCCTCTATATACATTTCTGGAGACCGCAAAAAACGTCCTAGAAGGTACATTATTTGCAGTTTTTGTTTTCGTGAATCCACGATAGGCCATTGTGAACACTTTTTGAGGTCTCAAATTTCTCTCGCGAGTGCCAGTCGCATCTGCTGTTCTTGCGTAAATCCATAAGAGGCCTCTGTTGACTGACTGTTTGACTGACTGACTGACTGACTGAATGACCGACCAATCGGCTGACCCACCCTCCTCCTACCCTAAACCCAACCAATTACATTGATTGACCCGCCCACCCATTTCCCTAAACCCAACCAACAATTTTCAAAAGCAATCCAGAAAAAGAAAAGTCCTTGTGTGATTTTTACCACGTTTTACCATATTCTCATCCTGTTATTTACTTGTTTATTTTATTGTTCGGATTCTGTTTTTGTCTTACCCGCTTTCTGGAACCGTTCTTCACCAGACTCAAACCCGTCGTGGTCAACTCCTCTCTGTGTCTCAAGTCCACCAACGTACTACAGCTTGTAAGCACGAAAAGGAATATTGTCATACCGCCCCATAGCGTTCGTTTAAAAACGAACCTCTGGCTACATACTTTGCGGTCTCCAAAAACGTATACAGAGCTACGTTTTCAGAATGAGCCTATGTTGATAAATGAACTTATTTTATTACGTAATATAATAAAATATTATGTGTTTTCATAATTTGCGTTTGTTTGTAAAATTTCTAGAATTATGAGTGAGACTATTAGCTATTATAAAGTAGAATTCCTTTTCATTAAAATGTCGACAAACATTTAAAACTGATCCGAGATCAGGAAAATAACTGTTGAAGTCTGTTTCAACACAACCACTGGGGCGATATGAGTAATCCCATATGCATTATGTGGATTTTATGACATTACGCAGACTGCCCCCAAGCAGAGAACCACATTTTTTTGAAGAGAACTTTTGGGAAGTTTGTTTTGACTCATTTCCGAAATGCTAGCTGGCAGTTGGTTTTTTATGTTCCTCTGTGTCTAGTTTCTTCAGCTTTTTTCTGAACGCTACCTTACAACTCGCTCATTCAGGAACCATTTCATTCATTTTCTTTTCAGCTTAGTCCCTTTGCTTTTCATAAACTGGCCCCCGTGACAAACTATTTGAATATCCCTGATGTACATGTTTAATGGTCCTTTTCTATTTTATCTAGATGTACCCTTCTAGAACCATACTAGAACTAGTATGCTTCTATAAACAAATATTTGTAAGCTTGATGGAAGGGGGTGGGCGTATGTGGGGTGGTTCGCCCAGGGTGCCATTCAAGCACCGCCACTCGCAGGACCATACGCGTGAGCTAGATGCAGAAGTATAAATCAGCTTTTAGGTGACGCCAAGCAACTAGCGGCAACAAAAACCAACAGTGTTGTCGCCTCATATCTGGACCAAAAAGCTGCGCGTGAACACACCAAGTGGGGTTTATTTATAAACTAATTTCGAGAGGATCACGTGCTTATGATTGAACACAGCTGGTACCACATCAGCTCCGCATATTGCACCAATCAGACTAATCCTTACACACTATAAATTACCAGAGTTTCCCACTCCGGTCATCTTCGTCTTGAAGAATCCCCCCTTCCACCCCAACTCCTCCCCTTCTCCTATAGGGCGGCACGGTGGCCCAGTGGTTAGCACTGTTGCCTCACAGCAAGAACACCGCTGGTTCGGTCTCTCCCTGAGCCAGTCGGTGTTTCTGTGTGGAGTTTGCATGTTCTCCCCGCGTTTGCGTGGGTTTTCCCCGGGTTCTCCGGTTTCCTCCCACCGTCCAAAAAAAACATACTACATAAGTAAATTGACTACCTTTAAATAGCATCTTAAAGCAACTCTAGCAAGATATATCTCAGCACGTTCACAAGCGGGGGGAGTTCCCGAGACTTACCTGAGCTCAAACTCTCCTCTCGCCCTTTAAACGGGAGGGAGCCCCGGGCGCAAGGATATTCTGAGCTCAGGGCTCTCTCCCGGGACAGCATGCCAAATACGCTTTATAATCAATCATCAGCTAAGTGTGAACTCTTGAAATGAATACGAGCCGACTAAAAACTAGCATTCTGTCTTTTTTAGCACTAAACTCTTTATAGATTTGTTTACACACATAAGTTTTGACTTCTTTCAAAGCAAAAAAAAACAAAATGATGTTGTTTATGTAGAAATGCTGAGCTGTGCTAGATTGTCCATCCTTTTGAATGTCATTAATTAAATGAAAATGTGGGACTAGAGGACTGAGCAAACTCTCCAAAAGCTCAACTTGACATTCAATTCTCATCCGATTAGTGCTCTTTTATGTGTGTCCGGAGTGTGTCACGGCGTAGCGCAGCCAGGCTTCATTTCTGCCCAAGGGTGGCCGCTCCGTCTGTCCTTCGCTAATCCGGTGGCGAAGGCATCAGAAGGACAAAATGTTAATAGTCCCGATAACATCAGGAAGGCTGTACTCAGCTGCCTTATTACCGGCTGCTGAACTGTTTGTTTTGATCTGAGAATTGAAAAGATTCATTTTCGAATGTTCAGCATCTGTGCCCTTTGGGAGGAACTGTTGATGCGTGACACGGAAATCATCGCATTACTGTTCAGAACATTTCATACTCATATTTTTAGACAGAGGTCCCAATTCTGCATTCATTACTGCTGTTTGTGGCCTGACCCTTCAAGTACACACAGTTTTTATGTACTGTACCAGAGAAAATTAGCACTCTGCTATTGAAACGTAGCATTATTGCAACCTATTAATTTACTTTTTAATTGCTGTACCCTAAAACAACAGTAAATTAGTAGTAGCACATTTTTTCAAGTAGCTTATCTGTACTTTTTCTGAGCACGTTGGTTTGGGGAAACTTTAACTACACTGCATTTATTCAGTGTCATACTCTTTACACATTTTATAAAAAACGTGTAATTCTTTTTTTAACTCTAGGAGTTGTCACCTACTTTAAGACCTGATAGTGTTACTTGATCTGTGAAAGCTGAATCGTTTTGTTTAGTTAATTGACACAGTCTAAAAAAAAAAGCATCATTAGCATCAAACACAGTCACGAGTTCAGCAACACAGTCTGTGTGATACACACAGTCGGTGATATACACTTACCAGCCACTTTATTAGGTACACCTTACTAGTACCGGGTTAGATTCCCTTCGCCTTCAGAACTAACTTAATTCTTCGTGGCATATAGTAGATTCAACAAGATACTGGAAATATTCCTTGGAGATTTTGGTCCATATTGACATGATAGCATCACGCAGTTGCTGCAGATTTGTCGGCTGCACATCCATGATGCGAATCTCCCGTTCCACCACATCCCAAAGGTGCTCTGTTGGATTGAGTTCTGGTGACTGTGGAGGCCATTTGGGTACAGTGAGCTCAGCGTCATGTTTAAGAAACCAGTCTGAGATGATTTGCGCATTATGACATGGATACACTGTGGTCATAAAGGGACGGACATGGTCAGCAACAATACTCAGGTAGGCTGTGTCGGTGACATGATGCTCAGTTGGGCCCAAAGTTTTTTGGGCCCAGTTGGGCCCAAAAAATTCTGACCCGAATGTTGCAGCAGAAATTGAGACTCATCAGACCAGGCAACGTGTTTCCAATCTTCCATTGTCCAATTTTGGTGAGCCTGTGTGAATTGTAGCCTCAGTTTCCTGTTCTTAGCTGACAGGAGTGGCACCCGGTGTGGTTTTCTGCTGCTGTAGCCCATCTGCCTCAAGGTTGGACGTGTTGTGTGTTCAGAGATGCTCTTCTGCAGACCTCGGTTGTAACGAGTGGTTATTTGAGTCATCGTTGCCATTCTATCAGCTGGAACCAGTCTGGCCATTCTCCTCTGACCTCTAGCATCAAGGAATTTGCATCCACAGAACTACCACTCACTGGATATTTTCTCTTTTTCCATATATATATGGATATATCATATATATATTTTATATATATATATGATATATAGGGGCGCCACGGTGGCGTAGTGAGTAGCACGTTCGCCTCACAGCAAGAAGGTCGCTGGTTCGATCTCCGGCTGGGCCAGTTGGCATTTCTGTGTGGAGTTTGCATGTTCTCCCCGTGGTTGCGTGGGTTTCCTCCGGGTGCTCCGGTTTCCCCCACAGTCCAAAGATATGCGGTACAGGTGAATTGGGTAAGCTAATATTGTCCATAGTGTATGTGTGTTAATGAGAATGTATGGATGTTTCCCAGAGATGGGTTGTGGCTGGAAGGGCATCCGCTGCGTAAAACAAAAATGCTGGATAAGTTGGCAGTTCATTCCGCTGTGGCGACCCCGGATTAATAAAGGGACTAAGCCGAAAAGAAAATGAATGAATGAATGAATGATATATGATATATAATATATATATCATAGTTTCCGCTACATTCATTCTTCCATGGCAGGGCGTCACACCAAAATTCCTTCCCGCCACAGCTACATTACAGCTTTTCATTTAGAACATTCAGTCATTGTTAAAAAGGTAAAATCATCATAAACAAACAAACAAAAAAATTGTGTATGCATCAGTGGTGTAATCTTAAAAAAAAAAGGTGTACTATTACCAAGCCAACCCAAATTTTAAAGGGGCTAAAGTGACGCCCATGCTGCTTTATAGTTGTACCTCATTGTTTCAGTGAGACATCATTCAGCTGACTTGCTGTCATCTTCGAAAAACTAGGGAAGCAGGAATGGCGCAATTTAAACAAAACTGCACCAATTGCACTAAATTAAGATGCCTGTTAAAAAAAAAAAACATTTGGTATACAGTCAAAGGGGGCACAAATACACGTAAATTAGTGAAGTCGAATCAGCAAAACAAGTCAGTATACCCAGGGTATACACAATTATTGATCCTCAGAAGTCGTAATACCCAAACAGCTCATGGAAAAAAGTAGGTATACTGAGTATACGTGCGTATAACCCCGACCACACCAATGTGTATGCATGTGTTTGAGTAAATCATATATGAAAAATGAATAATGAAATTAGCCATATTAACACAATTGTACTATATATACCCTAGAACTACTCCACAACTGTTCTTGAAAAATCATGTTCTGTGGTTGAAGCCCACGAGCTTCACTCGTGTAAGTGTGTCATGCAGTGGGTTTGTGTCACATAAAGCATGACACATGTACCATGCAGTGTATGTAAGATCGTTCACAGACCACTGGTCACTCAGCAGGCTGGAGGGATGGAGATTCATGCTGGACTGAACAGGCAGGGGGTTATTCAAGTGAACACTTATAGCCAGTGGAGATATGCTTTGTGCTATAATTTGAGACTTTGAATTGCAAAGTGGAGCATCAACGTGCCTTTCTAATATAAATCATTTTGAATGATCTTTATTTATCCAGCTACCAAACTGAACCCTATTTATTACACGGCTGGCTGGAAAATTCGAGTCTCATTGTTCAGTCATGACATTCCAAGGTATGTTTTCTCGAGATAACAACCGCTGAATAACATTTGCTGACACCTTGACTGTCAATCTATAGGCAGAGGTAGGTAGTAACGAGTTACATTTACTTCATTACATTTACTTGGGTAAAATTTTTGGGGTAACGTGTACTTTTTGATTACATCTTAAAATGTGTACTTTTACTCTTACTCAAGTAAATTATTAGAGAAAAATCATTACTCTTACTCCGCTACATTTGGCGGCGTTCCAAGAAAGGAAAGCAGCATCCAAGAAAAGCAGCATCCAAGAAATGTCTAGTCCTTTAGGAGCAAAGATGGGCTGAGGATTGCAGTTTGTCAACGAATATGTGAGAAAATTATTGAAATGTTTAAAAACAATGTTCCTCAAAGAAAGATAGGAAGACATTTCATCTTCAACAGTGCAGAACATCATTAAAAGATTCAAGGAATCTGGAGGAATTTCAGTGCGTAAAGGACAAGGGTCCAAGCCTACACTGAACATCCCTGATCTCTGATTCCTCAGACGACAGAAGAAGAACTGTAATCGAAAGAGTTACGAATAAATTATCTATATTTTTGCGTTAACTCAAATGATAAAAGGAATACCAAACCATTTGAGTAGCTATTAACTAGTTTGCACTTAAGTTAATTTAACTAATAGTGATTTGATAGTTGAACTAAAAATGTTTGTTACTAATACTCTAAAGGTTTGATGATATCAACACAAATGATATACGTGTACGTGACACAATAATAGTTTACAGTACTCAAAGCTTTTTGTTTCAAATCTGGTTTGCAGCAATCGGTTTCCTCAAACAGTTTGAGTTAACTTATCAGGTTTTACAGTGTACCACACTACGTAGCATCCACAAATGCCAGTGAAAACTGTTGTGTTCCAAAAGGAAGCCATATGTTAACAGTGTCCAGAAGCGCCATCATCTTCCCTGGGCTTGGAGGCATCCGGGATGTTCCATTACACGGTGGAAATGTGTACTGGGGTCAGATGAATCAGTATTTCAGGGTTTTTTTTTTGTGTGTTTACAGTGTAACACACACAAAACACACTCAAAAAATACTTCTTGTTCAAACTACTTTTTTTAAATATGAGTTGAACCAACACAATTCATTTATCTAAATCTAAGTTGATTGAATATAAAACAATTAAGTTGTCCCCCAAAAAACTCAATAATCGTGTTGATCCAGCTCACTTTAAATAAGTACTTTTAACAAGCTGCAAATATATTTTTTGAGGGTATAGTGCGCATGCAAACATTGTCTAAAAGTAGAATAAACTGTTCCTTTAAAAATATTATCAGTGGTGGAAAGAGTACTGAAAAATCCTGCTTAAGTAAAAATACCATTACTTGCCTAAAAATGTAGCACAAGTAGAGTAAAAGTATCTGTAGTAAATATTACTCAAAGTATGAGTAAAAAGCAGCCCTTTCAAAAGCACTCATGAGTATTGAGTAGTGAGTTTTACACTGTAAAAAGCTGATGCATTTACATGTCATTTGTGAATGTGTGTAAACTTAACGTTCTGTAGTGCTTTTAGTTACTGCACAGCAGGCACACATCTCCACAAGACGTTATTAATAGGTTCGATTTAGGTTGTGATTTCAGGTGACCAAAGTTTAATTTCCAGCCAGCGTGTAAGGACAACGTTATTTTGATGTCCAATAATGACGTCGAATTGCGTTGATATTTGTTTGATTTTAGGTTGTGTTAGAAAGTCACCATAATTCAAAGACGAGCCAACATCTTAAACCAACGTCATATTGACGTCAAATACTGATATTTACCCAAATCCAACTTCTGATAGATGTCATAGTGGTAATGCCTACACAACGTCAAGCTGTAACATCATTAGACGTTGATATTTGGTTGATTTTAAGTTGGACGTTAGACATTGACATCAGCCTGATGTTGGGTACAACATCAGCGTACAACGTCCACCTGACGTCTTGTTGATGTCTTATGCCTGCTGGGTGTTTAAGGCCATTTCAGTCTTCATACATTAAACATCTGTCACCTTCTCATCAGTGACATGCATCTAAACAGTCTCAGTCTCATTTTACCGTCTATGTGCGATTTGATTGGACAGGAATCACTAGACGGATTTTACCAATGCCCATAGACAAGACAGAAATAAAGTAGTGGCTGCAGGTTGAAGGAAAGTAGTGGAGTAAAAGTACCGATACTGCACTAAACGTGTACTCAAGGGAAAGTAAAAGTACACGTTTTTAAAGCTACTTAGTACATTACAATTCCTGAGAAAAACTACTCAATTACAGTAATCTGAGTATTTGTATTTAGTTACTTTACACCACTGAATATTATTATTATAAATTATTTTACATCATTTTTACATAAAAACTTCTCTTTCCCTGAACAATGTTCACTCCATATACTGTGGCAAACGTGTCAACGCACAAGTAAAAGAAAAGCAGTTTTAATTTAAATGATTTTGTCGTGTTTCTAGTCCAAATATCTAAAAAAAAAAACATATCAAGAAGCATTTAAGGCCCCGTTTACACTAATGCGTTTTAGTTTTAAAACGGCGTTTTAGCATGAAAACGATCCGCGTCCACACTAGCGTTTCACCCAGCGTTTCTGAACCTATCTTCGTCCACACTACGCCACCAAAAACGTATATCACATGACTATTCGCGCACTCTGGGCATGCGCGTTCAAGTATAAACAGGAATATAAACAGTCTTAATAGGGCTTACGCCGCTTGAAACGCGAGCGATTAGCGAGTGCTCGAACAGTAGCTTGCCTCTTGCGCAAATATGCAGCTGTTGTAGTAAAGAAGGCAGAGTTTAAAGGGGAAATGAAGCACTCAGTCAAGTTTACCTTATTTTGTAGACCAATTTTCACTTTAATGAAAAATATATAACAAACATGATTAAACATAACCATTTCAAAGAAAAGAGGGTGTTTTATCATACATTTTAGTGCAAGGGCGCCGCCATCTTGGAACGCCGCATTGTGTGACGTCGCGGGGTTGGTTCCGTTAAATAGATAGACAGGTACAGTAGCAAAAAACGACTAAATGATGGAGACTACAAAGTCAAATACCACCAGGCATATAAAAAGACAAAAGGGGGGCACTGCTGTATTGCCCCTGAATGTAAAAAGGATTTTTACAGTGTCAAAGCTAAGGGTAAATTAATGCATTTTCATAAACTGCCGCTAAAATGCAGAACAACACTGCTTCACTGGCTAGCGGCGATACAAAGGAAAAACCCCCTTATGGGCCCTGAGGCACGAGTATGCAGTGACCATTTTTTAGAGGACGATGGCACAATGTCACAATGGTGCCTAAAACTGACAATAGTGCAAGCAACGCTCCCATTTCTGTGTCCATTTTGTTTACAGAGAAGGCTGCTCTGCCATCTTCCGGTGGGGTTATAGTCATGTGATAGGGGCTTGACGAATAAGGCAAGGTTATGAAATGACCCAAAAGCCCCAATCTAGTAGCGAATCTCAGCAGCCACTCCTCCGCTTTCAGACATCTCCGTTTTCCCCCATCCACACTGAGATGGAGCAGCAGCGTTTTAGAATGAAAACGGCCTCTCCAGCGTTTCCAAAACACTCCATTTTCAGGGCTCGAAAACTCCGGCGTAGCGTGGACAGGTGGCGTAACCGTAGCAAAACTTATACGTTTTAAAACAAAAACACATTAGTGTAAACGGGGCCAAAGTTAGAAGTATTGCTTACAGAAATAATAATTGAAGCAAGTTTCCTTTAAACACACTAAATGATCTACCAGTGCAGTAGTTAATATCTTTTTTACTTGTCTTGAAAATGTTCCATGATTTCCTTGAAGAGTTTATAGATAATTGGACTAGAATCAAGAAAAAAAATAAGTAAGAGACATTTCCTTTTGTCTGCGTATTGTTATACAGTTTCTTTATGATCTCAGTAGTGTTCAGGGAGGTGTCTAAATGGCTGATTAATGCCCTTGCAAATCTCTAAATAGATATAGCTTGCTTCCCTTTATCATGTTTAAAGGATTTTCCCCATCTTCCAGGCAAAATTCATAACAACAAACATGCAGTTGCTGATACAAGCTCTAGCGTAACGTCCCATTAGGTTCATCCAAAGCTGCAACTCTTAAGTACGAGCAATAACAATGTGAAATAGTGCTTACCTAATCATACGTTATTAATTAAAACCAACCGGGAACTCTATTAAATCTCCTGAGCTGTGAAAGTACAACCAATTTGGGGAAAAGAGCTACAGAGCGAGACAATATTCCACATGGAGGATTCCTCGATCACTGCTTATTGAAAACCGCAGAGCTGTTAAAAGCAGCGGTGTTGCATGTAAATCAAAGCGTATGAATAATGAGCTCGACTGTATGTGTGACTCGGATGTCTGGACAGACATGGTACAGCTAAATTGTTAGCGGTGTCAAACAGTATTTCACAAACTTTTTTACGTCTTAGCCTCGTTAAAGCTAGAAACTATGCATGTTGTTGATCAATTTAAACAAATAAAAACACTCACAGGTTGTTGCTCACAATCCACAGCTTCATCTGCTGGAGGAGTTTTAACCGAATCCAGCACTGAACTGGGAGAGATTCTGGAAGTTCTCCTTTGTCAAATGCTAGCTATATATCTTTTATAATTCTATGGAACATAATTCAAATTAAACTGTAAGCACTTCTGTCTTTGTGTCGTGTCCTTTGGAAGCCCAAATACAGAAAAAGAAGAAGCTCTGTGGAAATAGCAGCATTTGGACAGCAATAATTCTCGTTTTCCCAACTCACAATATATATATTAAT
This sequence comes from Danio albolineatus, assembly GCA_903798035.1. Lineage (NCBI taxonomy): Eukaryota > Metazoa > Chordata > Actinopteri > Cypriniformes > Danionidae > Danio > Danio albolineatus. Next base: position 273,098 of record CAIGQQ010030182.1, on the reverse strand, counting down.
TGATTGATTTTCTGTTTTGAGATTCCATCTTGTATATATTATTATTGCTGTTTCTCTTCCTTTCACTTTTGTAAATAAATTCACTTATTTTAGCAGTTTTTTGGTTGTCGTTTTGCTATTTTGCCACCTACTCACCACAAACTTCAATCACATCGAATGTTACTTCTTTTAAATCCCAAGAGCTAAACTTTAAAGTCGTAACATTTAAACGGGGGTTCGTCCGGGATATCTTTTTAATAAAAGAAATTAATATAACACCCTGACCCTCAAGAACAAACCTGTTTGTTAAAAATAAACCATAGAGAGAGAGAGAAAAAAAATTAGTCTCTGGACAGGGCATCCGCCATAACATTATCAATGCCTTTTTTTATGTCGAATACCCAAATTATAATTCTGGACTAACAGAGACCATCTCATCAGTCGTTGGTTATGATTGTACATCCTGGCCAGAAATACGAGAGGATTGTGATCCGTATATACAATCACAGGTAAAGAGCTGGAACCAACGTAAACCTTAAAGTGTTGCAAAGCAAACAGCAGAGCAAGGGTTTCCTTTTCAGTCGTAGAATAATTGAGCTGATGTTTATTAAACTTACAAGAGAAATAGCTAATATGATGGACAATACCATAATATCAATATAAAAGCCTTTGCATTGAACTTTGAGCGTCTTATATTCAGAGATGTAAGCTACATTACAGTGGACAACCCCTTTAAATGGTAGGAGTGTAAGTGTCACTCTGCAACTCTTCTCAACGTAAATACACTCAATCCAAAAAAGTCAAATATCTTTCAGCTTCGACTACATGCTGTAACCCCTTTCCATTTCCAAATTGTGTGCAAACAGAAACAACAATGGAACAGTAAATACCGCCGTCATATTCCACGCGCTTGAACATTAAGGACCCATTTAGTATTCCTCTCTCCTTCCCTCCGCACTTTAATCTAAATTTTCCGCCATAATCGGCTTTTGAGCCATTAGCATTTGAACTTTGTGGTCAACAGCCTCACTGTTGCGAAACGCGTAGCGAGTGAATGGGACGCTTTGATGTGCTCTTATCCGCCGAGGGAAGTGAAAGGCAAATTATTCTTGAATCAGAAGAGTGTCTGTGGTGCTCTCTGCAAGCATGGCGGACACATATTGTAATCAACGCTGCTACATAAACCTCTCAAATGAACTGATTTCATCCAGTGACTCTGCAGAACACACACAGATGTCATTTACAGAATCTTTTAACACCGTTCTGAAAAGATAAAGCGAAATTTAAGTGTTCGTTGGTGAGTTTTGTACACAAACTGAGATGCAAATTACTTTACGCATTCAAATCAAGCCAAGGAATCGTGTTTTTCAATATATCATAGCAAGACTGAGTGTATTTCTCTCACCTCAGTGGCCTACAGTACCGCTAACATGATATTTCAGAAACCGTCATGAGCGGAGGCGACACACTTTCTTTGAAATGGTAATTATTCCACGTGGAATAAAACCCAAAATGCATGACTTGGTAAAATCGTTTGGATTCGGTCAGATTTACTGAATAAAAAAAGTGTTTTTGTGACTGTCCCTGCCTAAGGAATCGGGCTTGAAGGTGAACAGTTCACTCTGTTTGACAGATGGCATTTTTAAATGATTAACTGAGTCAAAAACAAACAAATGAATTTTTTTTAATGATTTTCTCAAAAAAACAACAAAAAAAAACAAGCTCATTTTACAGCTTTCGTAAAGCTAAACAGATAAGTTTTACTATTTTTCAATTCATTTAGCCGATCTCTAGGTCTGGCGGGAGCCCTTTTAGCTTAGCTTAGCATAGATCATGGAGTCGGATTAGACCATTAGCATCTTGCTTAAAAATGCCAAAAGAGTTTCATTAGTTTACCCATTTAAAGCACTCTTCTGTAGTTACATTGTGTACCAATATAAAATGAAAAGTTGCTTTTTTTCTGGCAAGGAACTATACTCTCATTCCGGTGTAGTAAATCAAAGAACTTTGCTGTCTTGCCATCGCTGTAGCAGGTGATATTTCAGATTCACAAAAATGTGTCCAATTGTGGATTTGTCATCTGAAATGTGCCGTGAAATGTACCCGGAGCAATGTATTAACAAAATATTCACTTAAAAAAATGACGTTTGCTGTTTGTTCAAATTACTTACTTAAAATTAACTGAAATAACACAATTTTCAATCTTTTTTGGGGACAACTTAATAGTTTTATGTTAAATCCACTTTAATTTGTAAAAACTAACAAGTTAACAATGTATTCATGTTGTTTCAACACAAATTGACAGCATTTTTTACAGTGTAGGCTGAACCATGTATTTCCAATTAACCTGGGTTGCCAATACCGCAGTTCTGCTTTTGATACAATATATTCGAAGTCACTAAGACTTATTTCAAAAACATAAGCAGCTAAAAATATTATTTCATATTCACATAAATGTACACAGCGCCCACTTGTGGATTTGTCATCTGAAACGTACAGTGAAATGTACCCGGAGCAATGTATTTAGCAAAATTTACACTCAAAAAAAATGACGTTTGCTGTTTGATTAAACATCACAATTCTCAATCTTTTACTTAATTGTTTTATGTTAAATCCACTTAAAATTGTAAAAAATAACAAGTAACTTAATTCATTCATGTTGTTTCAACACAAATTGATTGTGGAACCCAGCATTTTTTACAGTGTAGGCTGAACCATGTATTTCCAATGAGCCTTGGTTGCCAATACCACAGTTCTGTTTTTAAAACAATATATTCGAAGTCGCTAAGACTAATACTTATTTCAAAAACATAAGCAGCTAAAAATATTATTTCAGATTCACAAAAATGTACACAGCGCCCACTTGTGGATTTGTCATCTGAAATGTGCAGTGAAATGTACCCGGAGCAATGTATTTAGCAAAATATTCACAAAAAAAAAAAATACATTTGCTGTTTGTTCAAACTACTTATTTAAAAATGAGCTGAAACAACTTAATTCTCAAATCTTTTTCGTGGACAACTTAATTGTTTTATGTTAAATCCACTTAAATTTGTAAAAACTAAGAAGTTAATTTCATTTATTTATTTCAAATCAATTTTAATGTGGAACCCAGCATTTTTTACAGTGCAGGCTGAACCATGTATTTCTAATGAGCTTGGGTTGCCAATACCACAGTTCTGCTTTTGATACAATACATTCAGAATTGGTAGAATTAAAAGACTTAGTATTAAATAGTAAACTAGTCTTTCAGATTCACAAACATGAGCACAGCGCCCTCTTGTGGATTTTTCATCTGAAATGTACAGTGAAATATACCCAGAGCAATGTATGTAGCAAAATACACACACACACACACACACACAAAAAGACGTTTGCTATTTGTTCAAACATCACAATTCTCAATCTTTTACTTAATTGTTTTATGTTAAATCCACTTAAATTTGTAAAAACTAACAAGTAACGTAATTTATTCATGTTGTTTCAATACAAATTGATTGTGTGGAACCCAGCATCTTTTACAGTGTAGGCTTAACCATGTATTTCCAAAAAGCCTTGGTCGCCAATACCACAGTTCTGTTTTAGAGTTGGTAAGAATAAAAGAGTTATTTCAAAAATATAAGCAGCTAAAATAGTATTTCAGATTCACAAACATGTACACAGCGCCCAGGTGATTTGTCACCTGAAATGTGCAGTAAAAATGAACCAGGACCAATGTATGTTGCTAAAATGTAGGCTGACACATTTATTTTCAATGAGCCTGACTTGACAGTTGTGCTTTTGTTACAATATATATTTAGAATTGGTAAAATTAAAAGACTTATTTTAAAAACATAAGCAGCTGAAAACAGTATTTCAGATTCACAAACATGTACACAGCGAACAGTTTGCTGTTTGTTCAAACATCACAATTCTCAATCTTTTACCTAATTGATTTATGTTAAATCCACTTAAATTTGTAAAAACTAACAAGTAACTTAATTTATTCATGTTGTTTCAACACAAATTGATTGTGTGGAACCCAGCATCTTTTACAGTGTAGGCTGAACCATGTATTTCCAATGAGCCTTGGTTGCCACAGTTCTGCTTTTGATACAATATATTAAGAGTTGGTAAAATTGAAAGACATACTTTAAAAGCATAAGCAGCTGAAAACAAAATTTCAGATTCGAAAACATGTACACAGCACCCACTTGTGGATTTGTCATCTGAAATGTGCAGTGAATCGTACCCGGAGCTATGTATTCAGCCAAATATACAAAAAACAATGACATTTGCTGTTTGGTCAAACTACTTATTTAAAATGAGCTGAAACAGCTTAATTCTCTATCTTTTTTAGGGGACAACTTAATTGTTTTATGTTAAATCCACTTAAATATGTAAAAAACTAAAAAGTAGCTGAATTTATTCATATTGTTTCAACACAAATTGATTGGGGAACCCAGCATTTTGAACAATGTAGGCTGTACCATGTATTCCCAATGAGCCTTGGTCGCCAATACCACAGTTCTGCTTTCGATCCAATATATTCAGAGTTGGTAAGAATAAAAGACTCAATATAAAAACATAAGCAGCTGAAAATATTATTTCAGATTCACAAAAATGTACACAGCGCCAACCAGTGGATTTGTCATCTGAACTGTACAGTGAAATGTACCCGGAGCTATGTATGTAGCAAACTATGAAACAAGTATTTCTAATGACCGTGGGTTGCCAATACCACAGTTCTGCTTTTGATAAAATACATTCAGAGTTGGTAAGAATAAAAGACTAATTTTAAAAACATAACTAGCTGAAAATAGTATTTCAGATTCACAAACACGTACACAGCACCCACTTGTGGATTTGTCATCTAAAATTTACAAAGAAAAGTACCTAGAGCAATGTATTTAGCAAAATATACACTCAAAAAGAAAAGATGTTTGCTGTTTGTTCAAACTACTTATTTAAGATGAGCTGAAACAACACAATTCTCAATCTTTTTTAAAGACAACGTAATTGTTTTATGTTAAATCCACTTCAATTTGTACAAACTAGCAAGCTAACTTAACTTATATAAGCTGAAACAGGTATTTCCAATGAGCCTGGGTTGCCAAAACCACAGTTCTACTATTACTTTTTGATACAGTACATTCAGCGTTGGTAAAATACCATTTTTCTCCACAGATAATGTTTTTTTTTATTGTCAGCATGTCTTTTATAACTCCACTGGAACTTGCTGTTCATCACTCCTCACGCCCCACCTTGCCATTTTACTAAGAAACCTGTGAATTGTAATATGAACGCAATAAGTCAACCCCATGCTAATGGAGTTCACCCTGGCAGACTTCCAGACCTGAGAGCTTCACAAGCATCGCAATACGTCTTACTGTGAGTCTGGTTAAGGCCAGATTCTTGTTTTCTCTCTGTTGAAAATAACACTCCCTGCACTGCTGGAGGTGGAAGCTTGGAAAAATGAGCAGCGACGTGTTTACGATTTGCATGTAGATTTGTGGTCTTCGAGGGGGCAGCTGTTTGAACGTCGGTAGATTTAATCTTCAGCTCACTCCCAGTGCAATATCAGAATCACATCCGCAGCCAACAGCCTGTGGATACGCACTCCGAAGGAGCAGCGTACTGTATACGGCAGATGAAAGATCCACTCAATTTCTTGGTCCCAACACTGCTCCATGAAAGCATTCAGGCGCTTAAGACATTTATAATACGGAAACTAGCACAAGAACGCTTGCGGAAAGTACGACTTTTCATAAAGGAAAGTTTGCAAAGCTTAAAGGGGATATTTAAAGGGATAGTGCACACCAAAATCATTTACACATCCTTCAGAATTGAAAATGTAACATAGACTAACCATGTTCCATACACTTTTCGCTATTCAAGCGACCACTTCTCCATCACTGAAAGCCAGATAAGCATGTTTGTGTGCTCGTTCTGTGGGGGAATACCAAGCGGCAACCCGCTGTTCCTTGCAAAGCTAATATGGAAGTAACTGAAACTGCAATTCATCGAAATTCTGCTAGCCCTGGCTCCATAATAGAGCACATTTCTAATGTGCCCAATGTTAAAAGGGCCAACTTTACCACAGAAAGGTGTTTACAGCCTGGTACAAAGAACGTTTTTGGAGCATTTAGCTAATATTACCCTTGATGACAACTGTGAGGGGGGTGAATATTTTTATAACTCATCCGTTTCATTTATATTAATTTATATTTCAAGAGTTCGCACTTAGCTGATGATTGATTATAAAGCTTGTTTGGCATGCTGTCCTGGGAGAGAGCCCCGAGCTCATAAGATCCTCGAGCCCAGGGCTCCCTCCCGTTTGCAAGGCGAGAGGAGAGTTTGAGCTCAGGTAGATCTCGTGAACTCCCCTGCGGGTAACTAATGAACGGATAGTGATTGCTATGAAGAGATAGCTACTTACTAGGAGCATGTCTATGGAGCCGAATTTGGATTAGTCAATTAACTTAAGTTGCATGTTTTTGGACGGTGGGAGGAAACCGGGGAACCCGGGGGAAACCCACGTGAGCATGGGGAGAACGTGTAAACTCCACACAGAAACGTCAGCTGGCTTGGTAAGGACTAGAACCAGTGACGTCCTTGCTGTGAGGCAACAGTGCTAACCACTGGGACACCGTGCGACCCATCGAGGAAAGGAGGAGGAGTAGGGGCGGAAGGGGGATTCTTCAAAACGAAGATGGCTGTGATATGGAACTTAGGGTATTTATAGAGGCTTAGGACTCCTCTGATTGGTGAATCATAAATTGAATAATGTGGGACCAGCTGCGAGCAATCATCTGTACGCGATCCTTTCGAAATTAGTTTATAAATAAACTTCACTAAGTCTGTATAATTAAGGGCGTGGCCACTTGGGTGACAGCTAGGTCTTGCTGGTCGCTGTCACGTCACCTCAGCTGATTAGCCGCTGAACTCAGCATTTTTGTTTTGATTTATGTGGCTGTACACAATCAATTACCTCTTGGGATAATTTCCTACAATTATCAGATAATATGGCATGCTGTGCACTTAATTGTGCTCACAAACCATCCTCGTGGCCTCCATTTCCCAAGTGAATGAAATTATATACTTATATACCATACCTATAAATGTATTTGTCACATCCCAGGCTCGTTCCTGCTGCTACGTTTACCATTCTTTCACACCATCACGTTACCTCAGCACCAATCATCATTCCCCATCTCCAGCCACCTCTCATCATACCAGAGCACTATCACCTGAGTTCTAATCACACACACCTGCACTCATAATCAGGTCTCCCGTATACAACCCCAGCGATTCCAGTCAGTGGCTGGAATCCTGTCACATTCACACAAGGAGAACAGGGAAGATTAACTCTGCATCAATTTTATCAAAACCAAGCAGTGGTTTGACAAACAGGAGAAGCAGGTAAGTGATTGTCTTTGCAGATGAGCAGATGGAATGTTGTTTGTGGTGTAAACAAAGGAGCTTCAGTCAGATAGAGAGCATAAAGTCACTTCCCTTAATGATGGCTTGTTCATCCACAGGTGTGAGAGAAACGTCCACAGGAGAAACATTCACTGGAGAGGGGAAACATTCGCGGAGGAAGACGAGTCAAGGAGAAGGTGAACCATGTAACAACGATTCCAGCCAAAGACTGACTGGAATCGCTGGGGTTGTATAGGGAGTCCTGTTTATGGGTGCAGGTGTGTCCGATTATTACTCAGGTGATGGTGCTCTGGTGTGATGAGAGGTGGCAGGAGATGGGGAATGAGAACGTTTAATCGTGCAGCTTTACACTGAATACGTTAATACAGGTTAAACAAACAGTGACAGCAATCACAAAACAGTAAGTGTATACTCAGGGATAGATCCCAGGTCTCTGGCGTGAGAGGTGAGTCACGTAACCACTGAGCAACTGGAAGCTGAAAAACGTCACTATCTGTAAATAGTGTATCATATGTGGACATGTATGGAGTGTATCATGTGTGTATATGTATAGAGTGTAATACAATACACTCTATATGTATACACCATACATACACATACACATTTCACATGATACATATACACACACTATACACTCCTGTCAGAGTTTGGGATAGAACCCAGGTCTCTGGCGTGAGAGGTGAGTCACATAACCACTGAGCTACTGGATGTGTGCATGGAGTGTATCTGTACGGAGTATATCATGCGTGTATATGTAATACAATATATATATGTGTATGTATGTATGTATGTATGTATGTATGTATGTATATATATATATATATATATATATATATAT